>JASPKZ010007252.1:725000-1161730 GCA_030220185.1 Diploptera punctata | reverse complement strand
GAGATTCACTATCTCCTCTACTATTTAATTTTTACTAGAGCATTGCCATAAAATCTTTAGAGAATGGGGAAGCTTACAAACCCAATGGTATTAATAAGCTGTTAGTTTATGCTGATGATGTAGTACTATTAGCCGATAGTGAGGAGATACTAAAGTACAACACGCACACACTATTGTATAACACTAAGAAATTATAACTGGAAGTAAATATCAATAAAACTAAATATATGGTCACTCATAGAAATACATTATATAATGGAAATGGACAGCTAATAACATATGATGGAAATTTTGAGGAAGTGGCTGAATTCAAATACCTAGGAACAATAATCACAAATAGGAATGAGATGCACAAAGAAATTAAACATAGGCTCAATTCTGGAAATGCATGCTATTATGCATTGCAGAGAGTCTTGATGTCCCAACTCCTTTCAAAAAACATTAAACTAAAAATATATAAAACTATTATTTTACCAGTTATATTATATGGGTGCGAAACATGGACTCTTACTTTAAGGGAGGAAAGGAGATTTCAAGTATTTGAGAATAAAGAACTTAGGATAATTTTTGGACCAAAGAGAGATGAACAGACAGGTGAATGGAGAAGACTACATAAATGTGAACTACATGATCTTTCTAAGAAGCCAAGAAAGTTAAGTCTCGTAGACTGAGATGGGCAGGACATGTTGCACATATGGGGAATGAAAGGCTTGCATGGAAGCTTCTTGTAGGAAAGCCAGAGGGGAAATGCCCAGTTGGTATACCAAGAATGAGATGGGAGAATAACATTAACTATGATTTGAGGGAAGTAGATTATACAGGCAATGTTTGGAAAGCATTCGCTTAGGATAGGAATGTATGGAGAGCTTGTATCTGTGCGGCCATGAATCTACTGTTTCAATAGTACCAGTGAGTAAGTAAGTATAAAAACCACAAAGGGATTGAAACAAGGGTGCAGTCTATCACCAATTTTATTTAATATTTATGCAGAATTTATATTAATTAAGTGGAAACAAAGCTGCAAAGGTATGGGTATCGAAATAGGCAACAGATTTTGCTGACATTACAGTTTGCTGATGATCAACTGGTTTTAGTGCAAGACAAATTTGATATGGAATTCATGATAAAAAGTTTGAAAAACACATATGAATCATGTGGTCTCACAGTAAATTTACAAAAAAAACAGAATATCTGGCAGTAAATAGCAACGAAAGAGAAAATCCAAATAAAGCAAGTGAAACAAACTAAATATTTGGGAATAATTATGGATAACATTGAAGGTATAAGCAAGGAGAATATAAAACATAGAATTGAATTGGGTAGGGAAATATCATTGTTAAATTCCATATGGTGGGATAAACATATTTGGAAAGACACAAAAAAATATATTGGTAAAACATTGGTGGAATCTGTTGGAATGTATGGAAGTGAGGTTTGGACTATTATAAATACTACAAGAATAGACTAATAGCTCTAGAAATGGATTATTTACGCAGAAGTGCCAGAAAGTCAAAATTAGAACAAGTCACAAATAAGGAAATTAGAAATATAATGGAAGCAGAAGAAAGCATAATTGAAAGAATTGAGGAGAAGGAATTAAAGTGGTTAGGACATGTTTTAAGAATGAAAGATGAGCGGTGGCCAAAGCAACTATATCAATGGCATCCGACCAGAAGGAGGAAGAGAGGGAGACCGAAGTTAACATGGAAGGAAAACATGAAGACATTAATGCAAGCAAGAGGGCTAAGCATTGAAGATGCCCAAGATCGTAGGCTTTTGAGGGTTGGCACGGGAAGATGGCAGCAGCTGTAAAAAACATGTAGATAGATGGATGGATGGATGGATAGATAGATAGATAGAGTTTCTTTAATTTATCCATTATGAAGCAGAGATGCTTTGAAACATGTCTTACAAGAAACAATGAAACATGAGGTAAGATTAAGGCAGACAAAACTTATTTATGTAAGTTCATTATGAAACAAATATGTTTATAATTGAAGACCAAACAGGAAGGAAAATTTATATTACAAACAATCTGTTCTAAAAAAAACAGTTGTTTATTATTATTATTATTATTATTATTATTATTATTATTATTATTATTATTATTATTATTATTATTATTATTATTATTATTATTTTGTAATTGTAGCCTGCATGGGAACAGATGAATGTAACAATGTTGCAAAGTCTCCTCAACCAGGTTATATTGTTACTCAAATATGCAATCCTTTGTCATCGCTCATTTTCCTGAAGATACATATCACAATGACTGTAAGCATCTTAAGGATATTAACTGGTTATTACTTTATTTGAACATTACTGAAATATTTAAAAATCACTAATGAATTGTTAGCTGAAGAGGAGTTGTTGTGTCTATTGATAAACTGCTGGATTTAACCTATTTGTTTTCTCATTTCTCATTATACTTGAAAAATATTCCTTGACTTTTCATCATAGTTAATTTTCCTGAAGATATTAAAGTGATCTCTATTTATGATGAAGTTTTAATTACAGTTAATGTTTTCTGAAGAGTAATCATTTGAAAATTCCTCTCTCTTTTCAAAATTGTTAGGAAGTAACACTATGAGGTAAATTTTCAAGGGCTTGAATTGGTAATAGTACCTCATCTCATGTCTTTTGTTCTGACTTGGAACATGTTTTGGTGAACATTATCATTCATGGCCAGAAACTGACTGCTGTGTTGATTGTTGTAAGTCTTGTTTATTCTTTCCCACTGGCACCAAGCAGACCAATCTCACAATTAAATCTTTTTCTTTGCAAACTTTAAAATTCTCTATTTTGTCTCATTTTTTCTGGATGTAATTACTTTTTCCATACTGTGAATTCTGTTAGTTTTTACGGTTATTTTAGCAATTTTCACTTTCTTCATTTTTATTTCTTTGTCCACACATGAGGACCTACTGCCAATTTTTCTATTTATCCATAGTTTACAATTCTGATGTTCAGTTTTTTTTTTTTAGTATTTCCTATGTGTTTTTTTCTTTTTTCACATTCCTTACATTTTATATGATAAATTCCTGATTTTTTAAAAATTCTATGTTGTTATACCTCTATTTAGGATGATGATTTATGTGTGCAGGTGACATTAAGATGGCATTGACGGGTGAGAAAGGACAAGATGTTCCACTTACTGTTATTGACAATGAAGATGGAACATTTACAGTGGATTATTGTGCTCCTGCTCCTGGAACTTATACATTGAATGTTTTGTATGGAGGAGTGCCTGCAGCCCGCTGTCCCCTCAGAATTCCTGTGCAGCCTCATGTTGATGTCTCCAAAATAAAAGTGGATGGTTTGGAGCCAAGTAAGTTCATTTAATTTTCTGTACTAATTTTATGTCAAGAAAACATGATCATTTCTTAAAAAAATTATTTATAAATATCATATAAACCATATTATCTATTGAGAAAATAAGACTTGATTTTGATGCTCCTAGCCACTAATTAATACCAGCTAACAATAGAATCTTTATACTGTTACTTGTTATAAAGTTGTAACTACATTATTTTATAGACTTCTGCTTTAACTCAACAAGTAAGATAGCTCTAATTAATAGCAGACTTAGATTCAAAAGGTGAATTTCATGTAAAATTTGACATAACACATGAAAATGAATGTTTTTTCTCTGCTTCCCAAAGTGGTATATGGACTATTTAAAAAAATTCCAAGTGTGTATTTCCCAAAATATATATCATGCATTACAAAAAATTCTTATTTATTTAATTTAAAACTCTTATACTATGCAGAAGTGTTAGTTGTTGTCATTTACCTTTATTTTGTATAAGTAGTGACTAAAGTTCATTAGAACATAAAACTCATAACATGTATTTTGTAATTTCTGCTATATATATATATCTCCATCCACAGTAATTCTGCCCAAGGGAAAGTCTTTCACTGCAATCATAGCATTTTCACGCTATGCTTTGCAGCCTTACTAGGGAATTATAGATGTGGTAGCTTCCCATTGCTTTCCACAATATATATATATATCCATCCATGGTAATTCTGCCCGAGGGCAGGTCTTTCACTGCATTCATAGCATTTTCAGGCTATGCTTTGCAGCTTTACTAGGGAATTATAGATGTGATAGTTTCCTGTTGCTTTCCACACTGGTGAAGGATGATAATGGTGATGATGGTCGGATGATTTTTGGGGACCGTTGGGCCCTAAGCTACTTGACATTTATCTTACAGGTGAGGAAAAACCCTGAAAGAAACCTCACCAAGGAGCCTGTCCCAGCTGGGAATCAAACTATATAGATACAATGTTTGTACCAAAGAGAGATGATCAGACAGGTGAATGGAGAAGACTATATAACAGTGAACTACATGGTCTTTATAGGAAGCCAGATATAGTAAGAACAGTTAAGTCTTGTAGACTACAATGGGCAAGACATGTGGCATGAATGGGGAGTGAAAGACATGCATGGAAGCTTCTTCTAGGAAAACTGGAAGGAAAACATCTAGTTGGTAGGCCAAGAATGAGGTGGGAGAATAACATTAACTATGATTTGAGGGAAGTAGATTATACAAGGGATGATTGGAAAACATTAGGTCAGGATAAGGATGTATGGAGAGCTTATGTCCATGCGGCCATGAACCTATGGGTTTGATGGATTCTTTAGGATGGAAAATCCAAGGAGCAAGTTCTCCGGGAGGGACTTTAAGCCGTGGGTCCCGAGTCTGAAGATTTTCAGGCTCGTAAAAGATCCTTAAGCCTGAATGAAAAGGCCTCTAATCAAAATTTACTGAATTTTCCCATCCTAGTACTACTTTGGTTTCTTAGATGTCAGTATGAGGCAGAATGCAGACCACAGACCACTCAAATTACATCTACACGAAAACAAGTGTAACTAAATTAATATGGTTCAAATTCTAACACTGTAGGGGGAGATTACCTAAATCTCTGTTAAGGGAAACATGGGCTTACAAGATATATATACTAAAATTAAGAACTTAAAAATAAATTATTATTTTACTCTCACTCTGTTTAACATGTCATTCTATAGTTATGTTAGTTACTGATATAAAACCATACATTTTAAGTACAATCATTAAATACAGAAAAATCATATTTTCTGTTAAAGAGACTGAAATTTATATGTAAATATTTTTGAGAGAAAAAGTGTTGTCCTACAATCTAAAGGCTAAAAAAAAAAATTAATTAAAATTGTATTGTATTTTGTTGCAATTGTTATCAGTTTCAATGGAATTCACCAAAAGTTCCTGAGTTTTATTCTCTCTTATAGGCTTTTTCAAATTTTCTTTACTTCTTGTGTTTGTTTATAACATGATAAATAAAAAAAATAAATAAAACTGTGACATGGCAGCTCTAAGGAGTTGAGGTAGACTGGGATGGTTGTTGTCACTGTTACATCCTTGGCTAAATTGTTGTGAATATGGGAAAACTTCTTAATTTGAATCAATTGAGAGTCTTCTTGCCTGAATAGAAATATTTAGTATTATCAGTCATTTAAAAAATTGAGAAACAAAACATATATTTGTTTAAAACTGAGCAGTAAAAAGAGTAATAGGTTACAATAAGTAGATAATGATACTGACCAGAAAGTGGTACAATTTTTGTTTTGTGTATACAGTATAGTCCCCAAGGATAAGGGAAAAAATAATGAACCAACAACCGAAGTCAAACATAAAACCTGAAAAGAAGCAGTAGCCAAATTCAGACTGATGACAGGACGTGACTGCCTAGTCCATCATTTACACAGGATCTGCATATACGAAACAAACAAATGTGTTTTGTTGGAAGGTCATAGAATTGAAAAAGAAGCTAAACTTCTAAAACATTTGGAAAAACCTTTGGATTTGACAGTTTGGGAGAAAATATTTATACAGAAGAACAAATTTAAATCTATGAATTTCGACATTCCGGATGAACGTGACCTCATCTCGAAGTTCATCGAATCAACACCAGATGGCAACGACATCTCGAAGTTCGTCAAATCAACACCAGATGGCAACGTTATAGAGGGAGATTCCAACGAATATCCGGTAGTCATAATGGCGGTTGAAAATGAATGACAAGATCATTTGAAAACTATAGTTACCGTGTTTGAAAAACATGAAATATGAGGTAAGATGTTAAAATGACTCATTAATTTATTAAACAAATGTGTACTCTGCAACAACCCAGACCACCTGAATAGTCAACACTTTTTTCATTGTCCAGTGCTAAACCACATAGCACAATGCACTAACAATCTACCAAGCCTGTACTGGGAAGCCCAAGAGAAGATGAAATGCCATCAGTCTCCACCATTGGATAAATAAATAAACACAGTCTAGAGTATCAGTAATTTGAGCCCTGGTATTTTGAGGTTGCATATAATTTGAGCCATTCAAAAGAAAATTAAATTTTTACATAAAACTACAGAAAATCCTGTTTTATACAATATTCGCATGTACATTTTTTGCACTTTACAGTATATTACATTTTGAACTTTCTTTTAATTTTTCATGTACAGTACTGATAAAACTGTCCTACTTGTATGTTTTTCATATAAATATATACTGACATTATCTTGCTCATAGAATGCTTATTACAGATCAGCAGAAACTGTTGGGTTTGAGGAGTATGCTTGATTTTTTTTGTCCATCCATTTACAATGCTGGAAAAATAGTATCATAGTAATTAAAATTCATCGGAGAACATATTGTTTAAACAACTCACCTCATAGGATTCATGCTTCCGGAGTTATGGCTGATGATGAACATGACTATGTTTGAAATCGCGATATCATGGAAGCATGAATCCTATGAGGTGAGTTGTTTAAACAATATGTTCTCCGATGAATTTTAATGATTATACCTCATAATGTTTACTTCCCAACATTAATTAAATATAGTATCATAGTAGTTTGCTTCAGATGCTTCTAGAAACTACAGAAGGTAAAGGAATCAGGAAAGACTATGATAAAAAACATAGTTTATTTGGCTAATTGATGGTCTGAAATAAATGGGGACACTAAAAGAGTGCTGAAGCAATAATTTATGGGAAGAAATAGATATAAAGAGTAAAAATTAATATTACTTCCCTTTGGAAGAATAGATGAAAAAGCTTACTGACTATGAAAATGCAAATGAGAGTGAAGTTTCTGAATGGATGGATGGACACTGATGAACAGTTTGAAATGATAAGTGAACCCTGTTAAGAAAGTGATGGTGAGGAAATCCCTGACAAAACTGTAACAGTGATCATTCATACCAAGTGTTTGACAGCTGGCATTGAGTTGCATCAAGCAGCAAGCGGAATCTACTTCAACTGGTACTATTTTCTTTAGAAGATTGTGTCATATTACTGCTAGAACTGAGGGTATATTTTAAAACAAAGGACTTTACATTTTTTAAAGTTAATAATTCATACTTTTAAACTTGGAAGTGTTAGCCCATATATAACAGAGGTATATACTATGTTGTTTAATCATTTTTGTGCTGATTAAACACTTATTTATTCTTTACCATTTGATTTAATCATATTTCCATGTAATTAGAGTTTTGTAATTTAATGTCGTGTGAATGTGAATCAGTACAATTAGGGCTGGAGCTAAACAAGCCATCAAGAATCCATTTCAACTATGGTGAAACATATGAATCAGAAAGGAAATGAAATCAACCTATCAGGATTTATAAACTTCGGCTAAAATAGACCATGAGAAGTCAAGAATTTACAGGGAAGCTATAGTAATTGAGTAAAGACCACACTTTATGCACTCCTGGGATGATGGCCAAAGATTAACATCTCTATTGAAAACTGCTCTCACTGCCTAGAATGTCATTCCTAGAACAACAAAGAAAATTCTGATTTCCAGAAAACCACAGTTAAGCAACATGGAATGTGATGATTGCCTGGATGGGTGTACAAATTCACAAATAGACTGCTAATAAAATGTAGTGTGATTACAAATCAGCACATGGATTACTAGCCACTGTCAAATAGCATGACAGATAAATATCGCTGATAATATATAAGACCAATACAAGTAACTCAAAATTTTCAGTCTTGGCAATGGCATGTGGTATCATATTGAAACGTTGGAACCAGTGGCCATCGGCAAATTTTGAAACTGTGTTGCAGAAAACCCAAGAAATCTTTAATTATCACACACACACACACACACACACACACACACATATATATATATATATATATATATAATGTGATTTTCTGTTTTTTAAATGATATATTTACTTTCAGAATGTGACCTTATCAGCTATTCATTTAGAATTTAGAGCAATTTCTATATTTGAACAAAGTACCTTTTTGCAGGTATTTGTTACCACATATCTGGTGAGTGTCATTTTTACACTCTTGATTTCTTAGTTTTATTAGAACCTAAATTATAATGAATATATTTTTGTTGAATTATTAGAATTTTTGGCTTGATGTTATTTCTTCTGTTTTAAAATAAAACTTAAAAATAAAGATTAGTGGTAGCCACACTAGTAAAGTGGCTTGTTTTGCATAGCGGCACCTGTCAACAGTTTGCAGCAATTCCGAGTAATTACTCAAGGTGCCGGAAAGGCTGACTTTGCAGTTGCAATAACAAGTCCTTCAGGAAGCAGAGTTAAAGCTCATGTGATACCAACAAGGGAAGGTTTCCTGGTGAACTTCACACCTACGGAACTTGGTGAATATCTGCTCAGTATATCATTTGGAGGAGAACCAGTGTCTCCTACGCCTTATCGTCTCGCTTGCACAACCGGCAGTGAACCTGGTAAAGTCAGAGCATCAGGTCCTGGACTGACTAGAGGCATTGTGGGTAAACCTGCTGAGTTTCGAATAGATACAAGGGGTGCTGGTCAAGGAGGACTAGGTGTAACAGTGGAGGGACCATGTGAAGCTGCTATAAATTGCAGAGATAATGGAGATGGGACGTGTTCTGTAGCCTATCTACCAACGGAACCAGGAGACTATGGCATCAACATTACTTTCAATGACTCTCACATCCCAGGCTCACCATTTCAAGCACTGGTGGTGCCAGACACAGATTTGAAGCGCATCAAAGTTTCTGGCAATGGCATTCAACCCCATGGTAAAGATTGATTTGGTGTGCTGTGGCATGAAGATTTTGTTACTAACCACTGCTTGGTTTTTATGATTTTATATTCACGTATTTTAATATCTTAAAAAATTTTCTATAACACCATGACCTATTTTGGACATAGTTATTTAAAAAAGAGCAAAACTATTTTTGGGTATTTAATAGTGGAATATACAAGATTCTTCATTTATAACCCAACCGCACATGGGCAACATGCTGTGTACCCGTTTGGTTATAAATAAAGAACCCTGTATTTAAGAGAATCTAGGTAATCTGAAATGTCACTTTTTTAAAAATATATCTTGATTGGTTGTATTTCTAATATCAGAATGTCAATGAAATTACTTTCTCTCTGAAATCTCTCTTTATTAAATCACTTTCACTGTACATCTTGACAGACCATCTCATTTCATCACAAGTACTGCAGAAATCAAAACTACTGAAGTGTAAATTTGCAAAATATGGTCAGTTCAATGTTGAGCTTCCAGACTTATTTAAGTGATAAAAATGTCAATTCTATCTTGATGTGATTAATAATATATTTGATAATTAAGACATTTTGTCTGTACATTCTTACATCTTATGGTTGTTTTTGTCGAACATATGTTTCAAGGCTGCTGAGCCCCATCATCAGTGATTACAGACTGAATTTTCTCAAGTTGTTGGCCCTGATTCTTGATTCCTGCTCTCTCTGCCTCTGGTCCAATGAATTTACTAATGAGGTTCTTTCCCTGGATTTTTATGACTGCTGCAAAATCATTCATTTAAAGCTTATTTACTAATTTGTGCTAATTTTTAAAAATAAGTCATTGCTATATTTGAGAGACAGTTAAAATGCAGTGGAAATGTTTAGGTTATCTACAATAACATAGATTTAGTCATGTGATTATTTTATACTGGGATATAATGAAATATGCCTATCAATCATTCACTTATGAATGACAATTCTATAGCCGAATTAAATTCCACAGCCTATGCTTTGAAATGTACACTTACATGTGTATATTACATATGTAATACAAAGTTCTCTAAAAAATTGAAAATATGCCTGAACTAATTTCTCTTAGAATTTGATAAATAACTTGAATTATCATCATCATCTACATTACAGTGTGGGCCATAAGGTCTATTCCAACTCCAGTCAAAAGATGAGCAAAGTTAGACTTATGTTTGATACCGATATATTATTACTAATAAATAATTTATTCTTTAACATTTGTATTATAGCCCTATTAAAACGTAAGAAAAAATACTGTTATGTACTTTTACGTTGAGACATGTGCCAAAAAGGAGATTTAATAATGCCGTAAAAAACTCATATATACTAAAATTATGTAAAAAATAATAAAAATCAACATTAAATAATAAGAACCTCATAATGATATTTCCCATATTTAATATCATTAAATGATTTAATAAATCAGTACAATATGATCTAGATAATAGTATGGGGGATCTTCTGTTATTAGGCAGTAATATTGCCATTTGCGAGCACTATAAAAGTGGGCAAAAATATTTCAGATTAATGACAATAACACTTTACTGGCATAATTAAGTTAAAGACAATTTATAAACCAAGTTTTGTATGTGGGTAATTTAGGCCTAACCTATACTTACTTACTCACTGGCACTATCGAACCCGTAGGTTCATGGCCGCACAGACATAAGCTCTCCATACATCCCTATCCTGAGATAATGCTTTCCAATCATTCCCTGTACAATCTGCTTCCCACAAATCATAGCTAATGTTATTCTCCTACCTCATTCTTGGTCTACCAACTGGGTGTTTTCCCTCTGGCTTTCCTAAAAGAAGCTTCCATGCAAGTCTTTCATTCCCCATACGTGCAACATGACCTGCCCATCTCAGTCTATGAGACTTAACTGTTCTTATTATATCTGGCTTCCTATAAAGACCATTTAGTTCATTGTTATGAAGTCTTCTCCATTCACCTGTCTGTTCATCTCTCTTTGGTCCAAAAATTTTCCTAAGTACTTTATTCTCGAATACTCGTAATCTCCTTTGCTCTCTTAAAGTAAGAGTCCATGTTTCGCACCCATATAATATAACTGGTAGAATAATAGTTTTATATATTTTCAGTTTAACATTTTTTTAAAGGAGTTGGGACATCAAGAGTCTCTGCAATGCATAATAGCATGCATTTCCAGAATTGAGCCTATGTTTAATTTCTTTGTGCATCTCATTCCTATTCGTGATTAATGTTACTAGGTATTTGAATTCAGCCACTTTCTCAAAATTTCCCTCATTTATCATTAGCTGTCCATTTCCATTATTTAATGAATTTCTACGTGTGACCATATATTTAGTTTTATTAATATTTACTTCCAGTCCTAATTTCTTAGTGTAACTCAATAGTGTGTGTGTGTTGTCCTTCAGTATCTCCTTGCTATCGGCTAATAGTACTACATCATCAGCATAAACTAACCGCTTATTAACACCATTGAGTTGTAAGCCTTCCTCATTCTCTAAAGATTTAATGGCATGCTCTAGTACAAAATTAAATAGTAGAGGAGATAGTGCATCTCCTTGTTTCAACCCATTCTGGATTTCAAAAGTGTCCGAAAACTGTTTGCCTACACGCACCCTACTCTTTGTGCCATTTAGACACATTCATATAAGTCTAACTAACTTTTTAGGAATTCCGAAATCCAGCAGGATACTGAACAACTTCTCCCTCTTAATTGAATCATATGCTTTTTTGAAGTCTACATACAGTTGATGTACAGTATCATTATATTCCCATTTCTTCTCTAAAATCTGTCTGATACTAAAAATCTGATCTATTGTAGACCTGTTTCTTCTAAATCCACATTGATGATCTCCTAGAACGTCATCAATATAGGGAGTAAGTCTGCTTACTAATATATTTGTTAAAATTTTGTACGAAGTTGAAAGTAATGAGATGCCCCTGTAGTTGTTGCAATCAGTTTTATCTCCTTTCTTATAAATTGGTACGATAATTGATTCCTTCCATTCATCTGGAAGAGCTTCCTTTTCCCAAATCATACTAAGCAACCAGCGTATCTTGTCCATTAAATTTTTCTCCCCCTGATTTTATCAGTTCTGCTGGGATCTCATCGGAACCTGATGCTTTATACTTCTTCAATTTTTCAATCGCCATTTCAACCTCTAATGCGCTTGGCTCTGCGACTAGCATTTCTGCTGTCTGTAAATTATCCTCCTCAATGTCCTGTTCTGTATGTACATTTAATAGCTGATTAAAGTAACTTTCCATCTATTTAATGTACTCCTGGAATCTGCAACATATCCCCATTTTCATTCCGAATTATGTTTGTTCTAGCCTGAAACCCTTTCTTCTCTATACTAATTCCCTGATATAATTCTCTAATGTTCCTATTTTTTGCATTAATTTCAAGATCATTAACCTTGTCTCTCATATATTCCCTCTTTTTACTCTTTAGTAGCTTGGTGGTTTCCCATCTAATACTACCCAATTGCTCTAAATTTACCTCATTTGGCTCGTGTAACCATTTCGTTTTTGCTAGTTTCGTTTCTTTACAATGTCGGCACATTCCTCATCAAACCATTTCTTGTTTTGCCTCTTTTCTAAACAACCAATGTTTTCTGATGCTGACAATTTAATAGTATCACTTATAGCCTCCCATTCTTTATTTATATCAGTTTCTTCTTCGTTTGCCGGATTGTCATCGGAAGATTTCAGTACTTCAAATCTATTAGCAATTTTGATTTGGTGTTCTTGCCGCATTTCATCATTTTCAAGTTTTTTAATTCAAATTTTACAGAATCATCTTTAGTGTTTGTTCCTCTCATAAGCGATAGCCGTTGTCTGATTTTCACTCAGACCAAATGATGATCTGAATTGCAGTCTTTCCCTCTAACTGATCTAACATCGATGATGCTACTGTGCCAGCATTTATCCACTAATACATGATCTATCTGGTTCCGAGTATCTCCATTTGGGGATGTCCAGGTGTATTTATGAATATCCTTATGCTGAAATGTTGTGCTCTTAACAATGAAATTCTTTGATGTGGTAAATGTGACTAATCTAACCCCGTTTTCGTTACTATCTTCATGGAGACTGAATTTGCCTATTGTTGGTTTGAATATATCTTCCTGCCCCACTTTTGCATTAAAATCTCCTAAGACAATTTTCATATGATATCGTGAAAGGCTATCAAATACGCATTCTAATTCTTCATAGAACTCATCCTTGATCTTGTCATCTTTATCTTCTGTGGGGGCATGTACATTTACAATTATAACATCATGTTGTTTACCCTTTAGAATTATGTATGATATCCTATCACTAACAAACTTAATATCTCGGATAGCGCATAGGATCCTCCTGCTGACTAAAAAACCCGTTCCAAATGCAGGTCTTTCTGCACCCCCATAGTATAATGCAAAGCTTCCTGATTCCTGACTACCTTCTCCTGGCCACCTAACTTCCTGTAAAGCGACTATATCAAAGGGCGATTTATCTAGTTCCCGCGTTAATAACTGTAGTGCCCCGCTATTGTATAAAGTCCTAACATTCCATGTTCCTAGGAACATGTCCCTGTGTTTGAGCCTTTGGCATGCGTTCCCTGAAGTAGTCCCCGCCCGGAGAACTGAATGGGGGACTATTTGACCTCCGGAAAATTTTACCCCAGTTGAACCCATGTCCGCTTTTCTTGACGGTTCTATTTTTACGGTGAAAGATCATCACTCTTTGGACCAAGGTACTTTTTTCGTCTGGCTTATCACCTTCGACCAGTCTGGCATGGGTAACCCTATCGGCAACAATGCTATCGCCGGCATAGCTCTCAGGATCATTTAAGCATGCAAGGCACTCCACCACGACAAGGTAAAGATACCATGGAGGGGGCCTAACCTATAGGTACTCAAAATTATAGCAAAATGCCACAACTTATTTCAAGAGACATAAAGTATTAACAAATTATTTATTTACCTACTAGTGTACCCGGCAGACATTGTCCTGCCTGAACGTTCAATTCTCATATCAGGGGTGGACGATAAAAATATGTTACTTTTTTTACCATAAAATTCAGAAATTAGGACATAATTAGATATTATTAAATAAGTTTGCAAGAAAACCTCTTACAGCCTTCTGTTGTGGCTCAAGAAGTGTGAATGATGACGTCACAAGTCATGAACATTAGAATTGTACCCTCCTTTGCAGACAAGATAAGAACTGTCATATAACAATTATATTAGAGTGAAAAAAAAAAGATAAATTGATGAGAGTGTTTCAAAAGTTTTTTTTTTTCTCCCCAGCTCGATTTCATTTTTGACCCATACTGGCCGACATTCCATGAGAAAAATTTCTTCCCCCCTAGAGACTCGAACCAGCGTAAGTGCCGTAGTTCTGCACCAAGACTTCATGCCTTAACCACTCGGCCACAGCACGAGGCTCTTGGTATCAATGAAAGACAAAAATGGTTATTGTGAGTTATCGATAAGAGATAAGGGACTCTTGGTATCAATGAAAGACAAAAATGGTTTTTGTGGGTTTATCCGTAAGAGATAAACATGTGCTGTCAGGGACTTTTTTGTAGAGCTTTTAGAGGTATTCAATTCTGTGTACATTAGTTTTGTGTATTTCTTATGGTTTAGGCAGCGTAAGCCATTTAAACGTCCAAAGAGCTATTTTTTTCATGTTTTCCACTACAAAGGGTGATTTTTAAGGGTTGTAGGAGTTGAGTATCACAACTCTCTTATAGCCTATGTTCATCCTGGGAATCTCCTGAACATTTTGCAAAAAACCCATCACAATCGGATCAATGGTATGGCCGCGCATTAAGTACGAACAAACAAACAAATATACAAACAAACAAACAAACAAACATTAATTTTTATATATAAGATAACAAATATAAAAATCATAACAGAAAGTAATTCATATTCACAGTCTGGAAAAATATAATTTCTGTTGGATGATTCTGTTATCATGTTTCTTTAGCTATGACCATGATTCATTTGAATATCTTAAAATAAGTTTGAAGTATGTTAGTATGTTTGAAGTATGTTATGGTATTTTTACAGGATATTGGTACAGTAATTCTTACTGCAATATTGTAATATACAAGTTAAAAGTCATAAACAATTTACAAAATTTTGTTAAATACCACCTATTGAATAAGAAGTTAAGATTTTACTCATGAATGCAGTAAACATGATCTATAAGTTGCTTGTAATTGTACTGACAATTTTATTATTAATTTAACACTTCTCACTTCAAATATAAAAATATTGTAATTGTACGTTTGAATGTGCAATTATTTACTGGATGATCAACCTTGTGAGCAACATTTTCATTTCTACATACAAGAAACTCAATGTTTTCCAGCTGAGTACCCAATTCTGGTTGAACATGTCCTTCAAATACCTGCCTTAGATCTTAATAAGTTCTAATTGACTTATTCTAAAAAAATACCTGTAACTGAGAGTAATGTTCCATTATATAGGTAATAACATCTTGAACTTACATGCAATTTTTTAATATAACTATGTCCATGTGCTGTATGTACAATTAACAGAATTAGCAGTCTGTAATATTGGTGGCAAGTATCTTCCATATCATTGTTTACTTAAGTGTTTGGGAGATGTCCAGTATTGTACAGTTAAAATGAATAATTTTCTTGCTAAGAAGGATAAGTTAATTATTTAAATAAAATTTTATCATTTCACCTGATATTCTTCTTCCTCTTGGACAAGTTTCAACCCCTTATTTAGTTCCATCCTCACTACTTTCAAGACTTATATTGTCTTGAAGAGCTACCTTCTACTCCCTCTTTTGGTATACTGAAGAACCTCAAAATGAAATCATTTTCTTCGGGAATTTCAAAATTAATTAATTTCTTCTTTTCATTTTTTGAATATAGATTTTTTTCCCAAACTGTGAGCTCATTGTTGGGAAATTAATTAACTTTGAAATTCCTGAGGAAAATTATTTGATTTTGAGGTTCTTCAGTCTACCAATAGAGGGAACAGGAGGCAGCTCTTCAAGACAACGTGAAAATCATCGTGAAAGTATTGGGGATGAAGTGAATAAGGTCCCAGAACCAGTTTAGGAAGTAGAAGAATATAAGATGAGGCGATAAAATTTTTATTAAATAAATAGTGTTAATTCCTAGAAAGTCCCAAATACTTATTTGTTAGGATTCAAATCTCTTGACACAATAAAAATTCAAAACTTCTTGGCACAACAGGCCTAGAAGGCCATTGGCCTACCAGTCAGCTGGTGGCCTCACATCCACATGTGTTAATCACAGAGGTGGATGATCAAATAGAGCTAGGAATTTTAGGTGCTGCACCTTAATTTTATTGTCACTATAATGCTCAAATTAGCTTCTCTTGCAAACAAAACATTAAATAAATGCCCTTAACTGTGTTTTAGTTGCACCTTTTTGCACATATTTTTTGATGGAAGCACATTTTGCACTTTTTCAAACCTTTTATGTCTCCTTTGTAGCATTTTATTCCCAAAATAATGTATATATATATATATATGCTCTTATCTGTCCCATATGAGAGTACCTTACGAAAATCATACCTTCAACCTCTGCATGAAGAAAAATTAAAAAACAGATCAGGCAAGTAGTAGGTGAAAATCCAGTATATTTCACATTAGATGAAACCACTGATACACAGTTGAGATATGTTCTAAAATTTTAGTAGCACCCCTAAATGGAAAGTAAGTGAAACCCATGTTGTTAAAAACCTACTTTCTGAACAAAATAGACAATGCCAGTGTGATGCAAAGTTTCAACAATGCGTGTTTTGTGCTCTGGCTGATGAAATACAATATGGCTAGTACTTGCAGACCAAGCACCTTACATGTTATTGGCATTGCTAACCTCAAACCTATGTACTCTAATCTAAAACATGTTACCTATATTGCACAGGCATTGCATCGAGTTTGTGAAGCAATAAAAGATGAATATTCATATGCAAATTGATTTTTGTCTTGCATTAAGAATTTGCTGAAAAAGGCTCCTGCTAGGATACAAAAGTATGTAGAAGTTATTGGACTTCCTCTTCCAGTTTTCCCAGTTCTCACTAGATGGGGGTACTTGGTTGAAAGCTGCAGTGCTTATTTGTAATAATTTTAAGGCTATATCTGATATCTTATATAAAATACTAAATGATTCTTCGGCTGTAAAAAAAAGGCCAGAGAACTAGCAGGTAAACAGGATGAACTTCTTATTGTGCATGGTTACTCTTTTTTCTGACAACTGCCATTACAAGATTGGAGGAGCAGTGTCCTGAGAAAGATTTTGATGGATGTCAAGACATCACTGGAGGAGATTGGAAAGCAGAAGCTAGAGCAGAGCTTAACCGAGAACCATGATGTGGAGGACATTGCAACAAACAAGGATTTTAATTACAGACTGCTAACAAAATACGCACCACATGTGTCTGTTGATACGGAATGCTCCTTTTGAACATACAAGTATTTATTTTAGTTACCGAAGGTGCAGCCTCACTAAAAAAAACATTGAGTTGTTAAATAATATCTGCTTTAATATTTAATTTTAGGAAGTTATATTTTGAGGTTATTTTAATTATATTATTTTTTGGTCTGGACATCTTACCTCAATATTATTGAGGTAAGATGTCCAGACCAAAAATAATATAATATCTGCTTTAACTGTTTCCTGGACTTATGATTTCAATAACATAATGTTCTGGGACTTGTCTTATGCAGACTTTTTAATACATGACAGCATAAGTGAATTTTGTGTCATTAGTTACTTGTTGTAATTGGTTTTGGTACTCTGTAATGATTATTTACATGGGAAATTTGCACCTTTTATTTTAAAAGAATGCACCTTTTTTGCTCCTTTTTCTGCTAAATTAAAGCACCTTTTTTGCACATTTTTCACCAAATTTTTGCACTTAAAATTCCTAGCTCTGGTGATTATACAGCCACTATAGGGGGTGACATATGGCCAGCAAGTCAAGTCCCCAGCCGTTATAATGGTTTTCTCAATCTAGAGCCGCTACTTATTGTATGTACCAATATTTCTCATTATGCTGGATTGCATTAGTCCCATACTGGTCAAAATTCCATGAGAAAATTTCTTCTTCCTTGGGTTCTCTAATCAGTGCTCTACATCATTATGCCTTAAACCAGTTGGCTAAAGTGCAGAACAGCACAATAATAATCTTTTGATTTTATTAAATTGTTTGCTTTAATGATCATGTTGACGTGATGTAGATGAGACCACTCCATAATTCTTTGCTATTGACTAATGTCAGAAGAGGAGATTTGCTATCAACTGCAATTTTTATTCATTCTGGCTTATGGTGGTGATTTTTTCCTTTGTATGAAAATGCTTATTTTAATTTAGTTTTATTTATACATTTTGAATATTAAGAAATTGTAGGCTCCAGTTCATTCATCTTTGAAGAGAGACAACCTATTATATATTGCATATTGGATTGTCTTTTTTATTTCAGTAGATTCAAAATGTCTTTCCATGTTTTGTTATAAAGAATAAACATATAAAGAATATGCATCGTTTATAAGCAACTTTCGTAGGAAACAATCATAGCATAGTTTTTATAGCTGGCAATGTGTATGGAATTTGTTCAGTCTTGTAATATTCTATTCTTGTCGTATTAGTGATTAGTGATGTCGTTGTATGGCTTTTGACAGATTGTTGATATCATCAAACCCAGATTTGTTCCAAGTACCTTCTTCATTATAAAATAATACAAGACCAACAGTATAACTTTGATGTCTTTCTGTATCCATATAACCTGTCAATTTTTTAAATAATTTTTCTAAAATGGCGTATACATAATTTTGTTTTAGTTTGAATGTGATCAGGCAGATCGAGTGTAGGACAATAACATGAAATAATTTCTTTTTTAGATTCAAAATTCCATGAACTGATGGTTTGCAATTTTAAATATTTCAACACAGAGGCGCAGTCTCCTTACAAACACCCCCCACACTGCTACTTGCATTTCCTGAGGCTATCATTCATCACATCCAAACTGATAAGTTGCAAGGAATGAGTCTAAGCAATGCATTTCCTTCACAGCTCATACTACTGCACGCTCTAGCATAAATTTAAACATATCTGAAAGAGTCAATATTTTAATTACCCCTTGAAGAATATTTTTCTTGGATTAATTTAAACAACAAAGTGGGAACGTGTTCAAAGAAACCTTCTACAAGCTCCACTGGCTACCGAGAGATCACAGCAGGAAACATACATCAAAGATCTCCCTTGCCTCTTCAGTTGGATTACAGAGTTACTGAGAGTTTACAGCAGTACACAAACATCAACAATCTTTAACAACCCCCTCATTTGAATTACAGTCTTTAGTACAGTATAATATATACAGAGTCATGGTCTCACATATAGGTTACATTAATTTTGAAAATATATAATTATATTTTCATTTCAATGTATAAATAGTATATACTGGTAGTATAATTAATTGTGTTTAATTAATTTTTTTTCTCTGTTAGAACCTAGGAGATTGAGTCATTCCCTTCATTTCATTGAGTGACCATCACTGCTGTAAATATCTATATTTTATAAATCCAAGTTTCCATTACATTTTTTATGCCCACATTTTAATGTTTCCTCAGTTCTTGTTTCAGTTACACTGTTTTATTCTCTCTCTTTCTTTCATTTCCATATTCCTATTTAGTTCCTAATTTTCTTCTCCTACATCAAAACCTCTTCGACTTCTATATTATCAATACTGATATTTTACTTTTTTTGTTTATTTTCCTTTATTTTATTATTTAGAAAGCCTCATAATGTTAATTCCCATAAGTTTTATGAAATATTATTTTACTGCTTATTTCATGAAACTGTTACATCTTTCCTATAAATTATAGCAATTTTAATTTTTTTAAATTTTATTAATTACTGTAACAGTGTTTGAAATAACAATGGGAGTGTACCTGTGAGTAGCATGGAGTTTGTATATTTAACTGCTTGTTGTTTGTATGTACTTGTATTAATATTGTGTGATAACATTTCCAATTATTGTAATATGAGATCATGTGATTTAGAATGTGAAACTCAAATTGAAGTTCTTAAGATTTAAATAAATTATAGATTGAAATTTCTGGAGTTTGCATATAAAATGAGATTTTTCAATTTATAAGAAATGTATATAACTGTTTTTTTTAATAAATTATAAAGGTATTAGATCATTATGAACTCTATAGATATATTAATCTATGTATGGAACATTATCATTGATGTTAAAATGAAAGGATTTACAATGGAGTTAAAGTTTTGAATAATTGTTATATAATATTAGTATTATTATTGATTATATTTGAAAAGAAAAATATACACCTAGACTGGGGTTTGACCCAGGACTTTTGACTCTCTATGTCAATGTTCTATCCAAGTGAGCTACCTAGGCCTCCAATCTAAACACGTATTTTTCTTTTCTACATAGTTAATTCACTAACCCCAAATGCTACAAGCTGTTGCTACGATTTTTGAAAATGGCAGCTCCTTTGTTAAGAAGACTTGTTTTGGGAATTTAAACATTATTTATAAAGCCAGTAGTGCTTCTTTCAATGTTCATATTATTCGTTTTTAAACATCATAATGATGGACCAATTATATTTGAAAAGAAAAATAATCGCCTAGACTGGGGTTTGAACCCAGGACCTTTGACTCTCTATGTCAATGCTCTGTCCAAGTGAGCTACCTGGTTAGAGCATTGACATAGAGAGTCAAAGGTCCTGGGTTCAAACCCCAGTCTAGGCGTATATTTTTCTTTTCAAATATAGTTTGTCCATCATTACGATGTTTAAAAACGAATAATATGAACATTATTATTGATATTGATATTATTAGTATTTATTATTTATTATTTTTATTAGCATTGTTATTAATTATTATTTTTGTTACAGTATTATTATTAATAATTATCATTGTAATTATTATTATTATTATTGATATTATTATTATTATTATTGATATTATTATTATTATTATTATTATTTATATTGATATTATTATTATTATTTATTATTATTATATATATTATTATTATTATTATTATTATTATTATTATTATTATTATTATTATTATTATTATTATTATTATTATTATTATTATTATTGATATTACTAGCTAAACAGAATGAATTTACTGGTGATGTTAGAAAAATGTTGAGGTGGAAGGGAGTATTCATAGTAATAAAATGTTGTAACTATTGCTGTTTGATCAGTAGGTGGGTAACACATCTCTTTTTAAGTAAATGTTCATGACTTGAGTCATTATGTTTTGTGTACAAGTTATTAATCTTTACTGTGATTGTGATTTACAGGTGTATATGTGGATTCTCCCACTGACTTCATTGTTGATTCACGTGCCATTGCAAAACGAGATGATGGTAAAGTGACGTGCACAATTACTAACCCATCAGGAACAAAGACTGAGAATCTCATTACACCTCTAGCTGATGGCACCTATCGCATTAGTTACACACCTTTTGAAGAGGGTAAGAATATAATTTTTTTTATTCTGAATTTACAATAACATCTTTAATACAGATAAATAGTAAGAAAAATTGGGAATACATGATAACATAGTTGGTTAAGGCAATATTATACAAGCAAGGTCAGTGGTTTGAGTCCTGGTGGGGACGGATTTTTTAAACTGCCCTAAACCTTCTAGTTGCACTATGGCCCTGAGTCAACTTGGCCTCTAATGGAAATGAGTACCAGACACCTATTCTTGTGGATAAAGACAGCCATCTCGCAGGGCTGACAACCTGCAGACATGAGTATGCATATGAGTTACTAATCTTTGCATGTCATTTGTGTAGAAAGGTGGGAGCCTTAACCTCCTATTACCCCAAGGGCCTCCTAAGACCTGTAGTGGGATCACTTTACTTTTTACTAAGAAAAATACTGTGTATATCGAAATGAGATTATCTTGCAGTTTTTATTTTGAATAAGAAGACACTATACCATTTTTCCTGTGTACATAATAAGTGTACTACACAAATTCCACTTTAAGCTACATATTAGTTAATACCTATTTTGTAGTATTAAATTAAAGTACTTCATACCTCACCTCGTATCCACCAGCAGAGGGAAGAAGTAGTTCTTCTGTTCAACATAACATCTGTCAATGAGATATTACTGAAGATGAAGCTGCCAAAGCTTTGAAATTGCAGTATAATTAGAAGACTGGATACGAGATGAGGTATGAAGTATTTTAATTTTATCTTAAATTAAACCTCATAGTGATTTTTCCCTTTAAACGTTCAATACCTATTTTGTAGTCTAACTAAATAATAGTTTATGTTGCCTTTCTTCAATTTAACTAAATAATAGTTTCCTTTTTTAAATTTTACAGGAATTAATCACTATGGGGTTTAATTTATGGTAAAATCAAATGTTTCTTACCTCTCCTCATACAAATCTTCTAAGTAGATAGCGATTTCGAGACCATAATGGTCTCATCTTCAGTACTATTTTGGTGAAGATGAGACCATTATGATCTCGAAATCAATCTACTTAGAAGATTTGTATGAGGAGAGGTAAGAAACATTTGATTTTATCAATAGTTTCCTTATCAATTTTCTCACATAACTAAAGAATAATTTAACTTATCAATTGTCCAGTATATCAAATTAATTATCTCATAAATTCTTCATTTTTGCCAGTTCTTGTTCCCCATATTATTTCTCTTATTTAGCAAAAAAAAAAAAAACAGTTCGCCTAATTTCCAGTTTAACTCATACAGTTCATTATGCTTATTCTTCAGAAATTATGTTATAGACTTATAGACCACAACATTCCTTTCAGAACTACAATGTGAATGGAATATGATATGTTGATAATGATGCTTATTCTTCAGTTTAGTAGAATAATAGTTTATAATTCTCTTGTATAATTAAAAATAGTCAGTCGTGCACAGTGATTCTTTCAGAAAAAATATTGTGAGGAAGGGGTATTTTTTTAACCTTTGGCAGGGGAAGAAAAATCGATAACTCATCTACATTCATAGAAAAGACAATTTAAAATCTAAAAAATCCTAACAATTTCTTGTTGTGTAAATAGTGTAATTATCTTTTGTGTTAATATTTGAATTTGTCTGAAGGATTTGCCATTATTTTAGTAAAGAAGCCAGATATTATTCCAGAAATTCCACGTAAAACTACAGTAGCAAAATTTAGACTGCTTACAGACATGGCTATTTGGCCAAACATTTATATAAAATAGGAATCTACACGAATCCAAATTGTCCTCTATGCAACAAAGATGAAGAAATGAACGAAGAACATCTACAAACCTGTGAAGTATTACCTGTTGGATCCACCATAGAGAAATATTGGAGAGCAAGAACGCTAATGGCTTCATTGCCAAGGCCCAGCATTTGAAAACAACAACATATTTGAATTTGTATCCTTTAACATTCTTACCTCATATGTTTATTCTGTTGGACGATCATTTCAAAACTATTGCTCCATCTTCAGCTTGTTCAAAAACTGGTTTTTTCTTTTCTTCAAGTTGTTGGCCCTGGATCTGTATTCCAAAGAACTTGGTAATGAGGCTCCTTTGGAATACAGATCCAGGGCCGACAACTTGAAAAAAAGAAAAAAAAACCAGTTTGTGAACAAGCTGAAGATGGAGCAATAGCTTTGAAACGATCGTCCAACAGAATAAACATATGAGGTAAGAATGTTAGAAAATACAATCTCAAATATTAAATTAAACCTCATACTGTAACTTCCTAATGATTTAAAAAAAAAATTTATATTACTCCTTGCTCAGAGCAGATGCACTCTCCTTTGTCTCTTTTCATGGTACAATGTTGTATACTTTTACATAAAAATTCTTCACTTTGAATCTCTTCTGCTTCAATAGAAATCATCATGCAGTGATCAAGTGATCTATCTCCTGGCCAGTTTCTCGGCAGAGTCCTTATTCTGTTCATGGCACTTAAGGATTTTTCAACAGTGGGTGTTGATATTGGTATAGTCAATAAAAATATATCAGATATGCTAGCAAATGATCTTCATCTGTATCCTAAATATTGGGATTGTGTTATATGCTGAATTTGTGGAAATGAGAAAAAATGAACATGCTGAAATTAAATCCACAGCTTGCTTACCAAAATTTTGAGCTGTCTCATGTAGTATTTGTGAATTTAACAAGTGTCTGCAAACATAATTTGTCATCAGAGTCATCTGCTTTTATTGTATGGATATGTGACACCTTCTCTTTTAAATCATATGTTGCAATTAAATCACTATGTTCCCATTTGTCTGCTTTTCGAACATCTTCAGATATTCAAAGTTAAAAATGGGAAACACATTATGAGGTTCTTAATTTATTTATTAATCTTCAGATATTGTTTTTAAGTGTGAACATGCACTTGAAATTTGCTTAGGTAGAAATGCCCACTGACTGTTCCATTTTTTGCAAACGTTTACTTAAATTAGAAACAGCTCCCAACATCTCCACTAACAGGCAAAGTGTTAACATGAAAGTAGACTTTTCCATTTCAAGAACCACTCCCCCAGCAAATGAAGCTATATCTGCCCCATCCTTATGCAAATGCTCGCAAGTCATCATGATTGACCCATACCACTTCTTAATTACATTAATTGTGTTAAAATTACTGTGCCAGTGCATATTTGTTGCCTCTGGAATTCTCAATGTTAGATTTTCTGAATGACATGAAGAGCTGATTTTCATTTTGGAGACTGATTAAAGAGCTTATAGATGTCTCTGCCTACATAAAAAATATTTTTATTTTGGGGAAACTGATTCCTTGCACTTGTCACTGAAGGTGACATTGAGCTGTACAGTGTATATAAAGAATAGGCCTTCTTGCTTTTTCTGAAATCCTTTTGTGCCTGAAAAATTAGAACCTCCATCAGGTCCAAGCAATCAGATTATCAAATGACATACCTTGTTTATATATTTTGCTTTCAATGAACTTTGTGATGGTTTCAGCTCTTGTCTTTTGAAGTGGAATTAATTAACTCACTGGCACTATTGAACCCGTAGGTTCATGGCCACATGGACATAAGCTCTCCATACATCTCTATCCTGAGCTAATGTTTTCCAATCATCCCCTGTATAATCTACTTCCCTCAAATCATGGTTAATGTATTCTCCCACCTCATTCTTGGTCTACCAAAACCCTCCGGTTTTCCTACATGCACGTCTTTCATTCCCCATTTATGCCACATGTCCTGCCCATTACAGTCTACAAGACTTAACTGTTCTCATTATATCTGGCTTCCTATAAAGACCATGTAGTTCACTGTTATATTAGTCTTCCCCATACACCTGTCTGTTCATCTCTCTTTGGTCCAAAAATTTTCCTAAGAACTTTATTCTCAAATACTCATAATCTCCTTTCCTCCTTTAAAGTAAGAGTCCATGTTTCGCATTCCATATAATATAACTGGTAGAATAATAGTTTTATATATTCTCAGTTTAACATTTTTTGAAAGGAGTTGGGACGTCAAGAGTCTCTGTAATGCTTAATAGCATGAATTTCCAGAATTGAGCGTATGTTTAATTTCTTTATGCATCTCATTCCTGTTTGTGATTATTGTTCAAAGGTATTTGAATTTAGCCACTTCCTCAACATTTCTCTCATTTGTCATTAGCTGTCCATTTCCATTATATAATGTATTTTTATGTGTGACCATATGTTTAGTTTTATTGATATTTACTTCCAGTCCCAATTTCTTAGTGTTACTCAATAGTGTTTTCGTGTTGGCCCTCAGTATCTCCTCGCTCTTGCCCAATAGTGCTACATCATCAGCATAAACTAACAGCTTATTAATACCATTGAGTCGTAGGCCTTCTTCATCCTCTAAAGAAATTAAATAGTAGAGGAGATAGTGCATCTCCTTGCTTCAACCCATTCTGGATTTCAAAAGTGTCCGAAAACTGTTTGCCTACACGCACCCTACTCTTTGTGCCATTTAGACACATTCGTATAAGTCTAACTAACTTTTTAGGAATTCCGAACTCCAGCAGGATACTGAACAACTTCTCCCTCTTAATTGAATCGTATGCCTTTTTGAAGTTTACATATAGTTGATGTACAGTACCATTATATTCCTATTTATTTTCTAAAATCCGTCTTAAACTAAAAACCTGATCTATTGTAGACCTGTTTCTTCTAAATGCACATTGATGATCTCCTAGAATGTCATCAATATAAGGAGTAAGTCTGCTTACTAATATATTTGTTAGAATTTTGTACAAAGTTGACAGTAATGAGATGCCCCTATAGTTGTTGCAATCAGGTGGAATTATGCACAAAAATGTTTCTCTAATATTGTCAACATCAGTCACATATCTTACACATATAAACAGTTCAGATTTTTTGGCAGTGCTTGTGGATTCATCAACCATTAATTAAAAATATTTCCCCTTAATTTCAATAGCGAACTGTATCATTTCAGAAGCTGTATCTTTACTGCAGTATGTAAATTTTTCACTCTGTTCCTGAAGCCATTTATTTAAACTCTCAACACACGGTAACATCAAATTTCGCACAATGTACCCCTATATGGTTGTGTGAGCTATCTTGCCTTTCTAGTAAATATAAACTCCTTGTTAAAATTATTAGAGACTGTTTTCTTCAATTTCTGTTTTACATTGCTAATGTTGGATATGCAATATACAGACATTTTTATTTCTCAAATGCATATCCATAATATTCAGAGGAATCTTTTTTTTTTTTTTTCCTGTAGTTGCTGTTGCTTTCTTATAATTTGTGAAAGGCATCTTAATCAAAACACCTTTTGTTTTTTGAAGTATATTTGCATATCTTAGATAGTACCTAGAACAAATGTGACAAAATCACCACCTCGATCTTTATCAAAAACTAGCCACATGTTTTTATCTGCTCAAGATGTCATGATATCATATGCAAGTTTCGAGCTTACTTCTCTCGAATCATGGCCAGATGAACTAGGAGTTAGTGTTGGCAGTGGGTCTTGATGAAAAATGACAAAATAAGCTTACCACTTATCATGAAAGGTGGTATGATATAGGCCTAGTCTTTATTTTTTACACTGCACTATGTATTGATTGTTGATCCAAAGTAAAATGGAGGAAGGAGGAGGAAGATAATGATTAGAAAAGAAATGTAACAAACAATTTGTTTTGACTTGTTCAGGAATATATTTTTTTTCTATTTAGCCTTAAGTGTCTCTACACAGTCTGTATTATCATCATCATCATTTCCTTTGGCTCCTATCTGGAGCCTTAATGAAATTTCTCCATTTAGCTCTATCATCTGGCAACCTCTTCACATCCAACCAAGTTTTACCCATTTCATATATTTCTCCTTCAGTAGTCCTCTTCCAAGTTATTTTTGGTCTTCCTCTCCTCCTTGAACCTGAGGATTCCAAACTAGTGTACATCTATCCATTGCAGTTTGAGGTTTACGCAGAGTATGTCCAGTCCAACACTATTTTCTTACCTTTATTTATTTTTGAATATGTGCTTGCTCAGTTTTGTGCCATAGTTCTTGGTTTGACATTATATCAGGCCATCTCACATTTAATATCTGATGTAAGCACCTATTCACAAACACCTGGAGCAAGTAATTGTAGTTCCATGATATGTAAAGGCTTGTACTTCTTTTATTTCTTGTTCATTTATTTTTAGTGTTGTATTTGTGCTAGGATTAATTTTTATTTCTTTCATTTTTAGGACAGTCTTTATTACAAACATTTTGCAAGTTGTGTGTTATTGTAGTAGTTGAAAGCTGTTCGTTATAGCCCTTTCCTAGAGTGATTCAATGAGTTTCATTACTATTGCTGAAGTTTTTGGTGTGTTAGGAGAGATGAATGTGGAATGTGTTTATGTAAACTATGAAGGACCAGAGATAGCCGGAAGATGATACACACAGCTTGAAGAATGTTTTTATTCCAAATTTGGAATATTTTAATGGAAGAAACTGTCTGAAACACAAACGACCCTTCCATAGTGCTAGGGATTCATTGATGACTATATTTTGACCGGGAAGATATAGCTGAAATTTTATATTTAGGTGTGAAAATTTAGGAAAAATCTTGAATAATTTTGGGGGCTCCTTGGTACATGTCTTCACTTTCATTGTTGCAAAAATGGAGGAAAGAACAAATTAGTTAAAATATTTCTCTGGTTAAGATATTAAAACTAGGTGATACTATTGCTCTTCTTTTTTGTAAAATAAAGCCTAGTTGTCAGTTTTTGAACTATCCCTGTCAGCATAAACAAACCTAGAATTTTTTTATTTAATTTACAATAATCAGTTATAATATATCGCCAAACGCATTAGCGAAGGTATTTTCATACTTATAATTATTCATTTCATATTTTTCCCACATTTTTCAGAGGAAAATAAACACTATATCACATATACAAGTCAAAATTCAGTTTTCATTCGTGTAAACTCCATCTAATACAACAGTCATAGTAATATATATATATATATATATATATATCCTAGCAGCTGTACTTCCTGTCTATATTGGCAATTTAGCACAATTGATATATCTTGAAAATTCTGGTCACAAAAGCAGTTTGAATAACTTGCTGTTCAGGTCGGTAATTTTTGGTACCATGTACAGAGGCTGACGGCAAATGATAGCTCATAAGTGTGTGTAGCGCACAGAGGCCGAGGATGAAGGGTTAATAGGGAAATGCCACTTCTTAAAAATTTGTTTTTTGAAGTAATTTCCAGGTAATTATTAATTTCTAATCTACCTTTAGCATCAATATAAAATGTGTGTCTGTGTTAAATAATATTAAATAATGTGTTTAAAGAAGATATAAAATATATAATGGGTAAATGTATAATTTTTCCGTTTTACCTTAGGTATGTTCAATTGAAATTTTAATGAATATTCTTGTATATTTTTTTAATTATTAAAATTAATTAAAACTAAATTTACGAATGTTTAGAAACTATCATCATCATCATCAAATGCTACAATTTTTTTCTACAATAAATTCGGAGCACTTTATAATTTGTTTGCTAGGTTCACATTTTCATGGAATGACCCATGTTTCATTGACAGCAACTGTGTCAGAATTGTAATGTGAGCACTCTACAAGAAAACAACAATCACCAATTAGGTAATTCTCGAGACACGTTCTTCAGCAAACAGAGGTTTACAAAAATGTATTACACATTAGCTGTAGAGTATATTTGTAATATAAAGTTTACTACTGTATATAAATAAGATAATTGTTTGAAATTATTTTTGTTTACAGGACGTCACACTATTGATATTTTATATGATGGTCTTCCAATTCCTGGTTCACCATTTGTGGTGAATGTACGTCGTGGCTGTGATCCCAGCAAATGTAGAGCATTTGGGCGAGGGTTAGAGAAAGGTTTTGTTGATCAAGCTAATATGTTCACAGTGGAAACAAAAGGTAAAAAAGGACATTTCAAATTTAAAATAGTTCTTATTAAATAGATTCTGACAAACTAGATAAAACTGCAGTGTTGAACACTGTACCACATGAATTACTGTTACACTATTATCACAATAACATTTTTTCTTGATTTTTATTAAAATATAGACAGTTTAGACTTAGTCATGACACACACAGACATATTTTAAAACATAAACAATAAACTTTTTGCACATGTTCTAATTTTGTATTATGATATTTCCTACTTTACATTTATTCATCCTTTATGCATTAATCTAAAATTAAACAAAAAAGTCGGTAACTGTCTACAATTTTAGCTTAACGGGAAATTTATATTGATGATGATGAAAATGAAATAATTATTATAATCATCATCATCATCATCATCATCATACACATTGTCATGTAAGTCTTTGCTTCTAATTTTCATAGGTTTAAATTTAGCAAGGATCGAGGGATTTTCTCAGGGGTTAAAACTCATGAGCATGACTTACTTTAGAAGGGAAGTAAAACTGTAGGTCTTATTTTTTTTAACCTGGAAACATCTTGCCTCAGTTTTCCAGGCTAAAAAAAATGTGATTAAAAGAACCTCAAAATATTACTTCTTAAAATAAAGCATGTAAGTCTTATGTTGTAGATTTACAGCATGTAAAAAAAAATCTAATCTGAAATATGAACACTGTGATCAAAATTTGTCAGCCCTTTCTTTCAAGAAGTGACAGAATCAAATACATTGGAACAATAATAACAAAGAGGAATGAAGTGCAAAAAGAAATTGAAAATAAGCTTATCTTTGTAAACACATGCTCTTATGCATTACAGAGACACTCTCAAAAAATGTTAAACTAAAAATATATAGAACTGTGATTTTTCCTGTTGTATGGATACAAAATGTATCTTACTTTAAGAGAAAAGAAGTAGTATTTGGGCATTTCATGCATATTTTTTTCATATTTTTTTTATCTAAAAGGTGGATATGTGATTTATGCATGGAAAATTTCAGGGGTGTTTGTTTTGATGTTCATGAATGATATAGGCCAAGTATATATATATAATACATATATAGGAAAAATAAGTGTTTGAATTGGATTCGCCTGGTAGTGTAATGGATATCACGCTGAGGTACAGACTCAGAGATCCGGGTTCGAATCCCGTCCAGGCATTTATTTTTTCTTATCATATCATATATATATGAAAAAGAGGCAGTCACTTGTTTTCCCCCACCCCAATTCTGTCACATCGCAGACGTATCCAAGGTCAGGTATGTCTTTGTAACTTCACTCATAGAACATTAAAAATGCCTTATATATTGTGTTGACTTTTGAAAACTATGGTATTTAGGGAAGAAAAGACTGTACTGCAAGAATGCTGGCTATTAGTAACCCAAGAAATAATTGACAACCTTTGCATGGATGCCAGATTAAAGACCTCTCTACCACTCTAGCAGATAGTATTGCTTGCATTACGATGTGAAACTTATTAAAGGGAATTCCATATTCCCTAAACTAATTAAGTTATGTAGGTAAACTAAATCTGAGAGTAAAATATGTTCAATTGAAAATTAAAAAAAAAAAAAACATATTGCATTGTCGTACAATATGTGAAATTTACATGGATTTTTAAAAAATTTAATACAAAAAATCCTGGTGTGTAAATAATGTGAGTAAATATTGTATTTGACAATGAAGTGCTTTGAAAAATGTAAATGATTTTTCAATGCAGCTTGAAATACATAGGCCTATAATTGCTGGGGAATGGATTTTTCTGAGTTAAAAACTAGAAAATATTTTATTTTTTGTATAGTAGAAAAATGAAAAATAGGGTTAAAAAACTTGCCATTGCATTAAACAATGAAAAATTTAATGTTATATTTTAGGAAGTAATATTTTGAGGTTCTTTTAATTATATTACTATGAGTCTGTGAAATCTTACCTGAATATTAATGTTGATTTGTTCTTGAACATGTTTCGATTAGTCTTGTAATCATCCTCAGCATCATGCCCAGACTGGTTGGATTTATGTTGTAAACCCTGGATGTCAATGTCAGCTCCCTCCTGCGGTTGGCCAAAGAACTTCCTAACAAGGTCACGCTCTGTCGGTATTTCAAAATTCATAACTCTGTTTTTGTTCTTCTGAATATAGATCTTTTCCCAAATTGTCAGCTCTTTTGTATTTTCTAACTGTTTTATTAATTTAGTGTCCGAATTTATATCATGTTTTTCAGACCAAACATGACCAGCAACTGCAGATTTTTCTATTTCCCCATTTTTAATGTTTCTTATGTGTTCCTTGGTTTCTTTTTGTTTTTCCTATATATATATATCTTTTCACAACCAGTACATTCAATTTGATATATTCTTGATTTTTTATTTTTACCAGTTTTTTTCATTTTTGTTGGTTTTTATTAGTTTATTTAAACTGTGGTTATTTTTCGGTGCTAATTTAATATTAAACTTCTCAAATATCTTTCGGAATTTATTGTGTGCCCAAGGGTGATATGTTAATTACCTATATTTTTTCATAGATGGTTTTTCTTTTTCAAGAGTACTTTTGTTGATCATTTTTTGTTTCTTATATTTTTCTATCCTTTTGTGTGCCATTTTTTCTTCAAACCCATTTCCTCTTGCTACTTTAATGTTTTTTTTCTCCTGTTTGAAATCTTCTTTGTTTAACCCCTCAGCGTGGGAGCATTTAAATATATATTCTATGTTAAAGGAAATTTTAATATCTCCTCTATGAGATGGCAGTTCATAAAGCCTGTTTTCTTGGTATATTTTCATTAAGAATCATAATAAAACAAACGTGGTGCATGTTGAACATGCTTGATCAGCACTCCGCAGAGAAGTAGTGTTTATTTTATGCGGGCACTGCACGTCATTCCATGCTGATGGGTAAAGGGTAAGTTTACCAATCTGTGAGTTAAACTATTGAAGGCTGCCAATTTATATCCATTTGGATTGAACCCTGTTCATTTAATAAAATTTTCCATATGAGTTTCTTTCCTATGAATCCCATATTCAATTTTTATATTTTCTTCGTTTCTAACCAATTTATGATCCAAAAAAGGCATGTGTTTATTTTCTACTATTTCTTTGGTAAATTTGATGTTTAAATTTTGGAGCAGATATGTAGATGATATAATTTGTATTTTAAAAGAAAAACATGTAGAAGATTAATAATTAAATTAATGTTTTTATTACCTCACCTCATATCCTTTTTCTTCTATACTGCAGTTTCGGAGCTTATCTCCATCGTCAGTAGCCTCTGGTCGACCGGTGTTATGTCGTTTCTTGGCGGTTTCCTTCTTACTTCTATCGGTGGACATATGAACCTCTGGATCAGGTCAAAATTTGTGGGAGTTTCAAAATTCATGAGTTTGTCTTTTTTGTTTTTTTGGATATGGATTTTTTCCCAGACTGTGAGTCCTTTAGTTTATCTGTTTGTTTGATTAGGCTAGCTTCTGTATCAATTAAATGTTTTTCAGACCAAGCATGGGCTGCTACTGCTGACTTGTCCACTTCACCCTTTTTTACATTTCTAAGGTGTTCCTTCAATCTAGTTTTTAAATTTCTTTTTGTTTTTCCTATATAGATTTTGTCGCAATCTTGACATTTGATCTGATATATTCCTGATTTATATTCTTCTCCATTTTTTCATTTTTGTTGGTTTTAATTATCTTGTTTAGGCTGTATTCATTCTTTGGGGCCAACCGAATGTTAAACTTATTGAAAATTTTCTGGAACTTGTGGTGTTTTACAGGATGGTAAGTGAATTTTTTGAATCTTATGTTCTCTTCTGTTGTTTTTTAAGTGTGCTTTCATTAATTAGTTTTTGCCTTTTAAACTTATTTATTTTCTTGTGTACCATGTTCTCTTCATAACCATTTTCTATTGCTACTTTAATTATGTATTCTTTTTCTTTTTCATATTTTTCACGGTTGAGGGATACATTCACCAATCTGTGTGTTAGGCTATTGAATACAGCTTCTTTGTGAGCGAAATGGTTGAATCCTGATGCCTTAATGTAGTTATCTTTATGTGTGTTCTTTCTGTATATTCCAAATTCTATTTTGTTTTTTTCGTTTCTAGTTAGGGTTAGATCCAAAAATGAGATTTGTCTATCAGTTTCAGTTTCCATTGTGAATTTTACAGTTTTGCTCTGAAGGTTCAGGAGTTTTAAGGCATCTTCTATTTGTTTATGGTTTATAATGGCTATTATATCGTCAACGTATCTGCGCCAAAATTTGAAAGTTAATGGGTGTCCCCTTGTGATTTTCTGTTCAAAACTACCCATGAATAAATTGGCCAGAAAGGGAGATAGGGGTTCCCCATGGAAAGTCCAAAATTTTGTTTGTAGTATTTCCCATTGTATGTAAAGAACATTTGTTCGATGCATAATTTTGTCAAAATGATGTATTCTTCTATCTTTTCCTTTTCCAAATTATTGTTCGTTAACCATTTTTCCAGAATATCAATGGTAGTTTCTCTTGGGACACTGGGAAACAATGAAACTACATCAAAAGAAACTAACCTGTCAGTTGGATCTAATTCTGTGTGCTTGAAATCCTCTATCAATTCCAATGAATTGTCGATTGAAAGGTTCTCAAACCCTCCCATATTCTTGTATTTGCTACATAACCATCTAGCTATTTGGTATGTAGGGGACCCTATACAGTTGATAATGGGTCTCATTTTGTTTCCTGCCTTATGTGTTTTCGGGAGGCCCTGCATATTGGGGTTTTAAAAAAAAAAAGTTTTACCTAAAGGTTCCCAACCCTAAAAACCCCAATATGCACGGCCTCCCGAAAACACATAAGGCAGGAAACAAAATGAGACCCATTATCAACTGTATAGGGTCCCCTACATACCAAATAGCTAGATGGTTATGTAGCAAATACAAGAATATGGGAGGGTTTGAGAACCTTTCAATCGACAATTCATTGGAATTGATAGAGGATTTCAAGCACACAGAATTAGATCCAACTGACAGGTTAGTTTCTTTTGATGTAGTTTCATTGTTTCCCAGTGTCCCAAGAGAAACCACCATTGATATTCTGGAAAAATGGTTAACGAACAATAATTTGGAAAAGGAAAAGATAGAAGAATACATCATTTTGACAAAATTATGCATCGAACAAATGTTCTTTACATACAATGGGAAATACTACAAACAAAATTTTGGACTTTCCATGGGGAACCCCTATCTCCCTTTCTGGCCAATTTATTCATGGGTAGTTTTGAACAGAAAATCACAAGGGGACACCCATTAACTTTCAAATTTTGGCGCAGATACGTTGACGATATAATAGCCATTATAAACCATAAACAAATAGAAGATGCCTTAAAACTCCTGAACCTTCAGAGCAAAACTGTAAAATTCACAATGGAAACTGAAAACTGACAGACAAATCTCATTTTTGGATCTAACCCTAACTAGAAACGAAAAAAACAAAATAGAATTTGGAATATACAGAAAGAACACACATAAAGATAACTACATTAAGGCATCAGGATTCAACCATTTCGCTCACAAAGAAGCTGTATTCAATAGCCTAACACACAGATTGGTGAATGTACCCCTGAACCGTGAAAAATATGAAAAAGAAAAAGAATACATAATTAAAGTAGCAATAGAAAATGGTTATGAAGAGAACATGGTACACAAGAAAATAAATAAGTTTAAAAGGCAAAAACTAATTAATGAAAGCACACTTAAAAAACAAACAGAAGAGAACATAAGATTCAAAAAATTCACTTACCATCCTGTAAAACACCACAAGTTCCAGAAAATTTTCAATAAGTTTAACATTCGATTGGCCCCAAAGAATGAATACAGCCTAAACAAGATAATTAAAACCAACAAAAATGAAAAAATTGGAGAAGAATATAAATCAGGAATATATCAGATCAAATGTCAAGATTGCGACAAAATCTATATAGGAAAAACAAAAAGAAATTTAAAAACTAGATTGAAGGAACACCTTAGAAATGTAAAAAAGGTGAAGTGGACAAGTCAGCAGTAGCAGCCCATGCTTGGTCTGAAAAACATTTAATTGATACAGAAGCTAGCCTAATCAAACAAACAGATAAACTAAAGGAACTCACAGTCTGGGAAAAAATCCATATCCAAAAAAACAAAAAAGACAAACTCATGAATTTTGAAACTCCCGCAAATTTTGACCTGATCCAGAGGTTCATCGGTCCACCGATAGAAGTAAGAAGGAAACCGCCAAGAAACGACATAACACCGGTCGACCAGAGGCTACTGACGATGGAGATAAGCTCCGAAACTGCAGTATAGAAGAAAAAGGATATGAGGTGAGGTAATAAAAACATTAATTTAATTATTAAATTAAACCTCATAGTGTTCTTTCCCTGTGAAAGTTAAATAAATGTAGAAGATTCCCTAAAACTGTTAAATTTACAGAGAACAAACATCAAATTTACCAATGAAATAGAAGAAAATAAACACATACATCTTTTGGATCTTAAATTGGTTAGAAACAGTCCCGCACCGTAGCCGAGCGGTTAAGGTAGGAAGCCTTGGCGCAGAGCTACGGGACTTGCGCTGGTTCGAGTCTCCATGGGGAAAGAAATTTTCTCATGGTATTTCGGCCAGTATGGGACCGGTGCCCACCCAGCATCGTGAGGCAATTGGGTAGCTACAATAAGTAGCGGCTCCAGGTTGAGGAACCAGCTATAACGGCTGGGGGACTCGACATGCTAACCACATGTTACCCCTACACTGGCTGTTGATCATTTACCTCTGTGATTGACACATGTGGATGTGAAGGGCCAGCAGCCGGCTGGTAAAAGGGCAACTACTGAAAAGTGGAAACACCCTCAATCGGAAATTGGTTAGAAACAAAGAAAATAGAAAAATTGAATTTGGGATTCATAGGAAAGAAACTCATACGGACAATTTTATTAAATCAACAGGGTTCAATCCAATTGGACAAAAATTGGCAGCCTTCAATAGTTTAACTCACAGATTGGTAAACTTACCCTTAAACGAAGAAGATTTCAAACAGGAGAAAAAAAACACATAATCAAAGTAGCAAGAGAAAATGGGTTTGAAGAAAAAATGGTACACAAAAGGATAGAAAAGTATAAGAAACAAAAATGAATGTTCAACAGAAGTACTCTTGAAAAAGAAAAACCACTTATGAAAAAATATAGGAAATTCACATGTCACCCTTGGGTACCACAATAGATTCCAAAAGATATTTGAGAAGTTTAATATTAAATTAGCACCGAAAATAACCACAGTTTAAATAAACTAATAAAAACCAACAAAAATGAAAAAAAAACTGATAAAAATAAAAAATCAGAAATATATCAAATTGAATGTATGGGTTGTAAAAAGATATATATATATAGGAAAAACAAAAAGAAACCTACAAATTAGAACCAAAGAACACAATAAGAAATATTAAAAATGGGGAAATAGAAAAATCTGCAATTGCTGCTCATGTTTGGTCTGAAAAACATAATGTAAATTCGGACACTTAAATTATAAAAACAGTTAGAAAATACAAAAGAGCTGACTATTTGGGAAAAAATCTGTATTCAGAAGAACAAAAACAGAGTTATGAATTTTGAAATACCGACGGAGCATGACCTTGTTTGGAGGTTCTTTAGCCAACCCCGGGATGGAGCTGACATTGACATCCAGGGGTTACAACATAAATCTAACCGGTCTGGACATGATGCTGACGATAAAACAGATTTGTTTTGAAAACATGTCCAAGAACAAATGAACATTAATATTGAGGTAAGATTTCACAGACTAAAAATAATTCAATGAAAACTTTCTCCAAGTTTCCTTCTCAAATCATGTTGGCTATTTAAAAAAAATGCATGATAATATGAGAAGGGTCATTTAACTTCACAAGAAGATAGTCTTGCCTATTTTGTCAACGGAATGTCACCGGCAACAAAGTTTCAATTTCATCAATGTCTATTTGCCCTTTCAAAATTTGTGAGTTTTACACACACAATGAAATTTATGATTTTTTTAAATGCAGTTTTGAATTCTATATAATAGTTTCTAATTTGAGACCTTAGAGTGCATGAATTTTTCTCTGTCATATGCATTATTAATTGTCCCAGTCATCAATTTGATTGATATTTGAAGAGAAAAATTATACGCTCGGTCTGGGGTTGATGTTTCTAATTTTTCATGGAGTAACACAAAAAAACTCAAATTTGCAGATATGCAAGATAATTTATTTTTTAATATAGGCCTACTGTCTTTAAGTAAGTTCTGAAAAATTTCTATGGATGAAGCACCATCCTTATTTAATTCATAGATTATTGATTTTAAATTTTCAAAATTGTTTGTATAGATTACTGCTTCCAATCCATGTCCATTGAATAAATATGGGTCTAGGTGGAGGTACAAGATATGGATTTTTGGCTTTGAACAATTCTATTTTTATATTTAATTAATGTTGGGAAGTAAACATTATGAGGTATAATTTTTGTTGGAGCTTTAACATACACTTCTTTTCTGTTTGAAATCATTCTGTCCACTTCAGAATACAATATATGTACCTGTTCAAATACTCTGTATAAACCATATACTATATAAGTTTGTGTATCTTGTTTGGAAAATTTACAAAAAGCCTTCTGCTGCCTTGTTCATATATAGAGCTGCATCCATAAATAAGAATAAATATTCATAAATTAATGAGTCATTTTTTAAATCTTACCTCATATTTCATGTTCCTTTAAACACGGGAACTAGTTTTCAAGAGAAAAATCTCTCTCATTTTTTACCGACATTATGACTTGTAAAGTCATAATGACATTATCATAATAAAATGAGAGAGATGTTTCTCTTGACTATTTAACTCATGCCACAAATGCTAGTCAATGACCAATCACGTTTCAATGAATGTTGTTTTACAACCAATGACAGTCGTGTTTCACCTCACTCTTTATCAGCTCCTGTTTTTGTGATAAAGAAAGCTCCTCCTTTTAATGTTCCGAACAGGTCGAAGCATTATTTTTCTCCAACAAATACATTGAATATAGCAAATAATGAAAAGATTCCTTGATTTTACTGAGTTGTTTACTAAAAAATAAATGAATAACCCGTAATGTTGATTATGATGTATTGTTTGATGGGTTTCATTATTTCTCCACTTGGGTGCACTCTTACAATATTGTGATCTTATTTGGCAATAAATAATATGATCAAGCAGCAGTGAATGAACATAACCTCATATTTCTGATTTGTTTTCAAACATCGCCGTTTACATGAAATATATAAATATTTTAAAATAACTATAGTTAAACAATGATTTGTGAGTAAACAGCTTAATTTTATTCGTTAAATAGTCCTAACAAATGCCACTCTTGATTTCCAAATTCTATAGATAAATTTGAAATCACTCGTGGCATTACATATGAAAACTAGTTCCCGTGTCTAAAGAAACATGAAATACGAGGTAAGATGTAAAAATTACTCATTAATTTACGAATGATCTTTAACTCCAGCTAAGGTAATTAAGATTGCAATTCAAAGATGAGAATGAAAGGACTGACAAATTTTGCACGGACTTATATTTTCAGGTATGAGGTTCTTTTATGTCCCTAAATCTATGATGGAGGGCCATGCCTTTAGTTCCCATCTGATGAAAGTCATACTCAACATTTTTATGTTCTGAATAAATCCATTGATCCCAGCTTGTTTTGAACCTTGGGACCAGAGGCAAGTATGGTAACCACTAGTTCCTTAGAACTGACTTAATAGGCCATGGCAATAACAGATAAGAACTACAGGAGATAACAATACAACTGACAAAGTAGATGGATTAAATTTGATTTGTTTGTGTTACAGGGGCTGGAACAGGAGGGTTAGGTCTGGCAATAGAAGGTCCGTCAGAAGCTAAAATGACATGTAAGGATAATCGTGATGGATCATGTTCAGTGGAATACGTTCCAACAGAGCCTGGAGACTATGATGTAAGCATCAAGTTCGCTGATCAGCATATTCCTGGTTCACCATTCAAGGTTGGTCCTGAAAGATATTTACTTACATATCCATATGCTATGTAGATAGTATGATACAAAAAGTTACTTAGAATAGCTCAGGGTGTTTTAATTTGAATACATTATATTTAGATTGAAAATAACACATATAGGCCTACATAGAGTTTCTTGCTCATTTCATTCATTAATAATTATAAAATCCTGGAGGTAGGTACTTGCAGTTGTCTGCTTTATTAATTGTCATGTTTTACAATGTATGTTAGTATTAGATGTCCTGTATAAATGTAGTTTCTGACTTGTTTTTAAATTTAAACTTCTAAATTCATGAAAACTTTTGAAAAAATCATATATTCGTTCACCGTTGATGAATTTTTATCTAACTTGCAAAGGATGATGCCTGAAGAATCCTAGTATGACTTTACAATGCCATATAACATAAACATTTAATAATAATCTGGAGTTATGAGAGCAAGAAAAAAAGCTTTCATTCTCATAGCTTTTTTCAGTTATCATTAATTTTAACGACTTGCCTTCTTATTTGAAACTTTGTCACTAGAGTCACTGATGTCTTCACTATCACCAAAATATCAGTATGTTTAAAAGTTCTGATTTTTCCATTGAGTAAGATGTGGTGTCAGGGTCAGGAATCATAGCGGCTGGTATTGGAACATTTCAAGAATGAAGGGTACATAAGTGCTACCAAAATTTAAAAAAAAAAAGTAGTCCACCCTCATATTATAGCTATATATATGAATAGCCATCAAGTGAAAAAAGTAGCGTGAAGCTACTACATGTGAAACATGGAAATTCTCATGATTGGTACATAATGCAACCCGAGAATACTCATGAGTGGTACACTTGTGACACAAAAACTTTTCATTTATTTCCTGTGTGAGATATGTTCTACAATTACTTTTTTTTAGGAATTAACACTATGAGGTATTAATTCTGAGTTGTTTTTTGACTCACCTCATATTTCTTGACTTCCTTGCAGACCCAGGGCTTCGTCACTGCTTTTGTGACATTCTCAATGCAAAACCATGTTCAGAACTTGCCGTCTAGTAGTTTTCTCTCCTGTAGATTGATTTTTGTACTCTCTGATGGCTGACCACTGAACTTCCAAATCAATCCCCTCTCATCAGGGGAGAGAAAACCACTGGATGGTAGTTGTGAACGTGGTTTTGCATTGAGAATGTTACAAAAACAGTGATGAAATCCTGGGTCTGCATGGAAGTCAAGAAATATGAGGTGAGTAAAAAAAAAAACAACTAAGAATTCATTAAAATAATCCTCATAGTGTTATTTTGTACAGCATAACTATGAGGTATTATGTATTTATGTATAAATTTATTAATCACCTCATATTTTTCTTCTTCTTTGACTTGTTTCAAAACCTTCTTTGGTTCCATCAGTATTTTGTCATTGTTTTGTTGTCTTGAAGAGCCATCTCTTGCTCGCTCTGTTGGTAGACTGAAACATTTCGAAATTAAGTCATTTTCCGAGAAATTTCAAAATTTATTAATTTCTCCTTCCTTTTTTTTTAACGTAGAGTTTTTCCCAAACAGTCAGTTATTTAGAGTTTTCTAAATTCTTCTTCTTCTTCCTTCCAAGTATTAGGCCAAGGCCTGTTACGATCCTATAGAAAATTTTCCCTCCAGCGTTTCATATGATGGCCCAGTGATCTTCGTCCTCTTGGTATATAATTATAAACAGCTTTGGGGATCCGATTTGAACTCATTCTTTCAAGATGGTGTTTCCAATTTAGTTGGTACTGTTTAATATATTCCAAAATTGGCGTAGTCTTGAACTCTTTTAAGATATCGGTGTTCCTTTTCCGATCCCATCTGGTGTAACCCGCTGTTCTGCACATGAATCTCATTTCACAAGCCGTTATTCTGCTTTCATGTTGTCTTTTTAGTGTCCATGCTTCACTACCATAGGTCAACACTGGTCTAGCCAAAGTGTTATATAAACGTAATCTGGTGTTTTTTGTACAAGGGATGGTTTCATAACTTGATTAATAATTCCTAAACTTTTATTATAACTAGTAATTTTTTCAGGGATATCTCTTTCATCCCAGATAGAGAGATAATATCCAAGGTATTTAAATTGATTAGATCTCTCTAAAATTTTATTCTGGAGACAGATTTTCCTTCCCATGAAATGCCATAATTTTAGTTCTGTTAATTGATATTTCCATATTAAATTTGGCACCTATTTTTTATAAATTATAAATTGATCGTTGCAAATCATTTTCAGAAAGTGCCAGAAGCGCTAAATCATCTGCAAAAAGAATAGCATCGAGTTTGAGGTTCCTATTGATGGGTATATATCCGCATTGTGTTTTCGTCGATTCATTTATTAATTTATTCATATATATAATGAAAAGCACCGGTGAAAGTCCACATCCCTGTCTTACTCCAGTGCTGATCTTTTCCCAAGAAGATAATTTGCCATCTTGTTTAACAGAGATTTCATTATCTTTATAGATGTTGAAGATATTAGTAATATATTGTCCTCATGTAGGGGATATATGGATGGCGACGACAAGGTGCCCAAGCTGAGCAAAACATTTCTTCCACTTACTTGTGTTTTGCACTCTTTTAACTTTACTATCTAACCTCTCTTGGTTAACTCTTGTTTTTTTTCGACCCCAACACTATTAAGGCATCCGAGGGCTAGAGAGTCTTTCCTTTCTTCCATTTCTTCTTTCCTTTATTTTCTTTTCTTCTCCAGAAAAGCCTGACCAGAGGCTATAAGATGGCAGCCCCATCACTGGTCTTGCCTTCCTTTGGCCAGCAACCAATCGAAGGGACTATTATTATGCTTTCAAGTCTTATACGATTTTTCTAAATTATCAAAACAAATAGAAAAGTGTTTCCTTCAGAATTATTTTATAATTATTTATTTCTTTTAGATAAAATTTTTTATCACTAACCTCATACCTAAATGAATATACCTCATAGTATGAATTCCTAAAATAAGTATTTATTTATTAGCCAAAGGTCCCGGGTTCGTGTCTCAGTCTAGGCGAAAATTTTTCTCTTCAAATATAAGTATTTATTTCTTTATTAAATTTATATTGAGAAGCTAAAGCTATTACTATGATAGAAATAAGTAAATTAATGAACACAATTAAATTATTGTAAATCAATGGTAAAGAGAAAAATTTTTCTGCCTGAACCGGGAATCGAACCCCAAACCTTTAGCTTTCCGTGCTAATGCTCTGTCCACTGAGCTAATCCAGGCTTCATTCCCATCTAAGCAAAAATCCTTCCTTTACCTTACTCTACTGGTCCCACATTCAATTGCAGTGAATCATCATTCACAAATACACAATGAATGGCTTCTACCTGAAGAAGACATGAAGGGACTCCACACAGCTATACCATTATTTATTAAATTTATATTGAGAAGCTAAAGCTATTACTATGAGAGAAATAAGTAAATTAATGAACACAATTAAATTATTGTAAATCAATGGTAAAGAGAAAAATGTTTCTGCCTGAACCGGGAATCGAACCCCGAACCTTTAGCTTTCCGTGCTAATGCTCTGTCCACTGAGCTAATCCAGGCTTCATTCCCATCCAAGCAGAAATCCTTCCTTTACCTTACTCTACTGGTCCCACATTTTTTCTCTTTACCATTGATTTACAATAATTTAATTGTGTTCATTAATTTACTTATTTCTATCATAGTAATAGCTATAGCTTCTCCATATTAATTTAATAAATAATGCTATAGCTGTGTGGAGTCCCTTCATGTCTTCTTCAGGTAGAAGCCATTCATTGTGTATTTGTGAATGATGATTCATTGCAATTGAATGTGGGACCATTAGAGTAAGGTAAAGGAAGGATTTCTGCTTGGATGGGAATGAAGCCTGGATTAGCTCAGTGGGCAGAGCATTAGCATGGAAAGCTAACGGTTCGGGGTTCGATTCCCGGTTCAGGCAGAAATTTTTTTCTTTACCATTGATTTATTTCTTTATTTATCAAGATGCAATGTTTACAATACAATACCGACTTTAAGCTTTCTCATGAATTTTATAATGCTAATTTTACACTTAAAATATTTATTTCAAAACCGTGTGTTACAGCTGAAGGATTTTATAGGCTTACTGTATATTACATGCCTTTACATTAGAGGTAAGAGGCACATATGTAAAATATGTCGCAATTGCTAAATTTAATATTAAGTTTTTAAGCATGTTTAGTTTATAGATTTATACTTATTTAAATATAATTGGCAAAAGAAATGACCTGACCTCAAAGATAATGACACCGAAAGTGGAATACACTATGGGCTATACTTATTAACTGTGAGGTTAAAAAATCAATTGGTATTTAAAATATTTTCCCTTTTAGGAATTAACACTATGAGTATTATTATTTAGTAAAATTTTATCACCTCTCCTTATATTATTCTTCTTCTTAGACCTGTTTTGGAACTTTCTTCTTCAATTCCATCCTCAGTATTTTCATGACCGTTGTTTTGTTGTCTTGAGGAGTCGCCTCTCCTGCTCTCTCTGTTCAGAGGGAACAGGAGGCAGCTCCTTAAGACGACAAAACATTGTTGTGAAAATACTGAGGATGGAACTGTAGAAAAAAGTTCTGAAAACCTGTCTAATAAAAAGAATATGAGTCGTCAGCACCAAGCTCAATCACCCAGCAATCCCGGGCGGGCAACGATTTTCTGTGTGTTTTCTCCCTTATCTGATGAGTCCCATCAGGATCTCGCTTTCTGCCCTTGGATGACTTAGCGTTACACAGAGGCCATGATGAGGACATGCATGTGTTGGACTTGGTAGGAACATGTGGTTTTACTCAAGCTTTCATATGGTATATATTTTTATTTTTAATTAATTAATTAATTAATTAATTAATTAATTAATTTATTTATTTATTTATGCTGGTGGAATTAAGGCCATGTAGCCTACTCTTCCACTTACCAGGAGAAACATATGTTATATTAGAATACAGTTCTCACATTTAACTCTAATATTAAATACTAAATGAAAATTTTATCAATAAGGTAATATCTATAAGATTAAGATCGATAACATAATAATGTTAATGAAATTGTTTATTTTTTATTTCACTCACCTCATACTTCGTAACTCCTCGTAAACCCAGGGTTTCGTCACATCATTTGTGACATTCTCAATGCTGTGTCACGTTCACAACTGACATCCGATTGCCTTCTATCCTGCAGACTGACCTCCGCGCCATCTGATGGCTGACCGACAAACTTCCAAATCAGTCCTCTCTCCTTATAACCGGGTATTTAAAAATTCATAGTTGTATTTTCATTCTTGCATATGTAAATTTTTTCCCAAATTGTGAGTTCCTTCGGTTTTTCCAATTGTTTAAGTAACAAAATTACTTAAACAATTGGAAAAACTGAAGGAACTCACAATTTGGGAAAAAATTTATATATGCAAGAATGAAAATACAACTATGAATTTTAACAAAATTACTTAAACAATTGGAAAAACTGAAGGAACTCACAATTTGGGAAAAAATTTACATATGCAAGAATGAAAATACAACTATGAATTTTACCAAAACAAAATTACTTAAACTATTGGAAAAACCCGAAGGAACTCACAATTTGGGAAAAAATTTACATATGCAAGAATGAAAATACAACTATGAATTTTTAAATACCCGGTTATAAGGAGAGAGGACTGATTTGGAAGTTCGTCGGTCAGCCATCAGATGGCACGGAGGTCAGTCTGCAGGATAGAAGGCAATCGGACATCAGTTGTGAACGTGACACAGCATTGAGAATGTCACAAATGATGTGATGAAACCCTGGGTTTGCGAGGAGTTATGAAGTATGAGGTGAGTGAAATAAAAAATAAACAATATTAAAAAACCTCATAGTGTTATTTCCTATCTACATAACTTAACGTTAATGAAATTTAAAATTAGGACTAAAACTAATAATAAATTATACACAAAAGAAGATAAATTAAATTAATTGGTAGACTGTCCCTATCTAATATGAATAAAAAAAAATATATATATATATAGCCATCTGCAGAGCAGAGGCCTCCTACCCATTGGCCTCCCATCAAAACAAAATAAGTTTCAAAAAATTTTCAAAGAGTTCAATATTAGATTGGCATCAAAAAATGACTCAATAGAATAATCAAATCCAACAAAAATGAGAAAAGGAAAGAAGAAAATAAATTGGGGATTGTGATAAAATCTACATAGGGAAAACAAAAATAAATTTGAAACAAAGAGTGTAGGAACATCTTTGAAATGTTGAAAATGGGGTAAATAGAAAAATCTGCATTAGCTGTTCCTGCTTGGTCAGAAAAACATCAAATTGAAAGAAAGAAAGGCTAAATTACAAAATTAATAGAAAAACCTAAAGAACTCATAGTTTGGGGGAAAACAATCTAAATTAAAAAAAAAAATAGAGAATTTAATGAATTTTGAAATTCCCGGGAATGTGAATTGGAGGCTCATTGGTCTACCAACAGATAGATGAAAAGGCAATGCATCACCATGACAGAACAATGGTCATGGAAATACATGATGAAATAATTATTCCAAAAACTGGTATAATAAAAGACAAAATATGAGATTTGGTGATATTTTTAATATCCCATTAATTCTGTAATTATTTATGAATTATCAGTCAGACTTTATTTACATAGTATACAATGAACTCTTCATAGATCTAATTTTTTAATCAAAATGTTAATTAGTAACCATACTATTTAACACTTTCCAATATTGTTATTTTAACACAGTTCCAATAATGGATCAGTGGCCGTTGATGTTGGTAACATCTACCTGGCAGCGGACGAAACGAGAATTATAGATTTGTATATGTGGAAAGAATTGTTAATGTTTGTGCCATGTCTCGAATAGTGTAGTGGTCTTGCACGCTCGTATCGAATACGGCAGGTCCATGGTTTGATTCCTAGTTCAGACATTAATTTTTCTTTTCACAATATCATTATAATGGTAACCATACAACAAAATTTGACAGTTAATAATAAAAGGACACTAGCCATAATATCCCCATCTTCATATAAACCAACGTGTTTGTATGTAACATGTTTATACTCAAAATGGCTTCCTAATTGTATAGCTTGATCTTGTACAGTGCTCATTAGGTTTCAATAAGACATGCACTTTGGGTTCATATATGGTATCATTCTGCACTAGTTCTATCTGAGTCATGTAAAGTAAAATGAAAACATGCTACCTTTCTTAAAGAATGTAATTTTTTTCTACATATTTTTCCATTAACATTTATCAAATAAAAATAACTATTTCTTTAATACTGTATCCCTCCCATATTTTATTATAAAAATTCTGAACCAATACTTTTTCTTTTTTATTCAAAATTGACAACTCTTTCTGGTTTTATCATAAGATAAGAGATAGTTACTTTTTTATTTGCCAAATGTGATTTAAAATATATGAAATCTAGTAATATCTTGTCGACTGTGTCATGCTTTTGTACTGTACATTAAATTCATAATTAGATTAAAAAATATAATGAACTCGGAAATACATTTTTTTATATCAGTTCCTTACATGGTAACAGTATAACAAAAATACATTTAATAGTAATGAAATAATTACACTGGTCATATCCTTTACTAAACAGAGGGTTGATAGATTAGGTAATAAGGAACTTTTTTCTTATTCTAGAATTACTAAAGTTTCTTGGCATGACAGGCCTAAGAGCCTTTGGCCTACCAGCCAGCTCCTGGCCTCGCTTCTACATATGTTAATCACACAGCTACAATGTTAATTTAATCAGTATAGGGGTGACATGTAGTTAGTATGTTGGGTCCCCAAACCACTATAGCTGGTTTTCTTTTAACCTCTGAGCTAATAGGTACTTAACATAGCTACCCTAATAACTAGGTGGGCACTGATCTCATATATTTTGGCTGTAAAGTAATATACTACACTGCTCAAAACAATTAGAGGAACACTATGAAATGTGCAAATATTTTTTCATTGGATAAAGGTACAAACATGAAATTAATAAAGTACATTATTTGTGGTTATTTATTTATTTATTTATTGCTCATGTCAGTAAAAAAACAAATGAATAACACTGACAATTAACTTTTCAAATAATTTTGCTATATAAGCAATTTAATCTTGTGCTTATTTTTCAAAGTTAAACACTCGTTATATAGAGTTAGTATCGTGTATGGCCTCCACGACATTCGATGACAGTTTGGCATCTTTGTGGCATGCTCCCAATAAGATTCTGGATTTCATCTTGTGGGATATTCTCCCATTCCTCCTTCAGAGCATCTCCAAGTTGCTGCAGAGTTTGTGGAGCTTGATGTCGGTTCCTGACCTTCCTGTCTAGAAGATCCCACAAGTGTTCAATAGGGTTGAAGTCTGGGCTGACCGCTGGCCACTCCATTACCTCAATTTCATTACTCCTCAGGAAATCCCTGGCGACAGCTGCAGAATGTGCCCTGGTATTATCCTGCATAAACAGATATCCAGGGCCTACTCCAATGGCAACAGGTACTACATGCTCTTCCAGAACGTGCTTGATATACCGGACAGCATTCAGTCGCTGGGGAACAAGTACAAGGTCCGTACGATTGTTGTACATAACTCCGGCCCACACAATTATGGAACCTCCTCCGAATCTATCAATTTCCTGTACAGTCTCTGCAGAAAATCTTTCTCCTGGCCGTCCCCACACCCTCAATCGACCATCACAACGTGTAAGACGATACCTGAATTCGTCCGAGAAGAGCACAGACTCCCACTGGTTCAGGTTCCAATCACCATGGTTTTCAGCATGCTGCCTTATGCCCATTTGTTAAGCGTGGTTTTTTAACGGGCCTTTTTGGACGAATATTCTCTTTCCTTAATCTGTTCCTTATGGTTTGGTCTGAAACCCGGATTCCGGAAGCCATATGAAGGTCATTCTGCAGGTCTTTTGCAGTTTTTGTACGCTGTCGAAGAGCAGAAAGAACAAGGTATCTGTCATCCTGGGGGCTTGTTTTAAATTTACGGCCCTGGCCACGTCTTCTACAATACTGACCTGTCTCTGTGCCTGTTGCGTAACCTGGACACCACGGAAGGAGAAACCCCAAGCTCTCTAGCCACTTGTCGCAGAGATTAATCTTGTCGTAAAAGATGTAGAGCATGATACACTTCAAACTCATTTAAATGCCTCATTTTGTCAGAGACTTCAATAAACAAGGCAATAATCAACATTCGCCACTATAGCAACATCAGGAAGCTTACCAATTAGAAGTGGCCAGTGCCTTCCAAAATAAAAAAAATCTCTATATTTGTTATTTGAGGTAATTTCTCTGTATTTATGTCATGGATCTTTAAAATTTGTATCCAATGATAAAATTAATAATTCAATTTACATATTGTCCAACTTTCCGCATCGCAGCTTTAAAAAACAATTACTTATTCAATTTATTAGAAGTGTTCCTCTAATTGTTTTGAGCAGTGTATAAATTCAACCAGGGAAAAAAAGGTATTTTCTTTTATTAAAGATATTAAAACATTTTTCACTGAAGATTTGATGATTTAAAAATGAATATAAAGATTTAATTTCTAAATATCTGAAGAATGTTTTTATTCTTTTAAGGATGATTTTTGCTTCGTTCACTGCTGACAGTTTTGACAGGAAATATGTAATATAGTTTATCAATTCTGCGATCTCTTCATTCAAGTCATCCAGTTTACTGTCAGGTAATTCAAAAATCGAAGAGACAGAAATGGTTTGCTTATTCTTCGTACGTATTTTGGAAGTTTTACTATATATGTTACTGCTTTTCCTTTTATTTAGACAAGTCCCCTGGAGTTGTAGTCTTGTTATAGTTTTATAACATCCTTTGAGTCATTGTACAGTACATTTTCTTAATACATCTATGTAAATGACAATTTGTTCTTGTATTGACTTTGGATTTTTACAGTTGTTACTTCATGGATATATCTTTAATATGTCTGTAATTTTCATTTCCTGTAGGTGTTGGCTCATATAGCAGTATTATTATTAGTTATATAGGATTTTCATGTACTTTAATGACTGTAGAAACTAAATATTTGGTATAAATTTAAATTTATCTTTCATGGAGAAATGTTAAATCAATAATAAAAACATCATTAGAAGCCTTACTAGCTTTATAAAGTAATGTTAAATTCCCAATAAATGTCTTCTTAACTAAGAAGCCGCCATTTGCAAAGATAGAAACAATGGTTTCAAAAGCATTTGGCGATAGGGAATTACAACGTATATAAGAGAAAAATTTGCATCTAGATCGTAACTCGCCTCGGTAGCTCAGTTGGTAGAGCACTTGGCCCGGAAAGCCAAGGGTCCCGGGTTCGAGTCCCGGTCTAGGCGGAAAAAAAAAAAATTTCTCTTCAAATATAATAAATTTAAATTGTTTAAAAAGTTTCATGCAACATCTAAAGAAGCATTAGGAGAACAAAAATTTGAAATTAAACATAATTTATATTACTGGAGTGAAGGAATAAAACAAGAAATATAAACTAAAAATAAACTATACAAAAAGTGGTTGAATTCAATCATACTAGAATATAAAATAAAATAGAAGGAAACACAAGCAAAGATTAGCAGAAAAGTTACAGAAAGAAAAAAATTAAACATGGAAGAAGGCATTTTCTAATGTGGAAATGTAGCTTGGAGGTGCAAGAAGTAGTGAAGCATGGAAAATAATTACTAATTTGAAGAAAAATAACCATGAAAAAATATTTTATAGATTATATTTCACTTGAAAGATGGGAAGCTTATTTCACGGAATTTTTAACTGTACATAAAAGATAAGGATGTTGTTTATCGCCAATCTTATTCAAAATATATCTAAAAAATGCCTTAACACAGAGGAAAAACAAATGTTCACCAACCTATGGAAATGAAGATAGAAGAAGATAAAATTTATTTGCTGCTGTTTGTTGATGATCAGCTACTGATGGCAGATGGTTGAAAAGATTTAGAGTAATTGACAAAAAAAAAACTGAAGGAGGAAGATGAAAAATGGGGATTTAAGATAAATTTGGACAAAACAATGTATATGGTAATAGGAGATAAATCAAAAGATCTGATTTTAGAAGATGGACATGGAAAAACATAAGTATGTGACAAATATGTATGTTTGGGAACAAAAATTAATGCAGATGGAAGTCATGATGCTAAAATTAATGAGAGGATAAATAAGGGCAAATCTCCAATATCAAAATTAAATGGTGTTTTTATGAGATCAGAATATAACTTATAAAACAAAAACAAAATATTTTAAATACAATAATGATTACAATGACACAGTGAAGAAACATGGGAATTAGAAATAGAACAATAAGTAAATTTAATTCTGCAGAAATGGATTTTCGGAGGCATTCAGCTGGAATTTCTGGAATAGTGTAATTAAACAAAAGATGAATGTTCAAACTTCAATTGTGGATTTCATAAAAAACAAACAAAATAGTATGGTCATGAAAAAAAGAATGACAGAAGTCAGATTCTCAAGAAAAATACTAGAATGGGTGCTACTTGGTAGAAGAGGAAGAAGGCCAATGATGAAGTGAATTGATGGTGTTTTGAGCAGCACGAGGCAAAGAGGATTGAACGATATAGATGTGGAGGAGAATGACAGTAGATTAGTAGGGCAAAGGAAGACGTGAAACCTGCTAAATAAAATAATAAAAAGTTTTACTATGTAAATTAAAATAACACAATATTACCATAAAATATATTGAATTACAATTTTTTTGCTATTTTATATTCCTATATTTTTGAAAAGTTACATGGATGTAAGATTAGAAACTTTGATTTTGCAGTATATTTTAACTGAAGTGAAAAATAAAATAGAAACCATTTCACAGTTTCTTCATAGTAAATATGGGAAATAACATTATGAGTTTCTTAATTCGTAAATGAGTCATTTTTACATCTTACCTCATATTTCATGTTTCTTTAAACACGGGAACTAGTTTTCAAGAGAACTATGTCTCTCATTTTCAACCGACGTTATGACTACCGGCTTTTTTTATATAAAGTCTTCAGGGTTCAATCATATTGTGCATAAACATGCTATTTTCAACAATTTGATACATAGATTATTAAATGTTCCATTAAATGAAGATTTTAAGAAAGAATACATTCACACATTGAACATAGCCAATTTAAATGGTTTGGAAAAGAAAAAATCATAAATAAATTAAAGAAATTCAGAGAACAAAAAAGATTAAAAGAATACACTACCCTGCAATCTGATTCAAAGAAAGGAAAACAGTTTAAGAAAATTACTTATCCTGAAATACATAAGTTTAAAAAAAAAATTCAAGAAATTCAATATTACATTGGTACTGATAAATAAATTTAGCCTTGGTAATCTATTAATTACTAATAAGAAATTGAACATTCCAGATAACAAAAATCTAGAATTTAATAAATTAATTGTAAGGACTGCAATAAAGTATACATAGGAAAAGCAAAAAGGAATTTGGACACACACAAAGGAACATTTTAGAAATATTAAAAATGATGAAATTGAAAAATGAGCTATTGGAGCACATAGTTTGTTGGAGAATCATAAAATTGAAAAAGAGGCCCAACTTTAAGACATTTGGAAAACCATTAGAATTGACAATTTGGGAGAAGATATATATTCAGAAGAACAAATTTAGATCCATGAATTTCGAGATTCCTGATGAACATGACCTCATCTCGAAGTTCATCAAATCAACACCAGATGGCAACGTTATTGATGAAGATTCCAACGAAAAGCCGGTAGTCATAATGTCGGTTGAAAATGAGAGAGATGGTTCTCTTGAAAACTAGTTCCCGTGTTTAAAGAAACACGAAATATGAGGTAAGATGTAAAAATGATTAATTAATTTACATTCTACAGTTGTTGGTAACTGTCGTGCAGTAGGTGTAAGAATTACTTCTTACAAGTGTAAGTTTTTTTCTTACTATACAATGACATTTAGGGTCGTATGCAAATACATTAGTCTCTACTCAAATTACTTCCAATCACTGGTGAGCTGACTCACCGTGAGCAATTGCTGAGATCGAATTAACGGCCGACTTACCGGTCATGCATGAAAGTTGACGTTTTCGTAATATTGGCATGAATTACCCAGAATTCTCAGCAATAAAACCACTTCCATTATTTTCGTCTGCTATAGAGGAATGCATTTACGCTTGCGTCCCGCAAATAATACCGTATAAACGATGTCTGCATCGTGCAATATTACGCCGATTCTCCTGTTCTTCTAGTTGAATTCTTTGGTAGACTCTATCAAATTCCTCTTCTCTGCGTATACCGAAAACATGATCGAAGTCTTCAAGGTCCGACATCTTGGATAAAGCTGCAAAGGTTTCAAACTACATCGGTTACCATCGGTTCCCTTTGGGATTTTCACGATAAGTTTCTATCTTGAGCTATGATCTTAAGGTACCTCGTCAGGTAGCTTACAATTATTATCGCATGAATAGATTTCTGAGTAAGCAAAATGTATTTGGATAAAACTTTCTCAGCAGAGAACGCCTTTTACTGTCTAATGCATTCAAACATTCGACCCTTAGTTCAGTGAATTTTTCTGTGTCTGAGGTCATATCTATAACTGTATCTATGCTTGATATGCCTTCTGTATTTAGATTTTTAAACAAAATTCTTATTACAAAAATTATTACATTACTTTTTGGTAATTTTAGCTACTCATCTAAAACAAAATGGATACATAATTTTCTCTACTCTCAAGTTTAATTTTGATGTTTGGTCCTTCTACATCACATTTGTTAAATATTTTTTACACATCATTGTACCATATTTACTATAGGGTTTTTCACGTCTATAAAATAGTATTGCTCTTACGGCAATGTTGTTTCCACTTGACACCACAGAGTAAGTGATAATGATAGAAATAATTATATCTCCATTTTTTCCTTGTAGCATAAGTACTGGAGCAACATAATTTTATGGCACAATTATCTTCACTTCTTCACTAATAGAGTCCTGTAAAGATTTGTCATTGAAAATTTGGGAGAGCTGTATCATTGTTACTGCATTTAGGATGGCTATGATAGTTGGTGGTCGATTAAAAAAAACAAAAAGAATGTTATGCACTTTATTCCAAATTCTTGTTTTCACAAAGTCACAATATCTCTTATGTCTGCTGTGTTTTCTGTGGGCTAAAACTCATATTTTCTTCAGAGACATACCATGGGGCCATGATTAGCGTCACTATAAATTTTGTAGATTGTGCATACAGTAATGCTAGTAGCTTGATAATATTCTCGCTCAGTAAACCACATAAGGTTGCATACTATTCTTTGATCATGACTGTATGTGACAAGTTCCACTGAAAGGGATAGATAGTTCAGTGGCATCCTCACTAGCTACTGTTCTGGTAATTGAGTTCACCCCGTATGTTTATTAAATAATTAGCTGATAATTATACATTCCATAATGCCTTTTTATTTGGCACCCACTTTCTTGGCAAAATTGTAGGTGAAACTAATTAACTTAATTATTTATTTTTAATTAATTAATCAATCACACATAAAAAGGACTACAATTACTAGCCAAAAATTGATCCATAAGAGGAATGCTATTCTCTAGATCTGAAAAACCCTATGATGCAATTTATACAGCTGAATTCAAATACCTAAGAACAATAATCACAAATAGGAATGAGATGCACAAAGAAATTAAACATAGGCTCAATTCTGGAAATGCGTGCTATTATGCATTGCAGAGACTCTTGATGTTCCAACTCCTTTCAAAAAACGTTAAACTGAATATATATAAAACTGTTATTCTACCAGTTATATTATATGGGTGCGAAACATGGACTCTTACTTTAAGGGAGGAAAGGAGATTACAAGTATTTGAGAGTAAAGTACTTAGGAAAATTTTTGGACCAAAGAGAGATGAACAGACAGGTGAATGGAGAAGACTACATAACAATGAGCTACATGGTCTTTATAGGAAGTCAGATATAATAAGAACAGTTAAGTCTCGTAGACTGCGATGGGCAGGACATGTTGCACGTATGGGGAATGAAAGACTTGCATGGAAGCTTCTTGTTGGAAAGCCAGAGGGAAAATGCCCAGTTGGTAGACCAAGAATGAGGTGGGAGAATAACATTAACTATGATTTGAGGGAAGTAGAATATACAGGGAATGATTGGAAAGGATTATCTCAGGATAGGGATGTATGGAGAGCTTATGTCCGCGTGGCCATGAACCTACGGGTTCGATAGTGCCAGTGAGTAAGTAAGTATATATTTTACACACTTAATTTTTTATGCACAAAATTAGATTTTGATATAATTTAGAGCAAATGTTGCTTTAGAGTAGGTTCCAACTATTTCACTGTTATTTATTTAATTTAAATTAACAGGATCACAGAAAAGTGCATTAGCAATTGTTGTAATTCCTTGCCTGCTTGGAGGTCTTGGATGTTTTTAGCTCATGGTGTTTGGACAGGTGATTATTATATTCCTTTTCTTGATTACCATTGTGTTCAGTGATTACGAGTGTCACACGCTTGAAAAATATGGCAGCTACATGGCTGGATATAAACTGAGGTTAATTCTTTACACAGATAAAAATGATAGAACAGCAGTGGAAAGAAAAGTTGTTTGCGAGGGCCTGCTTCAGTCTTGGAGGAAGAAATTTTCCTTCGACACATAATTTACACATCTTTATTTTAGAATGAAAAATTAAAAAGAAAAAATGCAAGTAATTACCGTAAAATGGTTAATAGTTTAATATATTTGTGGAAATGTGAATAATATTTTGTCATTTATCTAATAAATTTATCAGTGCTCTGTAAAGTAGGTGTTTGTCTTATTTTTTAACCATAATAAATATTTTAAAACTAAATTTCTAAGATTTCAAAGCTGTGTACAGCATTTTCATGTGTGAAAATCCATAGAATCTGTGAGATTTGTAATTATTATATTACATATATTCATGTAAACCCTCTACTTGTAATCCGCATAATGCCAGGTCAAGGGATGGGATGAACCTCATGGATGGACAATTTACCTAGTCTGTCACATCATCCTAAATACAGATTAAATAAAATAAAATGAAATTAAATAGATGAGATGGTTATGGAGAAGTGGGATGAATTTTTTGGCATGGGAAAATGGATGAAACCTTCTAGAAAACCTTCTCTAACTCGATTTCATCCACCATGAACCCCATGTGGAGTGACCGAGACATAAACTCAGGTGCTAGAAGTGGAGGAAAAGTAACTAACAATTTGTGCCATCGAGCTGTTACCACATTTATTCATAATTTAGGTTAATATTACTTTGTACTATTAATTATATTTTATGTATTTTTTTTTCTCTTGGAGCATTTATCTTATTCAGTAACGTACAACATAATAATAGATAAATCTATTAATAAATTACAATAGGAAGTGACATTATGAGGTTCTTTTGAACAAGTTGAAGCATGTAATATTTAATTTTAGGAAGTTATATTTTGAGGTTATTTTAATTATATTATTTTTAGTCTGGACATCTTACCTCAATATTAATGTTGATTTGTTCTTGGACATGTTCAAAACAATTCTGTCTGGGAAAGCTGACGATAAAACAGAATTGTTTTGAAACATGTCCAAGAACAAATCAACATTAATATTGAGGTAAGATGTCCAGACTAAAAATAATATAATTAAGTTGAAGCATATTGAAACATTTAACTTTCACAGGGAAAGAACACTATGAGGTTTAATTTAAGAATTAAATTAATGTTTTTATTACCTCACCTCATATCCTTTTTTCTTCTTACTTCTATCAGTGGACCGATGAACCTCTGGATCAGGTCAAAATTTCTGGGAAATTTTGACCTGATCCAGAGGTTCATGGTCCACCAATAGAAATAAGAAGAAAACCGCCAAGAAACGACATAATACCGGTCGACTAGAGACTACTGATGATGGAGATAAGCTCCGAAACTGCAGTTTAGAAGAAAAAGGATATGAGGTGAGGTAATAAAAACATTAATTTAATTCTTATATTGAAACATGTTCAAAAATAGATAAATCTGTTGATGACTGCTTCATGCCATGACCTACTGAAGTTGCTGCTACTGCCTAAGTTCACAATACAAGGACACATATTTCTAGCATGACACAATCCCTTAACCTTAGTTTTGTTAACCAAATGTGTGTATTTCTTGTATCAAGTAGCTACTCAGTTGTCTTGAGGCTAGGATCCTGTTTTATATCCTGTATTAAATGACTCTATCATATTGCCATCCAGCCATTAACAATTATATTAGTTTAACTCCTGTTTCATGACCAAAATGCTGAAATTATAATATTCACACAGTCCTCTTTGAGGTGCAGTTTGAGTTATGTATACTGGAAAGAAAAAAAATGACTACCATACAAAACTGTGAATACTTGGTTTTTAAATAATGATAAAATATTGAAGATATATCAGCCTTTTTAATCAAAATTTTATGAACTTTATGAGGTGAGATGAAAAAACATTAAACCATTTCAATATATAAGAAAATAATATATAAGCCTGTTCCAGATTGGGTACAGAAGAAAGACGAAAGGGTAGGGAAGAGAATTGACAGTATAACTTTCAATTTGAAGTGGTGTGAAATATGTTTTGTGTGTCAAGTTTAGTAATCAAATGCAAACATAAGTTAACAGCATATAAGCAAAATTGGTAGACTGGATTCACTTTTAGGTAGGAATAATGTATAATTCTGCTACCACGAATCTAGATGAAGGGTACAGTGCTGAATGAAATCAGATGAAAAATAATATCTGGTGACTGTTTACTCTTTTCAACAGACAGAATATTATCTCTATCAGTGAGAAATGCCTGTCTTTTCTTTTTCTGACCTAATTTTAATGGTTTACTGCAATTGTGTATTTGAATTCTGCCATCTTGAAAATCTAAGCCATGACCATTTGAAAGATATTAGTATTTTCTCCATTGCTTCTAATACAGTATTTATCATTGGAACCAAATTCAATTAAATGATTTTCATTAATTTACAAATCTTTTTGATGTAGGTTTTTTAATTTTCACAGCAATTTTTTTTATATTACTGTATGCACTACTTTTAAAGTGCATAGACAGTTAACTTATTCCAATAATCAATGGGACCATGGCCTTCAAACATTCAGTTGTTATTTACTGCAACCTAAATGTAAATGCAGTTTAGGAAGTAACATTATGAGATATTTTATTAAAGATAATTAATTGGTTGTCTGGAACATGTTTCAAAAGATATTTCCTCCATTTTGAGTCAAAAACTGACTGCTGGACTGACTCTTTATCTAAAGTCCTTTCTTTTTCTTTTCTTTCTTTTTTTTTTTTTTTTTTTTTTCTGAAAATGGGATAAAAGTCCTTTATAACATTTTCCAGGTGACAGAGGAAATGTGAGGTGAGGTGTTTAGTAACCAATTCAATTTCTTTGAGCATATAAACATATAAATGTGAAGGAAAGCATTAAAACAGTCTGTGAATGTAAAATTACACAAACTAATTTAATTCTATATATGTAATATCCTCAACTTGTGTCCAACTCAGGGTCAGATTGAGGGATAGAATGAGATGAAGCCCTTATATTTTAGAGATCTATGAACAACATGGGTACCAGTTAACCAAACCTGATACACCATCGCAGGGGCAAAGGAATGAAAATGGGAAGAAATGGTTGAGATGAGTATGGAGAAATGATGAAATGAAATTTGTGGCAGGGGAAAACAGGAGAAACCTCAAGAAAAACATGGCCAAGCTCTGTTTCTTCTACCATGAAACACACATGGAGTGACAAAGACTCGATCTCGAGACCCCAGTAGTGACAGTTGTGCATCTATTCGCTTTCACCATGGAGCTGCCAAATTTAATTCTATTTAGATTAAATTTAAAATATCTCTAAAGTAATCTTTATTAAATTATTATTTAAAAAAAAGTTTAAATTTATACAGTACAATACTTTTATATCCCCTACTATGTGACCACATTTATTAATGACAAATTTTTTTTTGGTGCCAACAATGGTCTTTTAATGTTTTATTACAATATGTGGAATTAACGTATTTATTCCTTACAATTTCTAGGTTCCTGTAGACAAGACTGTTGATATTTCATCAGTTAAAGCTTATGGACCAGGTTTAGATCCCAAAAAGTGTCGTGCAGGAACTCCTCTAGCTTTCAAAGTTGATGCATCAAAATCTGGGAAAGCTCCATTGGGAGTTAATATTCAGTCTGATCGAGGTAATGTAACATTTTTTTATGAATTTCAGCTATTCAAAAGTTGAACAGAGCAATTTCAATGAGTCAGATGTGTCTAAGGTGATTTTATTTAGAGGAGTTTTGGATTTTTTATACCAACATACAGAAATTGGTGTGCCTAAAATTATTTCTTGGTATTCTTTTGATAAACTTGTCATAGTTATAATGATAAATTATCAATGTAAAAAAGGTAAATGAGCATCAGCACACATTAATGTTATTGTAGGCTGAATAGGTAAGAAACAAGGAGTCTGAAAATGTATTGGATGCTTCAGATTTGATTCTGGGAAGCAGATTTTGTGGAGATTTTGTGCATTTTCTAATTTATAATATTTAAAATAAACCTCATAGTGCCACTTCGTTTAAATATATATATATATATATATATATATATATATATATATAACAATTCCTGACTACCTACTCCTGGCCATCTAACTTCCTGCAAAGCAACTATAACGATGGGTGAATTTTCTAATTCCTGTGTTAGTATTTTTAGTTCCCCACTATTATATAATTTCTGGACGTTCTATTTTCCTAGGAACATGTCTGTGTTTAAGCCTTTGCCATGAATTCCCTGAAGTAGTCTCGGGCCTGGAGAACCAAATGGTGGCTATTTTACCCCACAAACCCATGTGTGAATTTCTTGACAGTTGTATTTTTACGGTGAAAGATCATCACTCTTTTCACCAGGTACTTTTTTCTTCTGCCTTAACACTTTCGACCTGTCCTGTATGGGTAACCCTTTTGGCAGCAATGCTACCATCAGCATACCTCTCGGGGTCATTTAAGCACACAAGCCACTCCACCACAACAAAGTAAAGGTACCATGGAGGTTTATTTCTTTATATCATATCTAATTCAATCCAGTTTGCTTCACCTGTAGAATTGTATTTATTGGGATCATGATTGAGACGATCATACTAGTGTATTATCATCATCATCATCATCCATGCAAGTATTAGGCAATGTGGCTTGTTATGGTCTCAAAGAGGAATTTTCCATCCAGCACTTTTTTGGACGTCCCAGCGATCTTTTGCCTTGAGGGTAGTAACAAAGCATAGCTTTTCAAATTCTGTGAGATGGCATTCATTAAAGATGGTTGTTACGCGGGTGCGTCTGTTAAGCCCCTGCGTATTTGTAGCGTTAAGTTCCCTATTGTTTAAGTTGAACTAGGCCCGAGCGGTTGGCCTTGGTTTTGGAGGAGGAGTTCTACAATTAACATATTAAACCACAGTAAACGAAAAATAACATTATTTATTAAAATAAGTACCAAACATAAAGAAAATCAACTCAAAAAAACACTGTTATAAAAATCAGCTGAAATCGCCACATTGTCCCACGTCAAAAATATTCAGATACTAAAATGCTAATAGTTAGAGAGAGAGATATCCATTATTTTAAAAATATTCAACTTTGTTGGCTGATCTAAGTTACTCGGACCATTTGGTCCCATATTTGATTCTAAATCTTAAAATGACCAAAGAAATGACAGTTGAAAATACGTTACCCATGTAGATGCCTCCGGCCCGCTGGGCCCTCCTGAGGGGACCGCAATCAGTCCCGCTGCTCTCTCTTGTCCATTCCAGACACTCTTCTTTATACATATCGAATCATCAGATAATACTATCATACCAGTCCTAGCTATTATGATATCTTTTAGTAACAATTACACATCTAAGGTCAGGATGATGCAACTTGGATTTGACAAGGCATCACCATCCCTACTTTGACCCGTGATAACGATGTTTGGTTATTATGAAATGTTTAACAATTGATTACAAATTCCTAAACTACAAGTTTTTCTTAACAAGAATTATTAACTATATTAATATGGGTATATTATTAAATGTCCATCTTTTGTCTTTATTTTTATGATATCTGTAATTTGGCCCTGTTGTATTTGTAATATTCCCCCCCCCCCTTAAATAAGACTGTAGGGTTGAAAAACCGAAAGTCTTTTTTTCTTACAGGATATCTCTCACCTCTCGGGGGTTGGTCCTAACATTTTTCTTTATCAACTTAGCCTTAAGTGGGAGTGCACCTGTCGTCGTCAATTGGCGATTCCATCTGTCCTGGAAGTATTTTGTTCTCATCCTAAGAGGGTAGATCGTCTTTTACTTGTAAATTTCCCGGATACTTTAAATTTCGTCGAAATATCGGCAAGATCCGTTTACTTAGTGAGAACACCATACTTAAAAAAAAAACAAAAAATCACAATATAGCACCTTCGCGGCGTTAATACAACATGCCTGAGCATTGTTTCAGAGAAAAAAATTTAATGTTTATTGCTGAAAGAAAAAAAACAAACAAACAAAAAAAAATATTAACTATAAAATATTCTTCTTGTCTTCGTTCTTCTTCCTTATTTAAACCTTCTGTGGTTTCTTTTGAAACGACGCACTTACACTGTTATCCAATATCCGACGCACTTTATCACATTTTGTTACTTTTTGTTATGTACTTCGACGTTTTCCCTTTTTTTTTTTTCTATTCACTCTGACGGTTCTATTTCGTGAACCGGATCATTGATAAAAAATTATAAAACCTGTGGTGTCTGCTGTGGCCAGCTTGGAGGTCAGGTTTTGTGTCTGCTTGCCGCGATGGAGGATGCGATGTCCTAATGCTCGAGTTCGTGGTTCAGTTTCAGCTGCCGTTGGTCCAGGTAGGCCCCCTTTTTTTTTGTCATGCCTAGTTTCTTTAAACAAAACCCAGTTAGGTCCAAGGAGAACTTGTGGAAGGGTTGATAGGAATTAATCTTGACGTGGAGTTTGTTTTCCTGACTCTTCTATAGGAAAAAAATCGGGATGAAGGAGGTTAGGCCAAGGTTGCGTTGGAGAAAGTCATTATTTTTATAATGGCCTGGGTTTGGTTTTTACTGCTAATGAGGTGTTTTTGTCTCAGCTGGTTGCGAGTCTGGACATTCATCCATCTCATGCTCTGCCCACGAGATGTGTGTTGATCCTGGCAGCTACCCTGCGTCCTTAGATGTACAGGGTGTGGGTGGTCCCTTACAGCGTTATGCTGCCCTCGTCCTCAGATGTATAGGGTGCTCCGTGCGTCTGGCCATCTTAATCTGCCTCCCATCATGTGGTGTCGTGGTGGTGGCCGCAGTCCAAGCGTGAAGCTGCAATCTTATGCATATGTTAAAACTTGGGAGGATAACTATAACATTGATTATGGGTTTGGTGCTATCCCGTACTACATGGGTCCGCATCCCCCCTATCACCCTGGTCATTTTAATTTAACTTCATTGCTTAGAGGCTTCATTTTCAGCCATCATATCTCTGATACTATATTGTATACTAGACGTCCTGGCTTTAGATTTCTTTGTATTCTACATGTATCGTTTAGTTTGGTGCACCCATGTTCCTATTTGTCCCTTATAGCTAGCCTCAAGTTGCAAAGGAAATGCTCTTATGTTTTTGGTCTTATGATTTCTCATGAAATCATTTACGCCCTTATTGCAATTCAGGTTTTACTAGGTTAACAAAATGTCAGTATCTCCCTGTATTGTACCGCTGGTTTTCACTTTCCATTGTTTGGATAAAATTCCAATGTTGCTTCTCCTACTCTAGAGTCCTGAGTTCGATCGAGTGTGCTCGTCTACACATAATTCGCTAGGGCTTTAAGGTGTAATTACTACTTTGTAACGATTATGTAACCTGAATTCCGAATCATCATTTCCCTCGTGAGGCTCCTGATTGGGAGAGCATTTCCTTTCTTTATCCCGGATGCGTATTGCATCTTAAATTCTCGCTTCCAATACTACTGTCGATTTCCCGTATTCCACCCCCCTGAGTTAACTTAATAAAAAATGTGTCTCTGCGTCGTAAATATTCTCGTTTCTAATTTGTCTGTCGAGTTCTAGTGTGACATCCTACCAGTGTAACTAAACAAAAATGTCTGTCTAAATGGTGTTGTTTCCTTAAGTCCTTCCTAATTCTTTGCATTATTCCCTTATGCCCTTCCTGATTCGTTCGCAATATCTCATCTGTTTTCTTGAATTTCTGTGTTTTAATTTTCTTTTCATAACTCCTGATTATGCGTGGACTTTATTCCGTGTCTTGGGTCCCCATCTTACCTATGGGTTTAACCTCTCCCTTTTTATTTCTTATCCATTGGTTTCCTTTTAAATTCCATTTATGTTTTTGAGCTAATTCCTGGTCTCATACGTGTAGACTTATTCCCTATCTTACATATGGTTGTAACCTCTAAGTTCATGTCCAACCCTGTGTGTTTAACTTCTAATTTCATGCACTTTCTTAAGTGTTTATCTTTTAATTTCTTGTATTACCCCTGTGTGTTTAACACCTAATTTCCTGTAGTACCTTATGAGTTTAACCCCTAGTTTCGTGTACTATCCTTATGTGTTTAACCTATAATTTCCTGAGATCTCCTTTTCTGTATTACCGTATGTGTTTAACTTCTAATTCCGTGTATTATCCTTACGTGTTTATCTTCTATTTCCATGTCTACCCAATGCGTTTAACTTCTATTTTTCCGGTATTACCCTATGTGTTCAATCCCTAATTTTCTGTAGTACCTGTAATAATCCCATTTTCTTGATTTACTTATGTGTTTAACCTCTCTTCCTACTTTCTTGTATTACTTATGTGTTTAACCTCTCTTCCTACTTTCTTGTATTACTTATGTGTTTAACCTCTCTTCCTACTTTCTTGTATTACTTATGTGTTTAACTTCTAATTTTCATGTACACCTATGTGTTTAAACCTCTAAATTCCTGAGATATCCTTTTATGTATTCCCGTACGTGTTTAACTTCTTTTGTATGTATATTCCTACTTAGGTCAATCTGTCTCTCTTGGCTCTACTCTTTGATCGCACAAATCGTAATATCTATGTGTTTCCCTTTAGTATTTTCATCTAGTGTTCTCAACGTTTCTGACGTCCCTGACTATTATTCGTTGTTTTCTTCGTTAGGACCATGTTCTATGTGTGCGTACGGCTTTCTTATTGCGATTCCTTTCCCTGCTTTTCTCTAACCACCGGTGGCCTCTTTTTTGTTTCCCTGGCATCATCATTGACTCTGGATAGACCCCTGCTATCTCTTTTCGTGCTTAGTTTACTTCTGACCTTTTAGTCCTTGGCAAGTCGGCGGACTCGTCGAGCAAATCGCCACTCAATGGAGGTGGTGTTGTTCCTTACTCCCTTCGGGGCCCAAAAACTCGAGCAAATCCCCTCAAAGGAGATCGCCTCAAGGGAGGGCAACCGCCTGCCATTCGGGGCCCAAGTTGTCCCTACCGCACTCCCCGCTTTTTTCCGTTTTTGTATTCTGGCGGACTCGTCGAGCAAATCGCCTCAATGGAGGTGGTGTTGTTCTCCTTCCCTTCGGGGCCCAAAAACTCGAGCAAATCCCTCAAAGGAGATCGCCTCAAGGGAGGGCACCGCCTGCCATTCGGGGCCCAAGTTGTCCCTACCGCACTCTCACTTGCTTTTTCCGTTTTGTATTCTGGCGGACTCGTCGAGCAAATCGCCCTCAATGGAGGTGGTGTTGTTCCTTCCCTTCGGGGCCCAAAAAAACTCGAAGCAAAATCCCTCAAAGGAGATTGCCTCAAGGGAGGGCAACCGCCTGCCATTCGGGGCCCAAGTCGTCCCCATCCTACTCATCCTGCTGCCTCAGGATCTCTATTACCTTAGGGAGAGCCTTTTTGAACTCATGGACGCCACCTCATCGGAAAAGTGGATTTTATCCTAATCTTTTTGATGGGGTTCCCCTATCGCCCTCATCTCTTCCTAAACCCGGGTATCATGACATTTTCCTCCGTGGGTCCTCCTTGCCCGTAATTGTATGTGTGCTTTCAATTTGTTTCTATGTTTCCTTGTTTCCTCTTAATTTCCTTTATTGTTAATTCCCCGATGCCTATCCTTCCCTAAACAACGATGTTCCTTATGGTCCCTAACGTCAGTGCCAAGCCGGCAAGGTTTTATGGCCAGTGCCCCCAAGATCATTTTGGAGTTCTCTGTCTCTAGATCATGTCATAACGGGGGTGCCCCACCTTCCGACTTGCACCTGCCTAGCTTGTTGCGAAGTGTTCCAGGCAACTCGCCAAATTTTCGAGGTCAAAAACCTCTCCAAAAGGGTCCTTAGTCCTTCCCAACTTGTATCCCGGTGTGCGACTATGTATAAGTTTCATCTCTGTGTGTATATTTCTCATGTTACCTAGCCTAGATTGACCTAAGTTGTAGCCTATCCTTCTACCATTCTTCGTAGGCCTAAATATGAAGAGTCTTAAGCGATCTAGTTTTCATCTATTATCGTAATATGTCATATCACACTGTGGATGTGTGTCTACTACTCGACCGGTCACTAGTCCTAACTGACATGGAACAAGGGCTCGCAGTACAAGAGAGTGTAGGCGCCATTAGGCCCTCCAAACTTTACGAAGCCAGTCCATCTCAGCAGGGTCCATTGCCTGCAGAGTGTATTATTTGTTGTGTCATACTTAGTAATAGTACTTTGTGTATCCCCTGGGTTCCCATTTTGAAATTCCACTTCTACTAGATCGGATAAAACACCTCGCAGATTGCCAAGTATCCTGAATTTCGCTTTTTATATTTTAGGTGCATCATCCACTGCATTGTAATTCCTACTCAGTTTCCATGCCCCTCTGCCCGTTTCCTTTCATTTTATGCATAAACATAAGTATTATTTTTGATAGTTCGCTCTTATTTCATTATTATTATTATTCTTATTATTGTTATTATTAATTTTCTGTGAATTATTATTATTATTATCATTATTTACTTTCCTGGTGGTTTATATTTATTATGTTTTTTACTAAGGTTCAGGATCTTCATTAATATTAATAGTTTTATTTCTCACGTGGATATCATAACTAGTTCTCTCGCGTCCTATCCTTGAGGGTTATTCGTCGATGTTTGTTTGTCAAGCATCCTAATTTTCACCCCAAAAAAAACATGATACAGCCGAAAAGAAAATATTTCTGGGAATAAGTCTACCCTTCCTTTATTACTTCTGTAAGCATCAGTCTATCCTTCTGTTATCATTTCTGTAAGCATCTTGTTTCTACCTCCCCTCCGTAATCCTCACTAGCGGAGCTCTATGATTATGCCCAATCTCCATTCCCCTTTCCTATCGAGCACTCTCTCATTTATTTCAGAATTCCTATTCCTTCCGTTTCCGAAACCTTAATCTGAATTACGGATCAAGCGAGTCCTCCCTTAATTGCGCTAGCCTCCTTGACTTTACTTTTGATTTACTTGACTCATGATTTAGAAACGTCTCACATTGTAGTCGAAATTTTCACAGAAACGCGCCCGCCCGCATTGTTGTAAATCTCTCAACACCGCATGAGAGGTTGATAAAAAAATTATTTTAAGTTATTATTTAACCTGAAGTTCGGTCGTCCTTCCTTTCCATGAGTCATAATGTTATTTCCCTTTGGGGAGGCGGGTGGTCCATAACTTGGTATTATCTTGCGCTAAATATCCATTCCCCGCTTTGTTCGATTTCTCTATAATTCCCCCTAAGGTTCCATTCCTCCTTTCTCATTCTCTTGGTTTGGAAACTAGAATCTACATCCCTAATTAGTTGCGTTTGTTATTTTTGTGATTGCGTTAATTTCTCCAGTCCCCTCTATGCTCGAGTCTCACGGTTATTTCTCCTAAGTGTCCATGCCCCTTGTTCATTTTCTCGGTTTTCAACTCTAAAATCCCCTTGGATTGCCCATATATGCCACTTTATTTTCTTTATTTAAAGTACGTTTTCTGATGTCTTAGAAAAAAAAAATTATTTCCCTGTATAATGCACCTAATATAAATTTTGTTCATATTCCTAATGCAGTCGGTTTTGGAGTCCTTATCTATGTGGTTAAGCTAACTATCACCAAAATAAACAAATTCCAGAGCTTTGTTGAACTTTACAGCTATGTGACCTCCTAAGACACTTAGTGCACGTAGGAATGATGTGTCTCAAAATAAAATATCTCCCAAGATAGCGATTTTTCCAATTTTCCACGCTGGTAAGTTCATATTTATATTATTCCGAAACTCCTATATTCTTGAACTTCCTTAATATTATTATTATTATGTGTCATCCTTTTTCTTCCATTACCTTTTATTATGAACGTATGATTTGTACCCGACTTCGTGTGTTGTTTATTATTTTAGTGTGTGTTCTATTATTATTAATTTTAAATCACGCAGCTAGTAGTTCCCTCTGTTTTATATCTACTTTCGATTTTTAACTGAAAAACGTTCCTAAATATTATACGGTGCTCGTCATACCATCATATCCAAGAATACACTTCCCGCGCAAATCGGTATTATTTGCCTCATGCCCTGTCTTGTTAATGTCGCTCGGTGGGCAGTTGTAACTTTAATCGGTTTTAAAATTTCTTCGATATTTTTAGTATGAATATTTATATCTACTAGCATAGTGGTTAAAGTACCGCGCTACAAGCCGAAAGTTGGGGGTTCAAGCCCCGGTGTGTTTTTAGGATTCCTTTCCTGACCTAAACCTTCTGGCGGCACTATGGCCCTGGGATTAATTCAGCCTCTAACTGAAATAAGTACCAGACTCTTGTTCTGGGTAAAGGGCGGCCGTCACGCGGGGCTGATAACCCGGCTGACATTAAGTGCCGTTTGTCCAGAAATATTGGGAGCCCTAACATTTCTGTTACCTCGAAATGTTACTTTAAATGTTACTTCATTTTTCACGTTATTACTCTATTTACAAATTCTCTGACTTTATGTTTTCCAACTCCCTAACTATTTTCCTGCTAGTTTTCGGCTATTTTGTGTAATTAAAATTTTTTTTATAGTCCTATTATTAGAATAATTGTTAATTTATTTTACCAATATAAATCATTCATTGCAAGTCATAACGCGGTTCCTCGAGCCTCACGTGGGCCAAGATTAATTACCAGTGTGGATGCACGCGTTGCAGCATGGGGACTTAAATATCAATTGATTTATTCTCCCTGTATTTTGTCGATAATCTTTTGATTTTTAGCCCGGATATAAGTATAATTTATTTGTCCCAATGTGGCGTAAGTTTAAGATGTGTCCGCCATCTGGTCTGCTTAAATCTATTACCCTTTTCCAAAAATATAAAAAGTTCAATATAACAAAAATTTCCCATCTAGTGGCGTGTAAAGCAACCTATGATCCCCTTGGGCTTATCTCTCGTGGTGATGCTTTCAGAAATGATTTACGTAGACATGTGATCGTGCCACGTCTTACCGATAGATGAAATAATAAAATATTGGCCGGGTGGGAGTACACAAGCTTTTTTCCTCCACCCACTTTAAGAGTATCTAATTACAATAAATATTAATAAAACACTATATTAAACGTATTTAGCTAAGAGATGTAATTATTACTTCATTATTTCACTTGTAAATATGAAAATAAGGTGGAACTATTTCCTGTCATGACCACATAAGTTATAAGAGTCCTTACTTCTAACCAGCGATAAACTAACAATTTTCAAACTTTTAACCAGCGCTATACCCCAAATGAGCACAATGTGTACATTTAATCATGGGATTCATTTCTATGTACCATATCTATGGTTTCAACAATCAGGTCTGGACTTATCCTTTACTTAGTTAACCGCGTAAAATAATGAGAAGGACGTTCCCTGGATTTCACCTACGTTAGAGTAATTTATTTGTTACAGTAATTGATTTGGGTTTGGTTAGCTTTTAGGTTCCTTGCGGTTTAAATGTGATTTGATACGTAAAATAAATTACATCTTCATATTAGTTACTCTATGAAAAATTCAAAATGTCGGACGATTACCATGTTAAATCATATTTCCACTACTACATTTCGTGTTAATTATACATATTTAAACAGCGGTTACATCTCTTAGCAAAACTGATTCATTAACACATTACAATACTTTAAATTACATCAAAAATGGTACAAGTCGCGTAAGTAAAAGCTTGTCTTGTACAACACCCCACCAAAATATTGTCATTATACACGTACAATTATTAGCATTGGATGAGATATTGCCACACAACAAAAACTAAAATTATAACACTCTACAAAAAAGAAATATCATAACCTAGGTTAACAACAACAAAACAAAAAAAATATCCTCTACCTGAAACAACACCAATTTAATTCATAAACCTTAGGTGTATCAAAAAATCAAGTTCTAAAATGAACATACCATATATCATAGAAAAAAAAAATTAATGTACATATAAATATCTGCCAAAAAATATAACACCTAAAAAAATTACCAACAACACCAAAATTGTCGTATATATTATGAAAGTATGTTTTACCCATTGCAAAAAAAACTTAATTATGCCCAGAAGAAAAAATAAAATATTTGTTGAAAAACATCAATACCAAAGAAAATAACCTAAAACACGATATATCCAAAAATTTTCCCATGGTTTATAAGCCCAAATATTAGATCCAAAAAAAAAAAAATATAATCTAAAGCCAGTTAAATAATAAGAATGTCCCAAAGTTGAAGATTTTCTGGTTTCTCTCTGTTTAACAAGACATATTTTATTCAATAGTACCGATGTGACTTCGATTGAAAGAAAAAACATATAAATTTTTACTGTATATGAATTGAAGGTTAATTTGTGGTCTAAGGTTCGTTTCTTTTATCCGTGACTATTTTCACGAATATCCCATCGCCAGTCACCAGAATGTTACGCGAGCGCGTCTGTTAAGCCCCTGCGTATTTGTAGCGTTAAGTTCCCTATTGTTTAAGTTGAACTAGGCCCGAGCGGTTGGCCTTGGTTTTGGAGGAGGAGTTCTACAATTAACATATTAAACCACAGTAAACGAAAAATAACATTATTTATTAAAATAAGTACCAAACATAAAGAAAATCAACTCAAAAAAACACTGTTATAAAAATCAGCTGAAATCGCCACATTGTCCCACGTCAAAAATATTCAGATACTAAAATGCTAATAGTTAGAGAGAGAGAGATATCCATTATTTTAAAAATATTCAACTTTGTTGGCTGATCTAAGTTACTCGGACCATTTGGTCCCATATTTGATTCTAAATCTTAAAATGACCAAAGAAATGACAGTTGAAAATACGTTACCCATGTAGATGCCTCCGGCCCGCTGGGCCCTCCTGAGGGGACCGCAATCAGTCCCGCTGCTCTCTCTTGTCCATTCCAGACACTCTTCTTTATACATATCGAATCATCAGATAATACTATCATACCAGTCCTAGCTATTATGATGTCATCTTTTAGTAACAATTACACATCTAAGGTCAGGATGATGCAACTTGGATTTGACAAGGCATCACCATCCCTACTTTGACCCGTGATAACGATGTTTGGTTATTATGAAATGTTTAACAATTGATTACAAATTCCTAAACTACAAGTTTTTCTTAACAAGAATTATTAACTATATTAATATGGGTATATTATTAAATGTCCATCTTTTGTCTTTATTTTTATGATATCTGTAATTTGGCCCTGTTGTATTTGTAATAATGGTCTTTCCAGTTATTCTGGTAGTTTTGTATACACGCAACTCTTCCATAATTTCATCATTTATTTTATGGTCCCACTTTGTATAACCCGCTGTACGGTTGTAAGGGATAGTGATGTGCATTTAATCACCTCTCTTATCCAAATCTCCTCAACCTGATATTACAAAATGAGGCTCTGGGGACCGAGTACTGGGGATATAACCACATCATCTTAATGAGAGGTAATGCTACATTAGTGGGAACCCCACAATAATACCTCTCTGGGCCAGCAACCCATTGGGCGAAAAATTTACATTTTTTTCAAGTCTCAAACAAAGTTATATTTAAATTAATATTGGAAAGTAAACATTATGAGGTTATATCATTAAAAGTGAGTGGAGAACATATTTTAACGACTCACCTCATATAATTTCAAATTTCTTTGATACCAGCAGTTTCAGACAATATCTTGTCCTTCTTCAGTCATGACATAGTCATTAGGGACAAGATATTGTCTGAAACCACTGGTATCAAAGAAATTTGAAATTATATAAGGTGAGGCGTTAAAAATATGTTCTCCACTCTCTATTAATCTCAAACAAAGCCTTGGGTGAATCATACACATCAACCTGTAGACAACTGTATCAAACAAACTGAAATAAAAATACTTAAATCATGTTTTTTGTGGTGGACTATTTTTGCACTATGAAAAGAAATGTCCTATGTCCATTCAGAACAAAATACTGTGTTTTTGTCATTTCCTATACACAATATGAGGGGTAAAGTCCATTTCCTATTGGGTTAATATCAATCCATATAGTAAATGTAAATCATATTGTAATGTAAATATATGTGAGAATATTGTGCTTTATGTTTGTCATATAATTTTTACTTACAGGGCCTCTGGTACCAGAAATACAAGACAATGGAGATGGAACTTATGATGTGAAGTATGTACCTCCTACAGAAGGCAGTAACCTGAAAACTAAAATAACGTGGGATGGAAAAGATATCCCAAATAGGTAATGTCTCAATTTTTCCCCCCGGTATTCAAATATGTTATTTTCATTCATTTGCTGAAAATAAAGGAGATATTATGAACAAACATTAAGTTTGTAATCATACTAAATCTTCACTGAAACCTTCAATTACACAGAATATAAAATTAAAATTATGAATCAGAAAATGTATACCTGATTACATGAGATACATTTCTCTCATGTAAGGATGATTAGGAGTTCACATTATAAACTAGATTCAGATTTCTTGAATTGAGTTACCAATCTCAGCTGTTTTTTATACCATTGGTGAAAGGTGAATTAAATAATTTATTTTGAGATCAAATCTTGTTTGCATAGAACTTTTTATGAGGTGGAATATAAAATTTCCAATTAACATTTTTAACTCATTTGAATGATTCTGTAATTCGATACATGTTTTTGTTTGAAATTTTAGTGACCACAAATGTTTTCTGACTTTTCTCATTATAGGGCTTGTGCAAAGTATCTTATTCTCAGATGTTTGAATTATGCATTCCTGGTTCATGCTTGTAACTTATATCTGTGTAAAATTCTTGTCCAATGAAATAATTACATTGTTGATTTTAGATTATACAAATAAAATAAACTAACTCACTGGAACTATCGAACCCTTAGTTCAATGATCACATGGACATAAGTTCTACATACATCCCTATCCTGATCTGTTTTTCAATCTTTCCCTGCATAATATACTTCCCTCAAATCGTAGTTAATGTTATTCTCCCACTAAATTCTTGGCCTATTTAATGGACACTTTCCCGCTGGTTTTCCTACAATGAGTTTCCATCCCCCTCTTTTATACACCATTACTGCCACATGTCTGCTCATTACGGTCTATGAGACACCCTTATTTTATCTGGTTTCCCCCTAAAGAATTTAGCTCACTGTTACATAGTCATCTGCATTCATCTTTCTGTGGTCAAAAAATTTTCCAAAGAACTTTATTCTCAAATACTCATAATATTTTCTCCACTCTTGAAGTAAGAGTCCATGTTTTGCATCCATATAATGTAACTGGGAGAATAATGTTTTTATGTATCTTCAGTTTAATGTTTTTTGAGAGAAGTTGGAATGACAAGAGTTCCTGTAATGCATAATAGCATGTATTTCCAGAATAGAGCCTATGTTTAATTTCTTTGTGCACCTTATTCCTGTTTGTAATTATTATTCCTAGGTATTTGAATTCAGTCACTTCTTCAAAATTTCCATCGTGTCATTAACTTTATATATTAAATTTGGGAATTTTTAACATTATGAGGTTCAATTAATAATAATTAAATTAATCGTGATTTTTTCTTACCTCATACATCTATGTTTCTTTAAACACAGCACTGCAGTATCGGCGACACTTTGTCGTCATCGTCAGCTGAGTCGTGAAAACAGCTGACGATGACGACAAAGTGTCGCCGATACTGCAGTGCTGTGTTTAAAGAAACATAGATGTATGAGGTAAGAAAAAATCACGATTCATTTAATTATTATGTCATTAACTATCCATTTCCATTATGTAATGCATTTCTATGTGACTTATATTCAGTTTTACTGATGTCTACTTCCAGCACCAAACTCTTAGTGTTATTCAGTAGTGTGTGTATATAAAAGTAATAATAAAAATGATTCAATTTGGTTTCCAGTCCATACCAAATGAAAGTCCGTCCAAAAGTAGAACCTGAGCAAGTTAAAGTAGAAGGACCTGGTGTATCGGGAAAGGGAATTCCTGCATCCCTTCCAGCAGAATTCACTATTGACACAAGTCAGGCTGGTTATGGGGATCTGGAGGTGCAAGTGAAGGTAAAAAATTTTCTTAATGTTAGGGTTCTCAAGTCAAATAAATATAGAGAGAATGTTTTGATAGTATTTGGTGATGATTGTATATCACTTGAATAAAAAGTGTTTTTATATTGACTATTTAACTCTTGCCCCAAATGGCAGTCAATGACCAATCACATTTCAATGAATTTTTATTTACAACCAATCACAGTCATTTTTCACCTCAATTTTATCACTTACATTTTATCGTTTTCATTTCAAGTGGCTCCCAGATTGTATTTTTCTTATTATATACAACTTTCCTCATAAGAGGATTGCCTCAAGGACAAAGTGATACAGACAATTAATTTTATAAATTGATGAAATACATTTTGTAAAGAAGGTTTCTTAAAATTGAAAGTGCACAAAGTAACCAGATTCTGCTTGTGAGATATAATAGAAAAATATTCGTAGCAATTGATAATACCAACAAAAAAAAAAAAGAAACCACTGTTTGCACTTTCTTAAATGTATTATTTCCCAGGAATTAATGTTGCAGAAAAATATAATTGATATATTTACATCATAGGACATCAGAAATTAATTAACCTGTAATGATATTTTTCATTTTTTCTCCACTAGAGTGAATCCTTACAAAATTGCGATTCTATTTGGCAATAAATATGATCTCATTGCAATGATGAACAAAGGAAACATAATGTTTCTCACTTGTTTTCAAACATCGCCATTTACATTAAATATATAAATATTTTAAAATAACTATAACCTCAAAATATAACTTCCTAAAATTAAATATTAACTATATTTAAGTAATTATTTGTGAGTAAACAGCTTATTATTATTCGTTAAATAGTCAAAAAATTTATGAAAATATAATTGGAGAAGAGCAGAATGGATTCAGAAAGGGTAGATCTTGTACAGATGGATTCTTCACTCTAAAACTACTATTAGAAAAGCACAAGGAATTCAATATAAAAACTCATATTGCCTTCATTGACTTCATAAAGGCTTTTGACAAAGTAGACAAATATATTACTACAAATTTTAGCTGATGATAACGTTCCACAACAATATATTACTAATATCTTCAACATCTATAAAGATAATGAAATCTCTGTTAAACAAGATGGCAAATTATCTTCTTGGAAGAAGATCAGCACTGGAGTAAGACAGGGATGTGGACTTTCACCGGTGCTTTTCATTATATATATGAATACATTAATAAACGAATGGAGGAAAACACAACGAGGATATATACCCATCAATAGGAACCTCAAACTCGATGCTATTCTTTTTGCAGATGATTTAGCTCTTCTGGCACTTTCCAAAAATGACTTGCAATGATCAATTTATAATTTACAAAAAATAGGTGCCAAATTTAATATGGTAATATCAATTAACAAAACTAAAATTATGGCATTTCATGGGAAGGACCCCATACAAAGTAAAATCTGTCTCCAGAATAAAATTTTAGAGATATCTAATCAATTTAAATACCTTGGATATTATCTCTCTATCTGGGATGAAAAAGATATCCCTGAAAAAATTACTAGTTATAATAAAAGTTTAGGAATTATTAATCAAGTTATGAAACCATCCCTTGTACAAAAAAAAACACCAGATTACGTTTATATAACACTTTGGCTTGACCAGTGTTGACCTATGGTAGTGAAGCATGGACACTAAAAAGACAACATGAAAGCAGAATAACGGCTTGTGAAATGAGATTCATGCACAGAACAGCGGGTTACACCAGATGGGATCGGAAAAGGAACACCGATATCTTAAAAGAATTGAAGACTACGCCAATTTTGGAATATATTAAACAGTACCAACTAAATTGGAAACACCATCTGGAAAAATGAGTTCAAATCAGATCCCCAAAGCTGTTTATAATTATATACCAAGAGGACGAAGATCACTGGGCCATCCTATGAAACGCTGGAGGGAAAATTTTCTATAGGATCGTAACAGGCCTTGGCCTAATACTTGGAAGGAAGAAGAAGAAGTAATAGTCCTAACAAATGCCACTCTTGATTTTCAAATTATCTAGATAAATTCACTCCTCACTTCGTGAATCATGAAATTATTGATAATTTGGAAATCACTCGTGGCATTACTTATTATAATTCGTATGCCACTTACAACTGTTTTTATTAAATTATTAATTGATGTTGATTGAAAAAGAAATTGTCATAAGATGTTCTAAGATTTTGTTATCTTTTCATACAAAATAATCTTCTGTTTAATTTGGAACCTATATCTCTCTGTTTAATTTCAATGACTGTTTAATTCATGCCCCAAATGGGAGTCAATGACCAATCACGTTACAATGATTTTTTATTTACAACCAATCACAGTCGTGTTTTGCCTAGAATTTACCAACTAAAGTTTATCATAATAAAGAAAGCACCTCGTTTTTAACATTCTGAATAAGTCATAGCATTATTTTGCAGTGACTGACTCACTAAGAAATACAGCTACCATATTGTATATATAGTGCATGAATGTCAACACGTACTGCATGCAGGATTTAATATAAAAACATTGATTATACCACCAAAAAAAAGAAACCACTGTTTGCACTTTCTTAAATATATTTTTTCCCCCAGAAAAATGTAATTGACATATTTACATCATAGGACATCAGAAATGAATTAATATACAGTTTGATGTGTTTCATTTTTTCTCCACTAGAGTGCATTCTTACAATATTGCTTTCCTTTGGCAATAAATAATATGATCTGGTTGCAGTGATGAACAAAAGAAGCAAATGAAGCATACCTATCATTTCTCATTTGTTTTCAAACATCGCCGTTTACATTAAATATATAAATATTTTAAAATAACTATATTTAAATAATGATTTGTGAGTAAACAGCTTAATTTTATTTGTTAAATAGTCCTAACAAATGCCACTCTTGATTTCCAAATTATCTAGATAAATTCACTCCTCACTTCGTGAGTCATGAATTTATCGATAATTTGGAAATCACTCATGGCATTACTTATGATATTTTTTAGGAGTATTTTAAAGAGTTATTTTATTTTCTTAGGGTCCAGATGGTTATCCAAGAAAGGTGAAAGTGGCCGATAATGGTGATGGAACATTCAAAGCATCTTACATTCCTGATGACTGTGGAAGATACAAAGTTAATGTGAAGTATGGTGGAAAAGATGTGCCTCATTCTCCATTCCAAGTCCAGGCTTTTGCAACTGGCAGTGTGAGTTGATAGATACATATAGTAATATTTAATAGTTCTAGGAAATAACACTGTGAGGTTTCTTTTAATTATTATGAGTTAGTTATTTTGACTTGCCTCACATATTTTTTTATATTCTGCAGACTATAGTTTTGTTGCATCTATGCAACATTGTCAATGCATTGTAACTGTTGTTTTTTGTGGTTGTCTTCCTTTGGCTGATTTCTACTCCCGTTGTTGACTGACCGATGAATTTTCAAATCAATTTTTTTTTCTCTTTCCCCGGGAATTTCAAAATTCATAGTTTTCTCCATATTCTTGTGGATGTATATTTTCTCCAAAATTCTGAGTGCCTTAGATTTATCTAACTGTATCAATAAGGCCAAATTACTGAAACAATTAGATAAATCTAAGGAACTCACAATTTGGGAGAAAATTTACATCCACAAGAATAAGGAGCGTTTTAAACTTACGGTGCTTCAATGGATGGTAAGTGAATTTCTTGAATTTTATGTTTTCTTCTTTTTCTTTTAGTACTGTATATTCATTAATTAATTTTTGTGTTTTAAACTTATTTATTTATTATTATTATTATTATTATTTATTTATTTATTTATTTATTTATTTATCACTAGAGCGAGGAATTATATGAAGAAAAATTATACCAAAATATGAAATCATAATAACAAAATATGAAAAATATGAAAATTATGACATAAAAATATTATGAAGCTACTATTTTTTTAACTTTTTACATATATTTATATACACAAGCCCTATATAAAACATACCAGCACACAAATAAGACAAGACCTTTTTTGTAGCACAAGAAATCAATATAAAATATGTTCATGATTTGAAGCAATTTTAATGGCTCATGTTTTAGTGTAATTGTTTGAGGAATCACGCTAACAAGCCGGAAGGTCATGGGTTTGAGTCTCAATGGGGTCAGGGTTTTTAGCTGGACCAAACCATCTGGCGGCATCATAGTCCTAGGGTCTACTTGGCTCTTAATTAAATCAGTACCAGACGCATGTTCTATTTCAGCCAGTATGGGATCGGTGCCCACCCGGCATCATGAGGCATTTGGGTAGCTAGAATAAGTAGCTGATCCAGGTTGAGAAAACCAGCTATAACGGCTGGGGGACTCGACATGCTGACCACATGTCACCCCTACACTGGCTAGATTATCATCTGCCTCTGTGATTGACATGTGTGGATGTGAGGCCAGCAGCCGGCTGGTAGGCTAAGGGCCTTCTATGCCTGTCATGCCATGGAATTATTATTATTAGATGCATGCTCTAGGACTAAGGTGGCTGTCACGCAGTGCTGAGAACCCAGTGGATATCCCTTGGCGATTGTCTAAAAGTGTGGAAGTCTAAACATCCATCTAACTTAAGGGTTTCCCAAGCCTGTAGTATGACACTTTACTTTAATATATTCATACTGGGAGATTATATAAAACACGATCAATTCATTTATCCAATGATATTTAATTACGAAATCCAAACATAAACAAAAAAAAAAACATTGTAACCGAAACAAACATGCTTCCATCGAATATATTAATATATTAATACCAGTAAAAAAATTAGAGTGTGTACAGTTTTGATGACTTCTATTTACCTTGCATAAAAATATTGAACTCCAATATATGTAAATATCACAATAATATTAAATTGGATGAATCGGAACACAAGTAGACCAAGTCCAGTATGTCATATTTGGAAAAACAAGATGTTGAAATGAATTAATCCACAAATAATTCTAGGGAGTATTTCAAAACTATTTTTGCAAATAAAGTTATTTTTAATCCTATAAACTACACGTATGAACATGGTGAAATATAGTTAGAATTATTTTAACATTAGTTTTTTCATGAAATTGGCTGAGCAGAGTATCTATCTAGTCTTGGTCCATTTGTGCTTTGAACAATCCAATTATCAATTCTGTTCGTAATACACAGTTAAGAGCTTTGTCTACATTTTATACATTTTTTTTAATGCCTGTCTGTCAGAATTGTTTTATATGATCAGAAAGTACGCTCCACACTATCTGATGTTATGGGAACAAACATGTACCATGCTATATTTCATAGTTTGATGTTAGTGAGAATAATACTGGCCTTACCTACAAGAACTTTATACTAATTTCATAAACTCTGGAGTAAGACCTTTTTTCCCAGCACAGCATCAAGTTTAGCAGCAACAGTCTTCCTTACATTTAAATACTGTAATCCATTCACAAATTAAGGGCTGTCCTTAGGTAGCAAAAGGAAGTGGTTGCTACCTGATAAAGATAGATTTAAATATTATTCTACTTATTCATGTTCTTGTCACAGATTAGGAAATCCCTGTTCTTGTTCTGTAGTTTCGGACAAAAGCCTCCACTTGGTCATTCCATGTCTCCTTATTCAATTATGATCTTTTATCAAAACTATTTATCTTGTTTTGGATTGGATACTGAGGAATTTTCACCTGTCTACCATTTTATATTGTCAAATAATTTCAAAACTAAATCACTTCAAAAATGTTTTTAACCAATTATTAGAAATTTTATTTAAAAAAAATTGAAAATTTAAAAATATGAGAAATATTAAATTTTTACCAAAATATGAACATTTTGCCAAAATATTATGAAATATGAAAAAATATGTAGGTCTTATTTGATTCTACAGACCATGAAATATAAAAATACTTTGTCTCAGTGCTCTCTGACTAATAGTTTAAAACATGAAATTTCATAAAAATCCTCGCTCTATTTATCACTCATCACATCATCGGGGTAATGTAACTCCACCTTCTAGGCACCACAACTTCAGAAGTGGGTTACAATTATACCAATGCCAGGAGAGAATAGCAAAAATTTCAAAATGACAACCTGGGACATTGAATAATAAAACTTGCTTATTTTACTGACCACCATGTTTTCTTCAAATGCTTTTCTGTTACTAAATTTATTGTGTATTCTTTTTCATTTTCATAATTTTATATAATAGTTCAAATTAAAAACCAGTTGTAGTTCAGAAAACCAGTTGTCTTTGAAACTGTTTATATTTATTAATTAATTAATTAATTTATTTAACTTAGCATAACTGACTGTTGCTCAGTTATGATATTCTTTAATAGTAATTTACATAACAGCACTGATGATGATGCTAATGATAAAATTCCATTTGCATGAATTAAATAAAGTATATAAACTACAAAACATGAAGGTGGTATAAGAAATTAATAAAGAAAGATAAATTAAAGCAAAAGAGAAAAAAGGAAAACAAAAATTGAAATAAGTGGGATTAGGAAGCTTGAAGATATTGGTATAACTTCTTGAATAAATAAGTGAATGTTAGAAAAGTTATGCAATGAGAGTGAATGTATTTCTCCAAACACATTTTTCTTAAATGTGAATATCGTTAAATTAGTAAATTATAAGGCTATATTATGTTATGTTAATGATGCATTTCTATTAAATGGTAAATTTTGATGTATATTTGGATTAGATTAGAACATTGTATGGATTTGGGTATTCAACTCCCATAACACAGCAACTTGTGTAGGTTGTTTGTAATGGATGAATGGAAATTAAATCTATTATATGGTGTTATGTAGTCTTTTTTTATGTTCCCAGTTTCAACACATTAGGCATTCACACAACTAATTTTGCCATTTTATGATGGCCTTGAGGAGGGACTACAACTCTCCCTTTGGCCCTAAGTTGTCAGAGGCTCAGAGACGTGAGGAAGTGCGTGAATGTTCAGCCCCCCCCCTGGATTACCACTGACTATTTTTTTTCTAAATGAGATGAGGTGAAGGATGATACGAAATTAATGAGTGAATAAATGGAGATGATGTATGAGTTGTGGAAAATGCTTTAACATCTCACCTCATAAAGTGCGTGTCTTCACAATACTGATTTCAAAAGTGTAGTTTTACTTCCATCTTCAGTCATATTCCAACTTAGTGAAGAGACACAACTTTAAGAGACGAGATGTTAAAGCATTTTCTCCAACTCATACATTAATGTAAATATCTCATAGTGTTTCCTCCCACTTTAATTTTGATTAAAATGAAGATTAAATTACATAAGGGTTGGAAAAGAAGTGGAGAGTATTGGTGGGATGAAATTTGGGAATGGAGAACACCAAGAAATCTTTTTATGGCCCACAACAGTGCGCCTCCAGAACTGCCAGGATTCAAACCTGGGATTCCAGTCAGGGTAGCTGCTCATGCTAGTAATGCTGTCTACTGAGACAGCTTCATATGTTTTTTAAAATAAAATTAATGCTTGAAGCAGGAATTGAATGCCAGACTTCTTGAGTCCACGCGACAGTGTGCAGTCCATTACACCATGCAAGACCCGTTATAACCGTCAAATTTTCTTTTCTCTTACACAATTCCCTCATATCTGAAGGCAGTTATATATTTGAATTACATAATTAACTGGTAGAATCATATTGGTTTTCAGTTTATTTTACAATATCAGTATTAATAATGTGACACATTTTTGTGTTACCCAAGGCTCGTTTCCATTCCAACAAGTTGCAGGCACATGACACGAAACATGTCCCACAACATGTTGCATGTCATTTTTTTGTACTGTTTCCTATTTCCTGCGGCATCTGCAACATTAGTGTAGAGATTTGGAGAGCAAGACTACAGTTTCAGTTTATACAGTGAATCAGATACAGTGCTATCCAGTGTTTCTTGAGGTTCAAATATTTGAGTGATATGGACAACTCATTTACTTCAGCTTTTGTGGTAATGGCAGGCACATACCATGAACTTCTAAAAAAAAAAGGGCAAAAACGACCGAGATGGTGGATTAGAAGTTTTCTAGCGAAAAGACATTCGGAAGGAGCCTACAACTCGTTGATGGGAGACTTGTGTCTCCAAAGTGGTTACGAGAATTTTGTTAGAATGACAGCAAGTGATTTTGAATTTTTACTAAACCTTATTGGGCCGGAGATTACTAAATCCAGGAAATGTCCAGAACCAATTTCTCCTGGTGAAATGTTAGCGACAACCCTTCGTTTCTTAGCGACAGGTGATAGCTACAGTTCTTTAATGTATTTACACAGGATATCCAAATCCGCCGTTTCAAGATTCATACCAGAAATGTGTAAGGCCATTGTTGCAGCTTTGAGGAATTACATAAAGGTAAGAACTGTTAACAGTACAATTTTGTTTATAGCAATGTTTATTCATAATTGTTTACATTTTATATAGTGGTACATATGATCATCATCTGGTCAGAGTGAAAATCAGACAATGACTATCGCTTATGAGAGGAACGAATGCTAAAGATGATTCAGTAAAATATGAATTAAAAAACTTGAGAAATGATGAAATGCGGCAAGAATACCAAATCAAAATTGCTAATAGATTTGAAGTACTGGAATCTTCAGATGACAATGTGGCAAACAAAGAAGAACCTGATATAAATAAAGAATGGGAGGCTATAAGAGATACTATTAAACTGTCAGCATCAGAAAGCATTGGTTGTTTAAAAAAGAGGCAAAGCAAGAAATGGTTTGATGAGGAATGTGCCGACATTGTAAAGAAAAGAAAAGTAGCAAAAATGAAATGGTTACACGAGCCAAATGAGGTAAATTTAGAACAGTTGGGTAGTATTAGACGGGAAACCACTAAGTTACTAAAGAGTAAAAAGAGGGAATATTTGAGAGAGAAGATTAATGATCTTGAAATGAATGCAAAAAATAGGAACATTAGAGAATTATATCAGGGAATTAGTATAGAGAAGAAAGGGTTTCAGGCTAGAACAAACATAATTCGAAATGAAAATGGGGATATGATTGCAGATTCTAGGAGTATATTAAATAGATGGAAAGTTACTTTAATCAGCTATTAAATGTACATACAGAACAGGACATTGAGGAGGATAAGTTACAGACAGCAGAATGCTAGTCGCAGAGCCAAGTGCATTAGAGGTTGAAATGGCGATTGAAAAATTGAAGATGTATAAAGCATCAGGTTCAGATGAGATCCCAGCAGAACTCATAAAATCAGAGGAGAAAAATTGATAGACAAAATACGCTGGTTGCTTAGTATGATTTGGGAAAAAGAAGCTCTTCCAGATGAATGGAAGGAATCAATTATCGTACCAATTTATAAGAAAGGAGATAAAACTGATTGCAACAACTACAGGGGCATCTCATTACTTTCAACTTCATACAAAATTCTTACAAATATATTAGTAAGCAGACTTACTCCCTACATTGGTGACATTCTAGGAGATCATCAATGTGCATTTAGAAGAAACAGGTCTACAACAGATCAGATTTTTAGTATAAGACAGATTTTAGAAAAGAAATGGGAATATAATGGCACTGTACTTCAACTATATGTAGACTTCAAAAAAGCATATGATTCATTAAGAGGGAGAAGTTATATAGTATCCTGCTGGAGTTCGGAATTCCTAAAAAGTTAGTTAGACTTATACGAATGTGTCTAAATGGCTCAAATAGTAGGGTGCGTGTAGGCAAACAGCTTTCGGACAATTTTGAAATCCAGAATGGGTTGAAGCAAGGAGATGCACTATCTCCTCTACTATTTAATTTTGTACTAGAGCATGCCATTAAATCTTTAGAGAATGAGGAAGGCTTACAACTGAATGGTATTAATAAGCTGTTAGTTTATGCTGATGATGTAGTACTATTGGCCGATAGCGAGGGGATACTAAAGGCCAACACGCACCACACTATTGAGTAACACTAAGAAATTAGGACTGGAAGTAAATATCAATAAAACTAAATATACGGTCACATGTAGAAATTCATTAAATAATGGAAATGGACAGCTAATGACAAATGAGGGAAATTTTGAGGAAGTGGCTGAATTCAAATACCTAGGAACAATAATCACAAATAGGAATGAGATGCACAAAGAAATTAAACATAGGCTCAATTCTGGAAATGCGTGCTATTATGCATTGCAGAGACTTTTGAGTGTCCCAACTCCTTTCAAAAAACGTTAAACTGAAAAAATATAAAACTATTATTCTACCAGTTATATTATATGGATGCGAAACATGGACTCTTACTTTAAGAGAGGAAAGGAGATTACAAGTATTTGAGAATAAAATACTTAGGAAAATTTTTGGACCAAAGAGAGATGAACAGACAGGTGAATGGAGAAGACTACATAACAATGAACTACGTGGTCTTTACAGGAAGCCAGATATAATAAGAACAGTTAAGTCTCGTAGACTGCGATGGGCAGGACATGTTGAACGTATGGGGAATGAAAGACTTGCATGGAAGCTTCTTGTAGGAAAGCCAGAGGGAAAACGACCAGTTGGTAGACCAAGAATGAGGTGGGAGAATAACATTAACTATGATTTGAGGGAAGTGGATTATACAGGGAATGATTGGAAAGCATTAGCTCAGGATAGCGATGTATGGAGGGCTTATGTCCGCGCAGCCATGAACCTACGGGTTCGATAGTGCCAGTGAGTAAGTAAGTATAGTGGTACATATGTACTTTATAAAACTTAAAAAAAATTTACACTATATACAACATATAGGCTAATAACTAAAATTAGGTAGCGGAAAGCTTGAACTTTATTTTTGAGTAAACAAATTCATCACTTGATAATCATCTTCGTTTATTTGCACTTGCGCGGGGGAATATTGATGCTCGCTAGTGCTTGTTTGGGGGAAGGATTTGGACTCTGTTCACTAATGGTTGAGAGCTACTAGGTGACGAGATGCTGGAATAAGGAGCGGGATATGGAATTGTTTGTTGCAATCCAGAGTAATTCATAAATCCAGAATTAAATAGTGGAGAAAATGGACCTCCTGCTCCTCCACATTCAGCTTGATAAATTATGTTTGAAATGCTGTGGCGAACCCAAGCCTTAGTTCTCCTATCTTGAATTTTTTTTAACGACTCACCTATGTACTCTCCAAAACATACATCCTCATTCTTACTTTTATTCAAATTTGATGTGAACACATCGTATGCATGGTTGAATTTTATTTCAATCGCACAACATTTTGAGTCTGGTGGAGGACGTTTGTTCTGATGTTTCTTGTATACAGGTGTTGAATCTTGTGTAGAGTTTGCTGATGGATCTGGTACAGCATCAGGTTGTGATACTGCAATATCTATGGATTTTTCAGCCTCCCTCTTATCACTTATGTCGTCTGTGGGTGGGTCATCAGGGTTGTTTTCGTCAAGGCCAGTTTGGAAAGAGTCGTTCAGAACCTAATAAGGGAGAGGAAAAAATAGGAATTAGCCATTCAAAACTTTACTTTAAAAAAAATATAGCTGCTATGAGTATATATATATATATATATATACGTGTGTGTGTGTGTGTGTATATACTCAATAATAGCCTACGTTTGTGTGGTGTAAAATTGGAATTAAAGAAAAAGTAATATAATTTAGTACTTATATATTACTTTAATAACTTGAAATTATTTTTTAGATACCAATGAATGAAACAGAATGGGATGATGTTGCCAAAGGATTTTATTCTAGATGGAACTATCCGAATTACATCGGTGCACTTGATGGAAAGCACATTGTTCTCCAAGCTCCGCCAAACAGTGGCAGTTTATACTACAATTATAAAGGAATGTTTAGTATTGTGCTCATGGTATTGTGAGACGCAGGGTACAATTTTTTGTATGTGGACGTAAGTGTGCGAGGACATGAGTGTGATGCAGGTGTTTTTTTTGGGCACTGACTTGTATGCTGCTGTTGAGCAAAACACGCTGCAAATACCACCTAACCGGTCTTTACCAGGAAGAAATGTGGACATGCCCTTTATAATAGTTGCTGATGATGCATTTGCTATGTCAGAGCGTATTATGAAACACATTTGTGGGAAGACATAGTAAAGGTTCAATTAAAAGAGCTCTTAATTATAGACATTCAAGAGCTAGGACTAAGAGCAGTGTATTTAGAGTTCTCCGAAAACCTATGTTACTGCAACCCAAAACAGCAAGATGGGTTACATTAAGCTGTGCTTATTTGCATAACTTTTTAAGGAAGAATTCTTCTGCAGAGACCTACTCTTCTGCTCATGTATTTGATTCATAGGATGACAACGGAAATGTTATCAACGGAACTTGGAGAAATGAAGGACCTGAGCTTTCTGGACTTCGATGGTGTAAGCAAAGAGGAGAAAATCCTGGAAAATTTATCCGTCAAGAATTGGCTCAGTCAGCCACTGTCATGACAACATCGATATGCTTAATTACAATTTTACACGTCAGGGCCATACTTTAATTAGTCTTTAATTTAACAATCACTCCAGAAATAATTTGTATGATTTTTAACTATGGTTTGAATTATGACCCTTTATTACATTTATGTATCTATATATAAATAAAATCTATGAAAAATTTCGGAATTATTATTTACTCACCATGTTTAGTAAACTTATATGTGCAACTTGTTCGGTGGTTGTTGACAGAAAAGTCAATAAACTAAAATACTGCCATTTATGCATGTAAATATCCTTAACACCAGCACCACTTTTCTTGCTCTTTTCTTAGTTTTTTCTCTCATGTATTGAGACCTCAGTGAATGAAGTTTCTTCTCAACTTCTTGATTAGTGCATTCAATATCGATAGAAATCCGTTGCAGGGCATTGTTTCTATTGTTGCAATTCTTGTGTTTTGAATTTGTTACATTCCACAGCGCTGTCTCCTGTTCATACAGTTCAATAAGTTTCTCCACTTTACACTTAGGCCACTTACTTACTTACTCACTGGCACTATCGGACCCATAGGTTCATGGCCGCGCGGACATAAGCTCTCCATACATCCCTATCCTGAGCCAATGCTTTCCAATCATTCCCTGTATAATCTACTTCCCTCAAATCATAGTTAATGTTGTCCTCCCACCTCATTCTTGGTATACCAACAGGGTGTTTTCCTTCTGGCTTTCCTACAAGAAGTTTCCATGCACATCTTTCATTCCCCATATGCTCACAAAAAAAATAACAGCACTGATGCCACTGAAAATAACAAACAAGAGAGCATGTTTGTACTTAAACTCACAGGGCAGCAAAGTATGAATATTGTACAACTAGTTTGAAAGGAATGTGTGAATATAGACTGTATAGACTGTACTGTGCATGCACGTGTCCTTGGGACATGTTGCAGTCTGTTTCCATTATCCTGTGGCACAAGTTGCGATACATGTTGACCAACGCAGTAGCTTGGCACATTTTTGTCCCTGGCACTTGTGCCGCAACATGTTGCATACTGTTCCATTTCAACAAATTTTGGGCACATGTCGCTCAACATGTTGCGGGACAAATTTGTAGTAATGGAAACGAGGCTTCATAGCTACTAATGCACAATGATTCAGTACTCATTTTGTAACTCTGATGTTGTCTATATCATTTTTCACTCAGATGTGTGTTATGGTAAAGGTTGCTATTCTTATTTACCGGTATCTGATTATATTATATTGCAGGTAATGTTTGTGTTTAAGAAATGCATTTAAAATAATATGGAAAAATTTAAAACTACTATATCCTAATTGTTATTTTATCCAAATAACAAACAGATACTTAATTTAAAATAGCTGTAGAAAGCTTGGAAACAATTCCCATATTACTGCCTTGGTCTGGCATGTAGGTATATTCTCTTTTTGATTCATATTCAATGCCATAGTGTTAACTTCAATATGTATAATTTGTCCAACAGGCTGAGAAATGTCAGATCACAGAAGGTATTCAACATTCATTAACAAGTGGAGAGGAGTACTGCATTACAGTGAATGCACAGAATGCAGGCTATGGAGCTGTTACTTGCCGCATAAGATCAACTTCAGGAAGGTGAGTGCAGCAAAATATAATATTATGAGTTTGCAATTGAATATAAAATAAAACCTCTATTAAAATGCCATCAAAAGTTACAAGGAAAAATGTTTTTTAAAAGGGATGATCGCTTAGTGGAAGAAATAATAATACTGTACTGTATAAACATCAAATTAAATACACTGTAAATAATCATTAAAGTATTGCATTAACTACTCTAACTACTGGCACTATCGAACCTAGGTTCATGGCAGCACGGACATAAGCTCTCCATACATCCCTATCTGAGCTAATGTTTTCTAATCTTCCCTGTATAATCTACTTCCCTCAAATCATAGTTAATGTTATTCTCCCCCTCATTCCTGGTCTACCAACTGGGCATTTTCCCTCTGATTTTCCTACAAGAAGATTCCATGCACGTCTTTCATTCCCCATTTAGGCCACATTTCCTGCCCATTGCAGTCTATGAGACTTAACTGTTCTTGTTAAATGTGACTTCCTATAATGACCATGTAATTCACTGTTATGTAGTCTTCTCTATTCATCTATCTGTTCATCTCTCTTTGGTCCAAAAACTTTCCTAAGAACTTTATTCTCAAATACTCGTAATCTCCTTTCCTCCCTTAAAGTAAGAGTCCATGTTTCGCATCCTTATAATATAACTGGTAGAATAATTAATTAAAGTACTGTAATAACTAGAGACCGGATGTTAGTGAAAATGCCTACAGTTATTTATTACAGATATTGTAAAAGTGACTTAATATATGTTCGTACCAACGACCCTAGAGTTGTTTTCCACGAAGTTAATTTTGCTTATAAATGCCTATTTCAGCTTATAATGCCTATAAATGCCTATTTGCAATTTTTTTCTTGAAATTAACTCAGTATTTCAATGGAATCAATTGAAATGGATAAACTTCATGGCAGAAATCATTTCATAGAAGTTTTCAAGTGTTCTTTCTATAAATTCCCTTAGAATATTTTAGGATAAGGGTGGCAATTACCTAGCAGGCAGATGGTTTCTCCCTCAGTGCTCTCCCGTTAGGTAAATATTGTATTTTTCCACCTCATGCATTCCCGTTAAGCGAAATAGCCCTAAGCTATGACCCATTGTATTATGCCCCGGCTCTAAGGCATGGAAAAAAGTTCTTTGCTTCTTTTGAATACAAACATTACTGAGTGACAAAGATGGAAGATGGCTCAAGCTTTCTTTCTCTGTCTCACACCTGTTTCTGAAACCCGGCAATATTATTTTTGATGTTGGTAACACTGAATTCAGTCTGCAGTCCTCATACAAAAAAAACTCCTGGCGCGACAGGCCTAGATGGCCCTTAGCCTACCAGCCGGCTGCTGGCCTAATATCCACATGTATCAATCACAGAGGTAGATGATCATCAGCCAGTGTTGGGGTGACATGTGGTCAGCATGTTGAGTCCCCCAGCCGTTATAGCTGGTTTTCTCAACCTGGAGCCGCTACTTATTGTAGCTACCTAAATGCCTCACGATGCTGGGTGGGCACCGTCCCATACTGGCCGAAATACCATGAGAAAATTTCTTCCCCCATGGAGACTCGAACCAGCGCAAGTCCCGTAGCTCTGCGCCAAGGCTTCCTGCCTTAACCACTCGGCTACGGCGTGGGATGCAGTCCTCATACACAGACAGGTTTTTCAAAGACAAAGTGGAGCAGCAAATGTATGTGGCTTTTTTTAAAACCTGTAGAATAGTTTTTTTAAGATACCTAAAGAGCGGACAACACTAAAATACAAACTGTCTAATTTCGTGAAAGAATTTGGCGCGGAAATATTCTCAAGTGACTGTTCTGCTCTTTGTAAAAAGGCAAAACAAATTCCAAAAGCATCTCTGATATCTTCGCATGCTATTGATAACATATGTTTATATTCTTAATGTAAGACTAAAAAGTTATGTTGTAGTCCATTTTTGTAAGAGACTATTTTGAATTTTTTAGCACCTATATTAATGATTTTTAGTGCCTTTTTGCCTGCCTATTTTGAATTTTTTATATGCCTAACATCTGGACTCTAGTAATAACATTAAATATTGAATGTTATTAAGGTGAATTTTTTGTGAAAAAAGATAAAAAATAGTTCATAAATAAAAAATTATACTCTGCCGGAGGAAGACAATGTAACACCCTTGAGGACAAGTCACATTTTATTCAAAAGTGATGTGACAGGTAGTTTATCATTGTAGGAGAATATAGTGACAAATTCAGACAAAATGAAACACACGTGTCATATAAAGAGATGCCCAGTCACATCAATACACAGTGTACCCCCTCTGGCGGCAACATATGCATATATTCTCTCATGCAAATGGTCATAAAGGTGCCAAATAGCATCCTGCAATAGATTGTCTCAAACATCTTGCACTTATTGTTGCAATTTGGGAGTGGTTGTTGCAGGCTCTTGAGGAAGAATAAGTTCCAACTTTATCATATCCCATATGTGTTCAATTGGCAAGAAGTCTGGTGATCTTGCTGGCCAGGGTAGTTCTTGTACACCACAAAGACCATGTGTCACACAGTGGATGTGTGTTATCCTGCTGAAAAAGAACATCAGCTTCCTGTAGTGGTAGTAATATGGAGTTAACCTATGTAATGTAGCAGACACTGTTTACTACCATTAAGAAACACCAAATGTGTCTATTATAAGCCCAGCTGGATTTCTTAGGCTTAAAGGACCTTCGGGACTTGGAAAATCTGGTAGCATGTTTATCTAGCCGAGCGTTAGTATGAGGATTTACAGTTATACATGTTTTGAAATAAATAAAAGGAGTCTTATATTAAACTATTTTATTACTAAAGTATAAATACTTAGAATCCCTAAGTATTCTAGCCCTAAATAACTAAGCGAAGCCTATATTAAAAACTAACAGGTACTTTCCTGGGGGTTGAGAGATAGAGGGTTGTGGAAGTTATAAATCTACCCTACTCTTGACCTGTTTAAAAATGTATATATTTATCCCTCTTATGAAAAGTTCAGATCGAAAATAGTTAATTGTACTTGATTTGATTAGATGTCCAACGTCCAGAAATACATATTAAGAAAAAAAATGGTCGGTGACTTCCCCTTCAGCAGTTTACACCAACAGACAATGATACCCTCACTTCTCAAGTATTATATACTCAATTTGACCTCTAGTTACCCTAACTGTACTCACTAACATTCCAATAAACTAAATGTAGGGATGTTTACAGTTAGCTAAGCGAAACTTTGCTCTGAACTATATCATGTCTAAACTCTATTTCAACAGACTTTGCATGTCTAAACTCTATTTCAAAAGACTTTGCTTGAATAATTAAAATAATTTATAAAACAATTAAAAATCTATATAAAAGACTATGTATTCATAACAGTGTCAAAGAGTTGTAACTGATGCCCCCCTGGGGTGAGGCCTGTGTGTCATGTACGAATGCACTCTGGAAGATGAAGCTCACCAGGTCTACAGTGTACACATATATGTCATTCACTAGCATACAAACAGAATCTGCTCTCATCAGTGAAGACAACAGAGCACCATTCCACTTTCAGTCGACTCTTTCACAACACTAGGGTAGCCATGTTTGATGGTGCCATGGTGTAAGTGGTAGACGGGTTAGAGTCATATCAGATGATTCCGTGTGGTCCTTGGTGATACATACAGCAGGTGCAACATGTGCCCACATTTCTTCCCTGGATGCTGTTCAGGCTAGCACTGCTGCTCGCACGATGCATCAATCTTGACATGCATCTGTTTTATGCGCCCATCCAGAATCTGGTCTATGGGTATGGGAATGTTCCACAGCCCACTACTGAAAGCAGCAACACACCACCAATATATTGGGCGCAACTTGTGCAGCAATTTTTCAGTATATCCAATAGCTTCCCGCAGATCTACAATGTGACACCGTTAAAATGGCTGATGTTGTTCAACAGTAGTTTGCACTCATCGGCAGGGCATGATTGTATGCCTGAGTTAATGTTGCAAACACTGTTCACCTCTAAAAGCACCACAGTTACTGCCTGCAGGGTCAAAGCAGAGGTTGCACAAACAGGCCTCTTGAGAACTATCTGATTGCCGATGTATCACTAACAGTTCAATACCTCAGTATGCACACATTTTATGACCTGGTGCCAATGTACACAGTCCTTGTAGGGGTTGCATTTTTTTTTTCCCCAGCAGTGTATCTCTGATTCTAATTTGTACCCAACATTAGAAAATATGCTGTTTTAATTAGGGATATGTTTTGCTTTAAAAATGTACTTTTATTATTTTTTTAGATATTTTAAATCATTATATTTGAAAAGAAAAATATACGCCTAGACTGGGGTTTGAACCCAGGACCTTTGACTTTCTATGTCAATGCTCTTCCATCTGAGCCACCTAGGCCTCCAATCTAAATCCGTATTTTTCTCTTACACATAGTTAATTCCCTAACCCCAAATGCTACGAGCCATTGCTACATTTTTTGCAAATGGCGGCTTCTTTATTAAGAAGACTTTTTATTGGGAATTTAAACATTACTTATAAAGCCATTACTTATAAAGTGTTTCTTTCAATGTTAATATTATTCATTTTTAAACATCTTAATGTTGGACAAATTATATTTGAAAAGAAAAATATATGCCTAGACTGGGGTTTGAACCCAGGACCTTTGACTTTCTATGTCAATGCTCTTCCATCTGAGCCACCTAGGCCTCCAATCTAAACGCGTATTTTTCTCTTACACATAGTTAATTCCCTAACCCCAAATGCTACGAGCCGTTGCTACAATTTTTGTAAATGGCGGCTTCTTTTCAAATATAATTTGTCCATCATTAAGATGTTTAAAAACGAATAATATTAAAATTGAAAGAAGCACTACTGGCTTTATAAGTAATGTTTAAATTCCCAATAAAAAGTCTTCTTAATAAAGAAGCCGCCATTTGCAAAAATCGTGGCAACGGCTCGTAGCATTTGGGGTTAGGGAATTAACTATGTGTAAGAGAAAAATACGCGTTTAGATTGGAGGCCTAGGTGGCTCAGTTGGAAGAGCATTGACATGGAAAGTCAAAGGTCCTGAATTTAAACCCCAGTCTAGGCGTATATTTTTCTTTTCAAATATAATTTGTCCATCATTAAGATGTTTAAAAACGAATAATATTAACATTTTAAATCATCCCTGGCAGTTTTATTATTATACGTGTGATATTTTGATGCAAGATATGACCGAATTTTAACTTCAAAATCATTTTTAGGAGCGACTCCAAATTAGGGTGGCAGTGTATGTGCCACTTTTCCATTAAACTATAATAGTAAATAAGACATTTTTATCACTCTCTTTCTTTCCTTTCCTATCCTCTTACATCTCCCTCTATCTCTCTACCTATTTTCTCCCTCATCTCCATCTCATTTATTATCCCTCCTACTCTAATTTCTACTATCTACATGAATTTACTAATGGTAAACTTATTTAATTTTTTAAAATTCTTACCATTAAAAGTTCGAACTCGGGTCTTCAGATCAGTAGTCCATGACCCGACCATATGAGCTACCAGAACTCGCTGATAGTTTCGCATTAATTTTAGTCTTATATTATTAAAATTTGGCATTATATTTTATATGAGCTACGTAGGCTCCTGTATTTTTTTAAAATTAACACTGTGAACAATAATGAACAGTAAATGTCAAATACATTTCTGAATTGTTGCATAATTAATAGTAAAATGAGTGAAATATAGCTAAAACTAGGCATTTTTACTGTGTAATATATTAATATGTTTGACGTCATTATTATTATTATTACTGCTTCTGTGCAAAAACAATTAACCAAATCCATCCAAATAATACCTTAATTAAATATATGTAGGTAGGAAATAACACTATTAGGTTCTTTTTAATTAAATTTGAGTTGTTTTTGACTCACCTCATATTTCTTAATTTTTATGCAGACCCAGGTTTCGTGACATTGTCACATCACAACTACCACAATACCTTAGTTGCCTACTAGGATCTCTCATTGAAGTAATATACTAACCACATGTTACTCATTGATATCTATTGGTAAATAAACATAACTAAATCCATATTTGGTTCGTCTTCCGGGCTTATAGGCCGTGGTCTGGGTGTCTTCTTACTCGACGTTTCGTCTACTGCTGCGGTAGACCTCATCAGGAGATCCTGCGTGCTCTCTGTGAACTCCTCAACAGTCGGCTGCAGACTGGCTGGTGGTTGGAAACTGTCTCTCTATTTATAGCTAAACCCCGGGTGGTGGGGGGGGGGTTTTCTGCACGGACCGAGTTTTTTGCTGTTGTGCCGATTGCAGAAGTCATAGGCTTCGTTGTCGTGTTATAAATTTTTCTCTTCAAATATAATTTATCTTTCAGTGAGAAATGCTAAATCAATAATAAAAACATCATTAGAAGCCTTACTAGCTTTATAAAGTAATGTTAAATTCCCAATAAATGTCTTCTTAACTAAGAAGCCGCCATTTGCAAAGATAGAAGCAATGGTTTCAAAATCATTTGGCGGTAGGGAATTACAACGTATATAAGAGAAAAATTTGCATCTAGATCGTGACTCGCCTCGGTAGCTCAGTCGGTAGAGCACTTGGCCCGGAAAGCCAAGGGTCCCAGGTTCGAGTCTCGGTCTGTGCGAGAATTTTTCTCTTCAAATATAATCTTCTATATCATTTTCAGCTTGCCCAGACTGGGTAAGATGAAGACGATATAGAAGATTATATCGAAACATGTTCGAGAACAAATCAACATTAAATAAACTTGAATAGTGATAGGTATTTAATTATTATGAATTAGGATTGGTATACTAATGAATAAGAATTCCCATATCTGGGACTAGATTCATGTCAAAGTTTTTGTAAAATTTCAGTGAAGAATAATAACCTATATGGTATAACTATCTCCATACTGGCTGAAAAATTGAATCAATGAATAATATAGTGAAGTATTTATTAATGGTCAGTGCAGAATATTATGTGGATCAAGGAATAGTAATAGGTGTATGAATAAACAGAAATCCCATATTAATATAATAAATTTCAGAATGTTCACATTATGAGGTTTTCTTAATAAGAATCAAAATAATTGTGAATTTTTTTACCTCATACATCTATATTTTTTAACACAGAACTGCATTATTCGGAAACATATCATTCCCATCTTCAGCTGTTTTCATGACTGTCAATTTTTCATTATGCCAGTAATTTTCTAAACTGCCATCTGGTATACTTTTGAATAACTTTGTAATCAAATTTGGTTCGTCTGGAAACTGTTAATTCCAAAGGTTTAGATAGATGTTTCAAAAATGTTGCTTCTTTTTCAATTCTATGATTCTCTAATGAACTATGTGTTGCTATTGCTGATTTTTCAATTTCACCGTTTTTTATGTTTCTAAAGTGTTCTTTTGCGAGTAACTAAATTCCTTTTTGTTTTTTGTGTATATACTTTATTGCAATCTTTGCAATTAATATGATAAATTCCAGATTTTTTATTGTCAGGGGGTGTTAACTTTTTTTATTAGTTAACAGAAGATTACCCAGGTTTTATTTAATAATATAACATTGGCTCCGATTAACAAATTCAGCCTGGGTAATCTTCTGTTAACTGATAAAAAAGTTAACACACAGACAATAAAAATTTGGATTTTATCAAATTAATTGTAAAGATTGCAATGAAGTGTATATATAGGAAAAATAAAAAGGAATTTAGACACTTTCAAAAAATACCACTTTAGAAACATAAAAAATGGTGAAATTGGAAAATCAGCAATAGCAGCACATAGTTTATTAGAAAATCATAGAATTGAAAAAGAAGCACAATTTTTTAAACATCTATCTAAACTTTTGGAATTAAGTTTGGGAAAAGATATACATTAAAAAAAATCACACTAGAACCATGAACTTTGAGTTTCCAGATGAACCAAATTTGATTACAAAGTTCTTCAAAAGTACACCAGATGGCAGTTTAGAAAATTACCGGCATACTGAAAAATTGACAGTCGTGAAAACAGCTGAAGATGGGAATGATATGTTTCCCGATACTACAGTTCTGTGTTCTGTGTTAAAAAACATAGATGTTTGAGGTAAGAAGATGAAATCCCATATCTGGGACTGGACTCATAAAATTTTTCGTCAAAATTCAGTGCAGATTATTAGTGAATGTAGTACAACTGTCACCATACTGGTACATGAATAATTCTCTCAATTTTATATAAACTAATTTGAACCATTTGACTTTTTAGGAATTATTATTTATTTACTGAAGTAACTTGATCCATCCTAACCTAATGAAATAAATTGGATAGAAATTATCCAATAAATTGTAAACTAATCTGATATACACTAACTTGCCCATTTTCTCAACTAACGAGATAAATTAAATCACAATCTGACGTCAGAATTCTAACAAATGAACTTTGTAGTCATGGTTACTTCAAATAAAAAAAATTGGATATTTCCAACATTTGCCACACTATTCAGGGATTTAATGGATTTTTATTTTTCATATAAACTACTGATGAAAATATGGTTTGTAAAGGATCATTTTATTGAATCTGCTTCAGAAGTTTCATTATATACTGAATAAAGTGTCCTGAAAATTTCATTGCTTAACTTCAAGCAGTTCCTGAGAAAAGTATACCAATAAGATGCTTTTTTTAGAAATTATTTATAAACAAATTCAGACTGATTTATATATGATTTAAAAAACAGTATGGTGACTTTATGTATTCAAAGTCTATGTACATTGGAGTTAAGTTACAACTTATGCTATTACCTAAGATGTTTAAAGAAAATTTCTCTCTATACCATTGAAGCATACCTTCATGGATCCCCCCCCCCGCGCACAAACACATACACACATGCACAAGCACACACGCATGTAGGAAGAAATATCAATAATTTTATCTATGACCTCCCTGTAGAAATATATCTACTACCAGTATTATTATTATTATTGTCCACCACTGTGGTCTCGAGGGAGCATGCTGCCTTGTCACGCAGCAGTCCCGGGTTCGATCCCCAGTCGGGGCAGATTTTCTGGGTGAGGTTTTTTATCGTGCTTTTTCCTCACCTGTTAGACAAATGTCAGGAAAACTTTAAGGCCCAAACGGTCCCCGAAATCATATGGCCATCATCATCATCCTTCACCAGTGTGGAAAGCAATGAGAAACTACCACACCTACAATTCCCTAGTAAACTGCAAGCATAGCATGAAAATGCTATGATTGCAGTGAAGGATCTGCCTTCAGGCAGAATTACTATGGATGGATTATTATTATTATTATTATTTATTATTATTAATTATATTATTGTTATATTATTATTATATTATTGTTATATTATTATTATATTATTATTATTAATATTATTATTATTAATATTATTATTATTATTATTATTATTATTATTATATTATTACTATTTATATTATTATTATTATTATTATTATTATTATTATTATTATTATTATTATATTATTACTATTATAATATTATTATTATTATTATTATTATTATATTATTGCTATTATAATATTATTATTATTATTATTATTATATTATTACTATTATAATATTATTATTATTATTATTATTATATTATTATTATTATTATTATTATTATTATTATATTATTATTATTATTATTATTATTATTATTATTATTACACTGCTCAAAACAATTAGAGGAACACTTGTAATAAATTGAATAAGTAATTGTTTTTTAAAGCTGTAATGCTGAAAGTTGGACAATATGTAAATTGAATTATTTATTTTATCATTGGATACAAATTTTAAAGATCCATGGCCTAAATACAGAGAAATTACCTCAAATAACAAATATAGAGAATTTTGTTATTTTGGAAGGCACTGGCCACTTCTAATTGGTAAGCTTCCTGATGTTGCTATAGTGACGAATGTTGATTATTGCCTTGTTTATTGAAGTCTCTGACAAAATGAGGCATTTAAATGAGTTTGAAGTGTATCATGCTCTACATCTTTTACGACAAGGTCAATCTCTGCGACAAGTGGCTAGAGAGCTTGGGGTTTCCCCTTCCGTGGTGTCCAGGTTATGCAACAGGCACAGAGAGACAGGTCAGTATTGTAGAAGACGTGGCCAGGGCCGTAAATTTAAAACAAGTCCCCAGGATGACAGATACGTTGTTCTTTCTGCTCTTCGACAGTGTACAAAAACTGCAAAAGACCTGCAGAATGACCTTCATATGGCTTCCGGAATCCGGATTTCAGACCAAACCATAAGGAACAGATTAAGGAAAGAGAATATTCGTCCAAAAAGGCCTGTTAAAAAACCACGATTAACAAATGGGCATAAGGCAGCAAGACGTATGTATGCTGAAAACCATGGTGCTTGGAACCTGAACCAGTGGGAGTCTGTGCTCTTCTCGGACGAATCCAGGTATCGTCTTACACGTTGTGATGGTCGATTGAGGGTGTGGGGACGGCCAGGAGAAAGATTTTCTGCAGAGGCTATACAGGAAATTGATAGATTTCGGAGGAGGTTCCATAATGGTGTGGGCCGGAGTTATGTACAACAATCGTACGGACCTTGTACTTGTTCCCCAGTGGCTGAATGCTGTCCGGTATATCGAGCACGTTCTGGAAGAGCATGTAGTACCTGCTGCCATTGGAGTAGGCCCTGGATTTCTGTTTATGCAGGATAATGCCAGGGGCACATTCTGCGGCTGTCACCAGGGATTTCCTGAGGAGGAATGAAATTGAAGTAATGGAGTGGCCAGCGGTCAGCCCAGACCTCAACCCTATTGAACACTTGTGAGATCTTCTAGACAGGAAGGTCAGGAACCGACATCAAGCTCCACAAACTCTGCAGCAACTTGGAGATGCTCTGAAGGAGGAATGGGAGAATATCCCATAAGAGGAAATCCAGGATCTTATTGGGAGCAGGCCACGAAGGTGCCAAAGTGTCATCGAATGTCGTGGAGGCCATACACGATACTAACTCTATATAACGAGTGTTTAACTTTGAAAAATAAGTACAAGATTCAATTGCTTACATAGCAGAATTATTTGAAAAGTTAATTGTCAGCGTTATTCATTTGTTTTTACTGACATGAGCAATAAGTAAATAAATAACCACAAATAATGTACTTTATTAATTTCATGTTTGTACCTTTATCCAATGAAAAAATATTTGCATATTTCATAGTGTTCCTCTAATTGTTTTGAGCAGTGTATTATTATAATAATATTATTATTATTATATTATTATTATATTATTATTATTATTATTATATTATTATTATATTATTTTATTATTATTATTATTATATTATTATTTTTATTATTATTATTATTATTTATTATTATATATATTATTATATATAATATTATCATCATATTATAATAATATTATATTATATTATTATAATATTATTATATTATAATATTATTATATTATTATTATTATTATTATTATTATTATTATTATTTATTATTATTATTATTATTATTACTGATATTATTATTGCTATTATCATTATGTATATGCCACATACATCCCTCTTGGAGATATGGGTGCTCCTCTAGCGGGAGTTTCTTGACTAAGCATAATTTAGTTATACTTATTTACAAATGTCAGTAAGTGACATGTGCTCAGCACATAGCCTCAATGAGATATCTAGTAGGCAACTGAGGTATTACTTGGATGGGGAGGCCAGTTAAATTTTGCTCAGAGGATCTAATTTAGGCTTGAAGTTCTTTTTTGAGCCCAAAAATCTTTAGACTAAGGACCCATGGTTGAAAGTTCCTCCTGGAGGAATTGTACCTTGAATTTTTCCATCCTAAAAATCCATCGACCATGGCCGGTTTGAACCCACTAGCCTCTGGACTGGAGGCAAGGATCTTAACCACTAGACCACCATGGCAATTTAGTACTTTGTTAATTTATTATTGAAGACATTGACCGTGATGGGCAAGACATGTTGTATAAATGGAAATGAAAAATTGGCATAGAAATTTCTAGTATGGAAGCACACAGTAGGTATAGTGTATATGGTTTAACTTTGCAAGAAATTTGTAGAAAGAGACAGCTGTGCAAACCTCTCTCATTTGCACCAGTGTTGTCGCTCTTCCTTCACCAGATGTTAAATTGGGTAAGGGGGAAGACGAAAACTGACAACAGGGTGAGTTCTTTCTTTTGTATCTGGGTGAAAGCAGTCAATGATCTACCCTTACATCTCCATCTCTCTCTTTGCTAAGTTAAGTCAGACATACAATAGGCCAGATTGAGGTGGAATAATAATAACTATAATTTGAGGGAGGTAAATTTATTTAGGCAATGATTGGAAAAAAATAGCTTAGAATAGGTACGTATGGTGAGCTCTTGTCTACGCGGCCATGAACCTCTAGCTTTGAGCCTGCTAGTGAGATTGTTAATAATAATAATATTATTATTATTATTATTATTATTTATTCAATTAACAACATATAATTCATATTCTGAGAGCTACATACTTCAAACATTCAATTATATATTCTTTTGTACTGCTTAATACAATTCTTCTCTTCCAAACCATTGTTTATTCTCTTAATTGTCTGCAGTCCATATCTTCATTGATATAATTTTTTCTTTTTATAATTTTTTTCTTCCTCTCGCAATATTTATGGAATTTATTCATGTGCAATCCTTGGTATCCTGTCTTCACTCCTTCTCATATGTCGATACCGTACTAATTGATTGGTTGGTATATTTTCCATGATAATGTTTCTAATTTCCATGCTTTGTCTTAATATACACAGTAAAACCTTTCTTAGCCGGAACCTTTATAAGAAGGAAATCTGTACAGACGGAACAACATCTCCAAAACGGTACGATTTTATATGTAAAATCGCCCTGTATAAACCGGAAACCTTCATAACGCGGAAACGGAACGGTTTTTAAAGTACCAATAATTAATTTGTACCTCAATAAGACAGAAAATTATTCTTAAGCACGTTCTAATTACAGTATTAATGACCACACGTGAAAATTCTGCATATGACGCTTTCTGCATTATATCGTTTTACCTTCTTGTGTTAACCATTGTATTGCGGGGATACCCTTGCTTATGTGTGACAGCGGGGAATCCCTCGCTTTTCCTTGCCTGCTTACGTAACCTGCGAGCGAGTTGGGAAACTCATCTGTCTACCTATAGTTGAGTTCCTTCTCGCTTTTCTGTAATAAAATTGTTTTGTATTGCCGTGCAAACTGAGCTGTGTTACATACACTATTTTGTCTGTATTTCAGTCAATACGTTACCGGTATGTATTTAAAGCGTGCATGTAAAACCCTTACACTGCATAAGAAAATTCAAGCTTGTAATTTGGGAACCCTTTATAAGAAGGAAAACTGCCAAGATGGAAATATATTTAAGGAACCATCATGTTCCTTCATATACAGGTTTTATTGTAATTTGTTATATAATTTTATTTTATTATTTTTTTCTGTAGTCAACATTTATTTTTTTAATGTCTTTAAAGGAGAGTTTTTGCTGTTCTTAAAATTGATTTATATATTTCATGCTTGGTTTCTTCTGTAACATTTTTATCCCGTAATCTGGGATTCAATTTATATTCCTATCTTTGGACATTCTTAAACTTGTATATCATTAATAATTATAGTTCCAAGTATTTGTTAATTTTTTTATAATAAGTTCGTTATAGAACAAAAATTAGCTTTTGGTGATTAAAATGAAGGATTATGTAAAATTGAATATCTCTTTCCTTGCCAGCTTTTAAAAAAAATCTCTTCTAAATTAAAAATACTTTTTTTTTGTAGGAAATACAAATCAGTTTTATTTTCTGGCTAGTTTGTTTGGGAGAGAAAATAAAAACTTGGCTATGGATCTTTTTCTTGGAAAGTGATGCATGGTTCTATATGACACTTTTAGCTGCAGGATGCTGCATTGGCAAATTGTCAATTATTTATACTTAGTCAGCTTCTACAGCAAGCAAAAGAAGTTTGTGCCTTTGCACATACTTTTGATATTTCTGACTGTTTTGAGTGACGTAAAATTTGAAAAGGTTACAGATACCATGTTAATGTCAGCTATTAAACTTGCCAGACCGATTGCCAAAATATTATGACTATAGTTAAAATTTGAAAACATTTATACCTTTGATTTTGGCTTAAAATGGAGTTTTAAATTACAGCCTTCCTAGTAGAAAAGTGCAAAATAGAACTACTAATTTAAACAAACTCTGTGATGAGATTCAAAACATTTTACACATGGAGGAGATGATTCAAAAGGAATCTGCACCCATTAAAAAGTATCATTTTAATGTTATTTTTAGATGCTTGAACATCAAGGTCAGATCGCGTCATAGCACCATTAGGTGTAACCATTATGAGGGTAACTCAGAAAGTTTCCGGACCTCATTGTACCTTTTAAGATAGAAAAAAACAGGCCAGCACCATGTTGGGAGGTAATTTGTTAGTTAGCTGACATAGATACCGCCCGCCCGCACCTCGCTGTTGGGTCAAATGGTAAGGGGTGACAGGTACTATCAGACTGTAACATGGAACCGCAGCGAGAACATTTTCGAGCAATTATTTTCTATGATTTTTAAAAGTGGCCTAAATCAGGCCCAATCGCTTGAAAGGCTTACATAGGCTTTTGGGGACCTTGTCCCTTCTAGTGCCACAGTTTTCAATTGGTTTGCAGAGTTTAAGAGGGGTAAAACCTCTCTTGAAGATGAAGAGAGGAGTGGGAGGCTCGTCGATGACAGTGACTGTGGAAAACATCGATGCTGTGGAGATGAAGGTGCGAGAAGACGCCTGTATGACTTCTAAAGACATTGAGGCATCCCTTAGGATTGGATCGGGGAGTGTTGAAAAAATTCTGCACATCTATCTTAGGGGCAGCAAGGTGTCATCTCGTCGGATGCAACACAGGCTCACTGAGGGTCAAAAGATCACTCGAGTGGAACGGTGCCGTGAAATGCTTCGGAGATTCAACAATGGAAACTCTCGCCGCATTTCTGAGATCATCACAGGTGATGAGACCTGGATTTACCAATATGATCCAGATAAAAAGCGTCAGTCTTCGGTATGGGTCTTTCTTAGTGATCGACCAGTCGAAGTGAAGAGAGCAAGAAGTCCTGGGAAGAAAATTATGCTCACTTTCTTTGCTACAGGTGGTCTTGTGGCAACAATACCACTTGAACATCCAAGGACAGTGACTGCACAGTTGTACAGCACAGTTGCCCTCCCACAGTTATTCCAAAAATTGCTAGAAAAGCGCCCAAGAGCTGAACTGTGGGATATCCTGTTGCACCATAGCAATGCCTATGCCCACACCGCCCATCTGACAAATGCTTTTCTGAGGGGGACTCCTGTACAGCTGTTGACCCATCCCCATAGTCCGGAACTGGCATCGGAGACTTCTTTTTGTTTCCTACGGTGAAAACTCGATTGCGTGGGAAGCGGTTTTCAACACCTGTAGATGCAGTTGCAGCATACCAAGGAGAACTCTGTGCACTGGATGAAAATGATTGGCGCCAATGCTTCCAGTTGTTGTTCAGGAGGATGCAAAGGTGCTCAGGGAGAGTACATTGAGTAGATGTAATGGTAAGTTTTATATTATCCCTAAAATTCTGCCAGTATCCGGAAACTTTCTGAGTTATCATCGAACTTATTTGTTTTTTCTATTGTGTATTTGTAATGCTTTTTTAAACAGGCGAACATGAAATGTTTGATTATGATGGCCATATGGCATTCGGGGATTACTTGGGCTTGAAAGTTTCCTGACATTTGTCTTACAGGTGACAAAAGCACCGAAAAACAAAAACCTCGCCCAAGAAACATATCCTAATCAAGAATCAAACCTGGGATCACTACGTCTGAGGCGACGTTACCCCTAGACCAGAGCAGTGGAAAGTAACAAAGTTGAAACAATGTACCACTTACTGTGAGTGAAAAAAGCGATCGTACAGTTAAACATTCTTTTACTAAAAGTCCAAAATGTTGCCAATCGATAAAGATAATTGGTATGAAATATATTTTTCGCATATTTCATAGTACGTCTAATATTAATATACGAAACTAGTTTGATTGCCATGCTATATTAGACATGAAAATAAACAAATATAACAGTATAGCTATAGTGCTATCAGTAAGAAGTGAGTTACAGTGCCCTTATAAAAACTTCACAATGTACACAGTACCAACCCCAGCAGAGTAGCCAGTACTGTACAGTTGTTCAGATTACACAAACCAGTTAAATGGCTCCGGAAAAAAGTGAGAGAAAACAGAACCTAAAATTATCGGTATAGTTGTGCAGATAGCAACATAAAGCAGTTAAATGACTGGGAAAAGAAAGGAAAGTAACAGAGAAAAACCTAAAATTAATATTGTTCATTTGCATAATAAATGCAAATCAGTACGGTATCAGAAATATCGAAAGTGATTCCACAGTTCGTAATTTCCTAAGAGAAAATGGTTACCTTGCAAGAGTAGCTGAAGGAAGTACTATCCGACACAGCGGAACATTGACCTGCTTCGTTTCTGGATGATTTGCAAACTAATGCCGTGTCTCCCGTGTACACTAGCTTCACGTCAGTCTGTGGCGTCGAGGAGCGCAGCTATTACCGTAAGTAAGTGGGGTAATTTCTTAATTTGCTATTTGTTCCTGACTATACATGGTTAGTATCTATGTCCGTGCGATGCAGCAACAGTGCAGCTATGACTAGAGGTAAACGTTCCGCTGTGTCGTATAATACTTTGTCACAAGTAATGCCACGAGCGATTTTCAAATTATCTGGAGGATTTTGGAAATAAAGAGTGGCATTTGTTAGGACTATTTAACGAATGAAATTAAGCTGTTTACTCACACATCATTATTTAAATATAGTTATTTTAAAATATTTATATGTTTAATGTAAACGGCGATGTTTGAAAACAAATGAGAAATGTTTTATTTGTTCATCACTTTAACTTGATCATACACCAGCAGCGGGTATTGTTTTACATCACGGTCCCTTAGAAAGCATACAAAATTGGAGTCCGCTTTTCAGTCGATGAATGTTGTTGGGAGTCCAGTTAAGACGTTATGCGCCAGCAGCTGTATTGCCATCTTGAAGGGATTCTCCGGCGCCCTGGACACGATCCTTTAGTCTGATCGTATTAGTGACGTTGAGATGGCGATGGTCGTAATGATTTTCCAGGGTCCTTATTATGCCCCATGCTTGGCCCTCCAATTGAATGGTGCGTAGAATTTCGGCTGCGCCGCCTTTTCTTCCGATTTTCATCTATTATGGGCTCAGATGGTATCAAATTTGCGCTTGAAAATGTCCCACGACGTCGTTTCGTCGAATTTTGGCGTTTTAATTCAAGTTGTTCGGCATTGATGGTCGGGAGTTCGTCGAAATCCGGATCTCGGTGACGAATCATTCTGTAGCTCTTTAATCTCGCGACGAATCTCGGTAGTTAATAGCTGATGACATATTCTCTTGATGATCTAATTTATGTTCTATCTCATCTCTAAAATACCACATTTCGTGTCTTGTGTTAAAAATTTAATTTTTGCTTCTTTCGTCGTTGGATTGTTTCGGTTCTTGGTTCGATATCTCAGTCTGTTGCAATTCTTGCTTTGAATTCTGATTTTGTTTTAATAATTGTTGATTATTAACAATTGTTCGCTATTTTGTATAATTTCTTCGTTCAATGGCAATATTTTCTGTCTTGCATCTCCATTCTGTTTATGTATTTGTTTGATTTAATAGTTCGAAGCACTAATCTATTTTGCTAATTCTTGGTTCTTTTTTTTATAATACCTAACATTCAATGTCCCTAGGAACATATCTCTGTGTTTGAGTCTTTGCCATGGATACCCTGAAGTAGTCCCCCACCGGAGAACAGAATGATGGACTATTTTACCCCAGCGGAACCCGTATGTGCGTTTCTTGACGGTTGTATTTTTAGGGTGAAAGATCGTCACTCTTACGACCAAGTTACTTTTTGCTTCTGGGTTGTTGCCTTCGACCTGTCCGCCATGGGTAACCCTTTCGGCAGCAACGCTACCTCCAATATTTGGACCAAAGAGAGTTGAACATAGAGGACAATGGAGAAGATTACATAATAGTGAGCTATATGATCTTTATGAGAAAACAGATTTATATGAAAATCAAATAAAACTAAGTTTTATTTTTATTTAATTAATAGATATATTGACAGTTAAGTCCCTTAGACTGCGATATGCAGGAAATGTGGCACGAATGTAGAGTGAAAGAGGGACATGGAAACTCCTTGTAGGAAAACCAGTACGGTAGGCCAAGAATGAGGTGGGAGAATAGCATTAACAATGATTTGAGGATGATTGAAAAAAAAAATTAGCTCATGATAGTGGTGTATAGAAAGCTTACGTCCGCACGGCCATGAACTTAGTTTTATAGCGTCAGCGATAATTATTGGTTCTGTTTTAAAAATACCACCAGTAAATCGTATACTTGAACCATTTTTTGGAGTTACGATATTAAATTCGCAACGTAGAGAATTGCGGTTCTTCTCTATCGCAGGATGCCACTAATGGCGGGTACTGTTTTTTGTAGGCATGTTGTTAAATATTCACTTCTGTCACCAGATATCACGGGTGGCGGTGGCGGTGGCATGGGAATCAAGTCGAATTTATTTAATTTCACTTACACCATTTTTCACAAAAATTCCAAATCTTCATTTCTCTCACAATACTTATTCTATAAACATAATTTTCTGCTATAAGAGTATTTTAAAAACAGTTTTTCTCAGTCTTCTTCACACTCGCTGACGTCTTCACTTAATACTTTTTTTTCCCTCACTATTCTGTCTTCAGATTGCGCTAGCTGGTCCGCTAGACGGTCAGGACCAACTCTCGCGACTGACTGACTGACTGACTGACTGACTGACTGGTCAGACCACTCGCATATCTTTTTATAGGCCTATGCGATTGGCGAACAATCTGGAAGCTCAGTCTGTTTCCCCCTCGAATACAAACCCTGAGAGACCGATTTTTCTAAAGCTTGACCGTTTATAAAAAGTTGTTATGGCGGAAAACTTACGTCATTTCCTTTTCCCACAGGCTTTTTATTCTTCTCTATGCATTCCCCTCCATTGATAACCGATCAGTCATTTTATGAACTCGTGTCGGATCAGTAGAACCGCTATATCTTCGTTCTCATTTGATAAGGAGATTACGACGTTGTTCACTTCCCCATCCACTGTCCGGTCACAATAACTGATGCAGGTTGTAGACGAATTCGCGGATTTAGCCTCCAAGTAGCCAAACAGATTTAGATGACGAAGACATGCTATCTTAACTGCAAGAATGCACTGTGACGACTACTTTTATTATACCATTCTAAAGCTTACTATATATATATATATATATATATATATATATATATATATGCAGAAACCTACCTTGAAATTTCTTCCAGCGATGCGTTATGATACATAATGTCCGTGTCCAAAAAAATCTGCCGTTTTAAACTGCAAATCACTAAAATCCAGCGCCAAATCTCTAATTTAAACTATAGGCAAGTAATACAACTTCTGTGTTGACAGATTGGATAACCCTCGCTACCCGCCGTCTGCGCCGCGTCCGCCTCACTTCACTCTGCTCTTAACTCATGCAGGGATGTATATTTGCTCCGTACCGTGTGTTGTAATTACTGAATTCTGGATTCGATTTATATGCCTTATAGTTAAAAACGACATATTTTTTTAGACATGGCCTTGGTACGTCACAACGCTTCTCTGAGAGAAATTTCAAGGTAGGTTTCGGCATGCAATGGTTGACAGTTTTATTGTCAGTACATACTCAAGCAGTGACCAAGTGTTTGCTCTGGTCGTTAGTTGTGGGAGTAGCGAATTTTGTAAGCGGTCGGGCAATAGATGCGATTAACAGACTATCGAAAAAGGACTCAGCGGACCCTTCCGACTCCTGAATACACTTCCGAACCTCCTTGTACCATATGAAGCGGGACTTCTTTTACTATACCGCCTGCAAATTTCAAAGGCCAGACAAACAATGTGTCATATTATTTATTCCCGTATAATTCCCATTGATTACCCTCTCTTCTTTACTTGTAATGTTACTAATTAAGTTTGCATGGTTTAATCATATGTTGGCGAAAGTTCCGTCAGTTATTGTACAGTACATGGTACCGTAATGTTCATTTTCCGGCAATATTTTAAAATCGTAAAGTGCTGAAATGAGACATAGTATGAAATAAATAAGTATATGTATGTATGTGTGTGTGTGTGTATATATATATATATATATATATATATATATATATATACAGTAAAACTTGTTCCCTCCATGGTATCTTTACCTTGTCGTGGTGGAGTGGCTTGTGTGTTTAACGATCCTGAGAGCTATGGCGGCGGTAGCATTGCTGCCGATAGGGTTACCCATGCCGGACTGGTCGAAAGAGTGACGATCTTTCACCGTAAAAATACAACCGTCAAGAAATGCGGACATGGGTTCAACTGGGGTAAAATTTTCCGGAGGTCAAATAGTACCCCATTCGGTTCTCCGGGCGGGGACTACTTCGGGAACCCATGCCAAAGGCTCAAACACAGGGACATGTTCCTAGGAACATGGAATGTTAGGACTTTATACAATAGCGGGGCGCCAGATATATTAACGCGGGAATAAGATAATATCGCCCTTGGATGTAGTCGCTTTACAGGAAGTTAGGTGGCCAGGAGTAGGTAGTCAGGAATCAGGAAGCTATGCATTATACTATGGGGGTGCAGAAAGACCTGCATTTGGAACGGGTTTTTTAGTCAGGAGGAGGATCCTATCCGCTATCCGAGTTATTAAGTTTGTTAGTGATAGGATATCATACATAATTCTTAAGGGTAAACGACATGATTTTATAATTGTAAATGTACATGCCCCACAGAAGATAAAGGATGAATTCTATGAGGAATTAGAATGCTTATTTGATAGCCTTTCACGATATCATATGAAAATTGTCTTAGGAGATTTTAATGCAAAAGTGGGGCGAGAAGATATATTCAAACCAACAATAGGCAAATTCATTCTTCATGAAGATAGTAACGACAACGGGGTTAGATTAGTCACATTTGCCACATCGGAGAATCTCATTGTTAAGAGCACAGTATTTCAGCATAAGGATATTCATAAATACACCTGGACGTCCCCAGATGGAGAAACTCGGAACCAGATAGATCATGTATTAGTGGATAAACGCTGGCACAGTAGCATCATCGATATTATATCAGTTAGAGGGACAGACTTGCAATTCGGATCAACATCTGGTCAGAGTGAAAATCAGACAACGGCTATCGCTTATGAGAGGAACAAACGCTAAAGATGATTCTGTAAAATTTGAATTAAAAAACTGGAAAAATGATGAAATGCGGCAATAATACCAAATCAAAATTGCTAATAGATTTGAAGTACTGGAATCTTCAGATGACAATGTGGCAAACGAAGAAGAAACTGATATAAATAAAGAATGGGAAGCTATAAGAGATACTATTAAACTGTCAGCATCAGAAAGCATTGGTTGTTTAAAAAAGAGGCAAAACAAGAAATGGTTTTGATGAGAAATGTGCCGACATTGTAAAGAAAAGAAAGTTAGCAAAAATGAAATGGTTACACGAGCCAAATGAGGTAAATTTAGAGCAATTGGGTAGTATTAGACGGGAAACCACCAAGTTAGTAAAGAGTAAAAAAGAGAGAATATTTGAGAGAGAAGATTAATAATCTTGAAATGAATGCAAAAAATAGGATCATTAGAGAATTAGCCTATATCAGGGAATTAGTATAGAGAAGAAAGGGTTTCAGGCTAGAACAAACATAATTCGGAATGAAACTGGGAATATAATTGCAGATTCCAGGAGTATATTAAATAGATGGAAAAGTTACTTTAATCAGCTATTAAATGTAGGCCTACATAGAGAACAGGACATTGAGGAGGATAATTTACAGACAGCAGAAATGCTAGTCGCAGAACCAAGTAAGCATTAGAGGTTGAAATGGCGATTGAAAAATTGAAGATGTATAAAGCATCAGGTTCAGATGAGATCCCAGCAGAACTGATAAAATCAGGGGGAGAAAAATTGATGGACAAGATACGCTGGTTGCTTAGTATGATTTAGGAAAAGGAAGCTCTTCCAGATGAATGGAAGGAATCAATTATCGTACCAATCTATAAGAAAGGAGATAAAACTGATTGCAACAAACTACAGGGGAATCTCATTAATTTCAACTTCGTACAAAATTCTAACAAATATATTAGTAAGCAGGCTTACTCCCTATATTGATGACATTCTAGGAGATATCAATGTGCATTTAGAAGAAACATGTCTACAGCAGATCAGATTTTTAGTATAAGACAGATTTTAGAAAAGAAATGGGAATATAATGGTACTGTACATCAACTATATGTAGACTTCAAAAAAGCATATGATTCAATTAAGAGGGAGAAGTTATATAGTATCCTGCTGGAGTTCGGAATTCCTAAAAAAAGTTAGTTAGACTTATACGAATGTGTCTAAATGGCACAAAGAGTAGGGTGCGTGTAGGCAAACAGTTTTCGGACACTTTTGAAATCCAGAATGGGTTGAAGCAAGGAGATGCACTATCTCCTCTACTATTTAATTTTGTACTAGAGCATGCCATTAAATCTTTAGAGAATGAGGAAGGCTTACAACTCAATGGTATTAATAAGCTGTTAGTTTATGCTGATGATGTAGTATTATTGACCGATAGCGAGGAGATACTAAAGGACAACACGCACACACTATTGAGTAACACTAAGGAATTAGGACTGGAAGTAAATATCAATAAAACTAAATATATGGTCACACGTAGAAATTCATTATATAATGGAAATGGACAGCTAATGACAAATGAGGGAAATTTTGAGGAAGTGGCTGAATTCAAATACCTAGGAACAATAATCACAAATAGGAATGAGATGCACAAAGAAATTAAACATAGGCTCAATTCTGGAAATGCGTGCTATTATGCATTGCAGAGACTCTTGATGTCCCAACTCCTTTCAAAAAACGTTAAACTGAAAATATATAAAACTATTATTCTACCAGTTATATTATATGGGTGCGAAACATGGACTCTTACTTTAAGGGAGGAAAGGAGATTACGAGTATTTGAGAATAAAGTACTTAGGAAAATTTTTGGACCAAAGAGAGATGAACAGACAGGTGAATGGAGAAGACTACATAACAATGAACTACATGGTCTTTATAGGAAGCCAGATATAATAAGAACAGTTAAGTCTCGTAGACTGCGATGGGCAGGACATGTTGCACGTTTGGGGAATGAAAGACTTGCATGGAAGCTTCTTGTAGGAAAGCCAGAGGGAAAACGCCCAGTTGGTAGACCAAGAATGAGGTGGGAGAATAACATTAACTATGAGGTGATTTGAGGGAAGTAAATTATACAGGGAATGATTGGAAAGCATTAGCTCAGGATAGGAATGTATGGAGAGCTTATGTCTGTGCGGCCATGAACCTACGGGTTCAATAGTGCCAGTGAGTAAGTAAGTAAGTAAAACTTGTTCAAAGCGCTATCGCCTGGGACCAATTTTTTTTCGCATTCTAAAAAAAAAACAAACAAAAAATTAACCAATCTTAGATTATAGAGTACCTTATGTCTTTTTTATGTACACTTCCACAAGAAAAGAATGGGTCGGTGGAATATGTGGAATATTTAGTGTCCTAGATAGACGACACTACGCATCCGCGTACAGCTCGAGCCATGATAGACACCCTACCGCATCAAGACTTAATTAATTCTGTTCTCCTCTGGGTTGATGTGATATCTGGCTCCGGAAAGTCACTCAAAACTGAGATGAATAATATTTTGTTGTAAAACGTGTATATATTATAAATAAATAGTTTAGGGAATATTCCGATTGAGGGTTTTTCCACTTTTCAGCGGTTGCCCTTTTACCAGCCGGCTGCTGGCCCTTCACATCCACATGTGTCAATCACAGAGGTAGATGATCAACAGCCAGTGTAGGGGTGACATGTGGTTAGCATGTCGAGTCCCCCAGCCGTTATAGCTGGTTCCTCAACCTGGATCCGCTACTTATTGTAGCTACCCAATTGCCTCACGATGCTGGGTGGGCACCGGTCCTATACTGGCCGAAATACCATGAGAAAATTTCTTCCCCCATGGAGACTCGAACCAGCGCAAGTCCCGTAGCTCTGCGCCAAGGCTTCCTACCTTAACCGCTCGGCTACGGCGCGGGAATATTAACAGCTATAAATAAAATGCAACCTGATATAAATAAAAAAAATGAACTCCTCGGCTGGATTCGAACCTTCAATGTTCAGTTCTGTAGTCCGATGCGGAACCCCAGAGGTAATCTGCCGTTCTCTTTGCTAACCTAAAATGTGTATGTATACATATAGCCTATATATATATATATATATATATATATATGTATGTATATATGTATGAAATGGTGTCATACTTCGTGTTTGTTTATATTATGTAATTGAACTTAATTTGATTTTTTATAATATTTTTATAATATTTGGGCACAATAATGATATTGTACTATCCTGTTATTTGTTAATTAAATTTTGGATTATGATATTCACTATTATGGGGTTACTATTTCATATTAAATAGCCATTGTCTACGCATAACAACTGAAGCTGCCCCTAATTCTTCATAAGCATGGCGAACAGGCATGATCTGAGACAGCGAGTTATAGCTCTAGTTGAAGACGCTGGATATGGGGCTAGGGCCGCTGCCCGTTTGGTCGCTGTGCCACGGAGCACTGCCATTTGGTGGGCTCATCGATTTCAATATTTAGGGGAGCTCGCAAATCGTTCTGTTCAGCGGAAGAGGATGCAGCCTTATTAGAGGCAGTTCGATAGGACCCCTTTCGGACTGCAAACGAATTACGATGAACATCGGACTTCCCCGGTTGTGATCAAACTGTAATCAACCGATTAAGGAGCCGTGGGATTAAGAACCGGAAGGCTGTGCAAAAGGAATGTTTAAGGGAAGAACATGCCATCAACCGTCTTGCCTTCGCAATTAGTCGAATGGATTTCGATTGGAGAAATGTAATTTTCTCCGATGAAACAACCATCTCGAGTGATTACGATGGACCTCTCCATGTCTATCGTGAGGATGGCCACCGACATGATGAATGCCTTGTGCATCGACGTGCAAGGTCGGGGCGCTTTAGCGTATCGTTTGGGGGGGGGATGTCTTACGATGGGGCTGGCGTGATAGAACGCATTGATGGCCGGTTCGATGCGGAGATGTATGAAAATATTCTGGAAAATGTATTCCTTCCTTCCGTCCAAGAACGTTTTCCCAATGGATATTGCTTTTTATGTGAAGGAAATAGAACTTTAACTTCCATATATGGTTTGCTTTTTAAGGCCAGGTTCAGCCTACCCACAGGAGTTGTGTATAAATTATTCCACTCTTTTTTTTAAAAAAATTAGATAGTCCAGGAACTCTGAAAATTTTAAATTAACATGCATTAATGTTTAAAAAATTGCTGCTACCTAGGATCGAACGCGAGGCACTCCTCTTAATAACGTATTGGACCTTGAATCAATCGTATGTGTTACGGGGACACGATGGCAGGATTGACAGCCGTTGCGCTCTTGATCTCACAGCTGCATTGTGTTTTTCGAAACAGAGGGAGACAATGTTCTCTTGTAAATCGCACTATGAATCTTAGACATGTGCACGAGCAAGAGTTGACCCATTCTTTTTTTGGGAAGTTGTACCTTGGACTAATTGTAGTTCCGCTGCCGTTGGAAAGTGAAATATAGTATGTTCGGGTGACTTCGGCAGTAACGCGCGAAATTAACAGTCCCGTTCGTCAGCGTTTAAAATTTCTCTCAGACGCGTTTCGTATCCTGCAATTAAAGTTTGCAGTTTCGTCCACACCCTTTGATTTCCCGAAAATTTGATTCCACACTACATTGTGTCGTCTTTTAAAATTGTCCACAACCAACCTGAAGATGCCTTGAAATCGTTACTCCCTAGGGACATAGAGCTTGACTTTGGAGCATCGGTCCGGAAATTTGGAGATTTTTTGTTCGTGGACTTTAAAACACTCCCACACCTCGTTGATTTCTTCATTTCCTTTTATTTATTTATTTTTTCCCCCTCTTCATTTGACCATTTCCTTGCTTCCATTCATTCATTATTTTTTCTTTATCTTCTTAAAATCTCATAAACTTGGATTTTTCCACATTTAAATCTAGTCATTATTTCGCGTACTGAGAGTTTGTTTTTCTTTATCTTCAATCACTTTAACTTTTTCGTTTAATGACAATGATACATACGATTTAGCCATCTTTATTCCGTCATAAATTCAGAATGTTACCTGTGAAATATACGTACACAATCGGTCTCAGATCTTAATCTAATTTAAGATTTTACAGTGCACTGGTTATTTATAAGACATGTCACACGCCAAATATTTGTTAAACGAACCCGTATTTCGCAAAACCGGTGTGCAATATGGCGGAAAGAAAATACCAGATACAGGTAGAAACTCTATTTCACCCGGCGCGGAGGCAGGAATTATCATTTATTGTTAATTCGCCTAATGGGAATTCAATGAAGTGGAATCTAATTTATTTCTCTCTCTCTCTCTCTTTTTTTTTCATGAATTGTGTAGAAATACCTTTCAGTTTCCGCGATGGACAAATTCCGTTTTATACGAAATAAATACACGTAAAATTACTGTTATTTTGCCGTGACCAATAAATTTGTTGACATTGGACAGATTTCCGCATTGTTCGCGTTCCGGATTAAACAAGTTTTACTATATATATATATATATATATATATATATATCTCCATCCATCCATCCATAGTAATTCTGCTCGAGGGCAGGTCTTTCACTGCAATCATAGCATTTTCATGCTAAGCTTTGCAGCTTTACTAGGGAATTATAGGTGTGGTAGCTCCCGTTGCTTTCCATGATGATGATGATAATGATAATGATAATAAAAATGATGATGATGGCCAGATGATTTTCGGGGACCGTTGGCCCTAAGCTTCCTGACATTTGTCTTACAATTGAGGAAAAACGCCGAAAAAATCCTCAACCAGGAGCCTGTCCTGACGGGAATCGAACCCGGACCCGCTGCGTGACAAGGCAGCACGCTACCTCGAGACCACAGCGGTGGACTATATATGTAAGTATTTCCCTTAAGGGCCTCTACCTCGTGGAGCTGTGAAATTTGTAGATTCTCGTTTTCTGAAGATTCTAAACCTGATTAGCTGGTAAAATTGAGGTCATATGGTATATGATTTTGTAGGGAATGATTTGTAGATATGGTTCATAAAACTATTTGTAAACTGTCTTTACACGACACAATATTTATATAATAGTTTTTAATTATGCTGTAGTAAATTTAGTGATGCAATATATATAATAATACATCTCAAATCCTTCAATATGTCTGTCATTATATCAGCATGGTTTTGAGGCACTATCCATGAATTCAAAATGGGAGGTCTCTCTCTCTCTTTCCTACGCTATTGGGAGTGTAGAGTGTAATTTGAATTGAATGGTTGTAGGTGACGTGAAGCACAAAATTGTCTTCTGACGTCATTCTGACTGATTCATCTAAAAAAATTATTTTTGGCAGCTTAAGTTTTCATTTTTATTTAAAAAATCACGACGAATATGAGGGTACGCCAAAATTATGAAAAATCCTCTTACTCACATTTATATGAACATTTTCTTGTATATTTCATTTATATTTTTGTGCATTATTGTTATTGTTATTATTATTATTAATATTCTTGTTATTATTATTATTATTATTATTATTATTATTGTTGTTGGAGGGTGATTCAAAAGTCTCTTGACATTTTCGTCAAACCAATGTTTTATGCCAAACTTATTACATATGGAAATTAATGACTACTGGATGATAAACTCGGAGCATTTCAATGTGGTGATCCTCTCTAAGTCACGGCACAGACTCCATCTTTCTTGTGTACGGCGAAACACTTTTGCCAGCGTAGCTGGTGTGGTTGCAGCTACAGCTATTCGGTTCCTCAATTTCTGTAAGGTGTTGATCTTCACTTCATACACTTTGGACTTAACAAAACTCGAAACATGGATGTCTAGTGGTGTCAGATCTGGAGAGCGGGCCGCCAAAATTCTCGGTGAACCATGACCGATCCACCTACCAGGGAAAACTTCCTTGAGGTGGTCACGAACATTGATGGCAAAATGGGGTGGTGCACCATCTTGCTGGAAAAACACAGCATCTTGTACAGCATCCTGTTCCAGATATTGTTCTAACATGTAAAGATAGTTACTTCCAGTTACTGTTGTTTTCGCAAACATGAACGACTCGTAATTTTTTTGTTTTTGTTATTCCCAGCCTCATATTTACCTTTGGTGTGTCTCTCTGAAACTCTTGTATGGGGTTTGCTGTTCGCATGCCCAAATCCTACAATTATGCCTATTGACATGTCCACATGTATGGGATTTTGCCTCGTCAACGAACAACACATGTTCCATGAGGTCTTCATTTTCAATGGCATTTAACAGGTGATCACATGTAGCTTGTCCAGCTATATAGTCCTGTGCATTATCTGGATGTGAAAAGGGCGTTTGTTGAGATTGAAGCGCAAGGTACGCTATGCAGTGCTTTGGGACATACCCAACTCTCTGCTGAGTCTTTTGGTTGACACACCGGGACTTCATGAGATGGCATACTGTATGGTTTACACGTCTTCTGGTATTGTAGCCGGCCTCCCTCTACATGCCTCATAAGCAACAGAACCCGTCCGTTTCATTTTCAGTACCAGATCTCTAATAGCTTGCCTGCTAGGACTTGGTTTTCTGAACTTTGTAGTAAATTCTTCTTGGACCTGCCCGTAAGTCAATTCTCGTATACGAGCGAAAACGATAGCAAATCTTTCCTCTATAGTTAGCATAGTTTCACATTACATATAACAGAAGTACATAAATTAACGATATGAGGAAAATGTCAAGAGACTTTTGAATCACCCTGTATTATTATTATCATCATTATAAATATCATCATCGTCATTATTATGGAAATTGGATACTTAATAAATCAGATAAAAGGAAAATATAAGTAGCTGAAATGAAATTCTTACGTTCAGTAGCAGGCTATACATTGTTAGGCAAGAAATATAATGAAATAAGAACCGAATAAAACGTCTACTGTGTTATAGATACAATTCAAGATCTAACTGGCTCCAACATACAGAAAGAACGACACCTAATGCAATCACAAATTTTGCTTCACTACCAACCCAAAGGAAGAAGAAATGTCAGGCGCCCCATAACTAGATGGAGGGTTACAGTCTCTTGATGTGGTAACAGGTCTATGACGTAGAATATTATTATTATTATTATTATTATTATTATTATTTAAAACATATTGATTTATTTCTCGTGTTAAAATATCCGTTGAGGAAGAAATTCCTGAAGATAAATTTGAACATATAGCTGTTGGTATTATGGTATAAAACCAGGCAAAACGCGTCTAAACTATGAATGATTTGGATAATTTTCGTTTTTTAAGATAATAATGTACATGCATTTGATTCACGAAGGATTTTATGTTTACCTTTGATGTACGCGAAATTATATATATAATCAAATGGTTGTGGTTTGTGTTTTTTTTATTAGAATGTATTCCTGGAGTTAAATCTTTTTTGCCTTGTTACTTTTATAACACTGAAAGGGAATTAATGATATTTGATGGTTAGGTCTTTCATGACCACAAAGTAAAATTTATTGTATTTTCTTTTTAACTATTTTCAATGCTGTTATAAAATTCTGTAGGGGTCCGGAGTCCTTCAACGCTGTACTGGGACAAATTATGTAAATTTAATTTAAATGAGTATACATATTTTGCACACAATATTTTAAAGAGGAAATTTAAAGTTCAAACACACATAAAATGCATAAGTGCAATAAAACAATGGGAATCATTAACAAAATTATGAAACCTTCCATACATCTTTATAAAACATTAGCAAAACCAGTACAATATTATTGAAGTGAAGAATGGATAATGATAAGTAAGGACACCTAATCGTATCACAGCTAGGGGGGGATGAAGTTCATGAGATAGACAGCTAATTATTCCTGTTGGGATCACGAAAGAAATGAAGAGGCCCTGCAATAACCTAAGTTAGAAGCAGTTATCCATTTTATAAACAACTACCAATACAATTGGAAAAATCAAGTACAACGTATATCCAAGAACAGTATCCCAATAGCAGCATTTCACTACCCTCACATGGAAAGAGATCTTTGGGACGTCCGAAGAAGAGATGGATTGAAAATCCAACCTTGAGATCGTAACATGCATCAGGCCTTATACTTGTATAGAAGACGATGATGGTGATGATGATGATGATAAATACACAAACATTGGTAAAATGGCATTTAAGCACAATTGAACACTTCCAGGTGGCATAAATTTCCATATAATTATTATTGTCATTGGTTTTAATTTATTCTTTCAGGATAAAATAAGCATTAAACATTAAAGTCCGATCTCTAATTATGACGTACACAGAAAAATCGTCTATAAAAATTGTTCTATGCGGTAGACTGTGTCCAAAATTTATATGTCTGGTCTACTCTAAAAATACTGTTGTGCCGGTATTATAGCTAACCATTAGATCTGAAAATAACACGTACGTTTATCAGAAATGTTAATAATTCTTTCGAAAGTATATTCACTAGTAAAAATGTAACACAGCTGAAAATAAAGTGACACGTGTCTCGGCGTGTTTTGGATCAGCAAATAGCCAAGTTAATCACGAGACCACCTTATACATAATTTAAATATCATGTGTTTAGACTAGAATCTAATATGGGCCGTCAACTTCTCTTTTCAGTACAGCTGTAATAACATTAACCAATAAATTCTGTGTTAAATGTGTATTTGGCGACGATCGGACTTTAGATGTCCGTGTTATATTAACGGGCATTTAAATTCACTGTCACTACTGACTGCTGAGATGATGTAGTACTTTGCTAATCCAACAGCGATTAGAAACCAAATGTTCCTGATTGAAAGAGCAAGATATTTCGAATTTCAAAACATTTCACTCTTCTTTATGATTTGTAAAAAAAAAATATATATAAGATGATAGATCAGTGATAACTTTAAAAATAAAGCTATATTCTTTGATACCTAATATAAGAGGATTCATTCCATTCCATAGTAATTCTGCCCGAGGGCAGGTCTTCCACTGCAATCATAGCATTTTCATGCTATGCTTTGCAGTTTTAATAGAGAATTATAGGTATGGTAACTTCCCGTTGCTTTCCACACCGATGAAGGATGATAATGATAAGGATGATGATGATGACCGGATGTGTTTTCGGGGACCGTTGGGCCCTAAGCTTCCTGACATTTGTCTTGCAGGTGAGGAAAAACCCCGAAAAAACCTCACCCAGGTGCCTGTCCCGACCGGGAATTGAAAACGGGCCCGCTGCGTGACAAGGCAGCACGCTACTTCGAGACCACAGCGGTGGACATTATAAGAGGATCCCATATTGAAATGACAGCGTTTGTGACATGGAACCTTTTTCGATCTTTCCATTTAATTTTCACATAACCTTGGAATTATAATTCCTCATATTGGATTTATCTCGCACGCAGTTTCGTAATACGTAATTAGTGTCTATCAGGTATTTAGACAAGGTGGCTATGAAATCTCTTTTCTTCCTTTCCCTCAGTTTAATCACTCTCTTTGTAGAAACTTTTATATGTTCCTCGTCACTCGGGCCTTATATGGGCATGACTTGTCAGAGAAGATTTTATAAACTCTTATATTTTTTTTTCACACAAGGACTTGGATGGTCAATCTGGATGACTGATAAGCTCAATGCCAGGGCCACCTCCGAAATAACACGAATTTTTAAGACGAGACATACCATTCACTCATACATTCATATTAAATAAATCGAATATTAAATGGATGATTATGATAGCTAAATGGTATTTGGAACTCTTCGGGTGTTAAAAAGTTTCCTGACATTCGTCTTAAAAGTTAGAAAAAACTGAATAGAATCGAACACGGATCCGCTGCATTTGAGACAACGACGTTACCATCGGGCTACAGCTACGAAATCTATCGACAATTTTTAGGGATGTTTATAACTAAATATATTTACCACTTTCCTTGAGAGTATCTTAGCATCAGTGATGTAATCGTTAGGAGTCAGACTTACACCATGGATCCCGGATTCGTTTCCCGTCTACAGGCTAGCATATACTTTTTATTTCGGTGTAGGTTCTCCAATGGCGCCAATAAGCCTGATTAGTAAGTAAATACTTATGAAAAGTCGCAAAATCCGGTTAAAAAAGAAACAAGCTAAGGTTGCAGGTCTGCGTCACACTAACTACGTAACTCTATGCATAGTCTTCTGCTGGCCAATGATAGCAATGCTTAATTTAGCCTTGTCTTTTTGGATCTGTCGTGTTACGGATTTATTTATCATAAGTAATGCCACGAGTGATTTCCAAATTATCGATAAATTCACGACTCACTTCGTGAGTCGTGAATTTATATTGAGAATATGGAAATCAAGAGTGGCATTTGTTAGGACTATTTAAAGAATAACATTAAGCTGTTTACTCACAAATCATTATTTAAATATAGTTATTTAAAAATATTTATATATTTAATATAAACGGCGATGTTTGAAAACAAATGAGAAACGTTTGTTGCTTCAGTTGTTCATCACTGCAACCAGATCATATTATTTTTGCCAAAGGATCGCAATATTATAAGAATGCACCCTAGTGGAGAAATTTATAACCAGCATTGTAGGTATTAATTAATTTCTGATGTCCTATGTAAATACGTCAATTATATTTTTCTGCAACGTTATTTCCTGGGAAATAATTCGCTTAAGAAAGTGGAAACAATAGATTCTTTTTTTAATGGTATAATCAATTGCTACAAATGTTTTTATATTATCTCCCGCAATCACTATCAGCTGACATTCGTGCACTATATATACAATCTAGTAGCCGTATTTCTTAGAGAGTCAGTCTCTGTAAAATAATGCTATGACCTATTCAGAATGGAGGAGCTTTCTTTAATATGATAAACTTCTTTGATATATTCGAGGTGAAACACGACTGTGGTTTGTTGTAATTAAAAAATCATTGAAATGTGATTAGTCATTGAATCCCATTTGGGGCATTAGTTAAATAGTCTCATTATTGATTATTGTGAGATTCTACTGTGAATGTTACGTGTTGATATAAAATATCAAAAACAAATTATTGCGTATTCAAGTACCAAAGGCAATGGGTTTCTTATATGAAAACATCCAACTTAAGTTCCGATCGTAGCTTACGTTTTATCTGGTAGGCGATCTTCTGATACACAAGAGTACGAGAGAAAATATATGAAGTAAGTATGTGGAAATCGTTCACTACATACTAAATCTTTCCTTGTGTGTAAAAAAATGAAACTAGCATGGGAAGAGATTTAGCTTTTGACGGTCGTCAAATCCCATTACAGTAAAACCTGTCTTAGCCGGAACCTTTATAAGAAGGAAACCTGTAGAGACTGAAAAAAAATCTCCAGAACGGTACGATTTTATGTAAAATCATTTTAAAGTACCAGTAGTTAACTTTTACCTCAGTAAGATGGAATATTATTCTTAAGCACGTTCTAATTACAGTATTAATGACCACACGTGAAAATTCTGCATATGACGCTTTATGCATTATATCGTTTTAACTTCTTGTTTTGCCATTGTATTGCGGAGATACCCTTGGTTATGTGTGACAGCGGGAAATCCCTCACTCTTCTTTGCCTGCCTACGTTACCTGCGGGGGAGTTGGGAAACTCTTCAGTCTTCCTGTAGTTGAGTTCTTGTCGCTTTTGTGTAATAAATTGTCGTGCAAACTGAGCTGTGTTACATACATTATTTTGTCTGTATTTCAGTCAATACGTTATGTTTTTAAAGCGAGCATGTAAAACCCTTACACTACGTGAGAAAATTTAAGCTTGTAATTTGGGAACCCTTTATAAGAAGGAAAACTGCCAAGACGGAAATATATTTAAGGAACCGTCATGTTCCTTCATAGACAGGTTTTACTGTACTAAGTCAGTTCACTACCCCTTAAATAAAAAAACGTGGGCTTCTCAGTGCATTTACCGGAATGGAAATCTCCTCTCCCTGCCATAAAGTATGTCCTCGCATTTCCGATATATTTGATATTCACACGCATTAATTGTTAAGAACGTGCTGTGATTTTTTAATGTATGTTGCATGAGCGAAATTCGGAAACTCTAATTTTCTCCTGATATACCGGCAGTTTTTCAATATAAAGGGGCTAAACTGTAATAAATTAATGCTAGCAAGAAAGAAATATCTCTCGTTCCTTTATTTATTTACACTTAATTTCATTTTCCTCTTTATTTGTGAAGAAAAAATGCAATAAAGATGAATCAGAATGGGGAATTGTTTTGCGTGCCCTTTCTGATCTCGACAGGTTTATCCACGTTTACTTAAACTTTGATCAAAACCAAGAAATGTTCATTTCTTTGATTCATCTCTTGCTTTTGCCTACAAATTCGATACAAAGGATCACTGCCACTTTACATTCAATTTACATTCTGTTAAATTACTGTCTATTTAATGCAATAATGACTGATAGGCCTACATGTTGTCCTTATTATTCCAAGGGTTGCTATTTTTATTTCGTTATGTCTTTTTTTAACAAGGTTTCTTATACATAACTGTTTTTGTCTATATTGATTAGTTAGGTTATCCAGTTACAATAACATTTATGTTGATACACGAAGACTTACTTTCGTGGTCTTTGGTAATATACCTGTACAATGTTGCAAATTTCTTGCAACATAAAGAAACTAAAGTGCACCTATCTTAAATCAGACATAAATAATTAATGTGAACATAAATTGTAAATCCATAAAAAAGTGAAGCTCTACAGCTTTTAAAATGAAGCCCTGTAACATTTTATGAATTCAAAATTTTTATTCATAATTCCATTTTTTCCTCTATTTCGTCCATTTTTATGACTTTTCCATACATTCTTTCTCTTTTTTCGTAAATTTATTTTTGTCTTATTTTCATTCCATGTCTTTCTTTATTTTTCTTTCCATTTAATTATTTTTCTTGTTTTTTTTTCTGTTGACTGTAATTGAAGCGTTGGGTTTAAAAATACCAAGTTAAAAAAAGTCGAAAGCTGAGTAAAGCCTAGAGCCGTAAACTACCTACTATATTTGCGTGTGTAGCAAATTTAAAAAAAAGACTAGAAAAACATAGTTTTGAATTTTTGTTACAAATAAAAACCTGCCAAGTCCAAAAATATTGTTTTTCAAAACCTTCGATGTCCTTATTGAATTGAGATACAAGTTTAAAAGCCCGATATTATTCTTACACCTGAGAGCTACATTTGAGAAATAAGCAATTCCAACTGTAGTATTCGTCGAGGAGCCGATTGTTTGGAAAAATCGAGCTAAGAAAATTCCAAAGTCGACCAGTAATTTGCACTTTAAAATTTCCTAAGCAAAAACAGTTATATGGCCCAATTCATGATGACTTAGTTTCGAAAACAAAAAAGTGTCACTTCGCAGATTCGTAATTTTTTTTTGAAAACTCTTTCGGAGACAAAACCGATTTTGAAAAGTATACCAGTTTTCAAAGTTAATTTCCAGTGACAATTGAAATCGGTCACCGAGTTAAATTAGCAAAGTTGAAAATGTTATAGAGTTATTAGAAAAACATTTTGGTGACACTTGGAATGTGTTCGATGATCTTGGTATGTGCCTGTGCTTGAAGTTATCGTGTACAGAGAGTCTGAATCAAGCAATGAAGACTCGGAAGGTAAATTGAGTTAGGCCTACTAATTACGAATATTGTTAATGCATTCGAATATTATTGAGTTTGTTAATGTATTTGGCTGTATACAGGTAGATGAAAAAGTGTACAAAAATTGAAGAGCAAGAAGGTGGCATGAAAATGAGTATTTTCGAAGAATGAACGAACGGTCTCAGACTCTCGGATCTTGAACTCTCAGGCCGATGTGTTTAACGTCGTATCATTGCTGCGTTGCGGTGATACACTGTGTTCTAATCCTGTTAGTAAATCAATGTAAACATATTCCATTTCAAGAGGATTTGCGTCAGGTAAACATACTACAATCCCATCTATCCACTAGTTACTCACTGTCGTTTAGTTTTCAGGCAATCGTGGAACTGGTAAGACCTTGTGAGAATCGTTGTGCCGTTGCTGTTTGTAAGGACTGATTTGGCTCATCACTTCACGTATGAAGAACTGGCTGACATTCACTGGATACTCCCCATGCAACCCACATATGGCCTACATACCGGGCTACCAGGAGCGGTTTGCTGTAAACATTTGAACTGGGGTTATAGACGGCGTCCTCAATGACCCCTAGATGTTGCCGCAAAGGTTGACTGCGGCCAAGTATGCTGTATATTAATGGACAGTGTGCCGCTTGGTTCCAATGACGTTGCAGTGGCATAATTTGGTTAAGAAGCCACGGGTCACTTGACTGCAACTTTCGGGGAAAGATGGATCGGACGTGGTAGATAAATAACATTGCCTCCACGTTCTTCCGACCTTACACCCTGTGAATTCTTCATATGGGATGCTATTAAAGAAATGGTTCATGAAACGCCGATCGGCGATGTACATGTATTACTGTACATTACGGCAGCAGCAGAAATAATCCAAGACCTTTCGATGAATACGCCGGTCTTTGTTACAACGCTATGTTGCTTGCCGTTCTAAATAAATAAAATAAATATGTTGCTTGCCGCAACGAGTTTGGAGGTAATTTTGAACATTTGCTACGGCATGTGAACTAGTTGAGACAATGCTCTGTTGTGTATCAGACAGAATAGATTGGTTTTGAATGGTAGGTATCATCTTTAATTCCATTTGGTGATCCACATAATCATTTGCACCTTAGGATTTCACGCCTGCAGCACCACAACGTGACAGTCCTATGACGTTGATACATAACGACTTCTAGCTCCATATCAGAGCGTCTCAGACCATTTGCTCCTTCTGCAAAAATACTAATTTTCATGCCACGTACTCGCTCTTAATTTCATTGTACACACTGTTTCATCGTCCCGTATATGTACTGCATGTAAATGTTGCCTTTTTCTTTTTTCCGAAGAAAAAATTTATTGATTAATTTTGCTGTTGTATTTGTAACAGAAGTTTTTTGCGCGATAGTGCGTTTTGTCGTACTTACTAGCAAAGGCGACCATTATTGAAAGTTAAACTTCCTACAATGCGGGGTTGCCAACCTAAATAACTATACTGTAATATTACATTTACGCCCACGTGCGGGAAGTAAAACCACTGCACTCTATGTATGCTATGTACAATGTATATACAGAAAATATCCGAAAGGTAGTGTTAATATACATTTTACGAAACAAATCACTGCATTTTAAATGAACTGAACTTTATTTGAAACAATATAAAACAATAAGTACGTACTTGCGGCCATGTTATCAATAATTGTTCTCAAGGCCTCCTGTTGTTTCAACTAATAAACATTGCCCACACTGTTATCGTTAGTCAGTTGTTCATAATGAACGCAAATATTTACAACAAAGATATTATTTTACTATTATTTATTTTGAAAACACCAAAAATAATGTACAACGCACGTTTGTGAAGTGTTTTACGGAATCTCGGAAATTAAAAACCTCGCTGTCGCTCGGATTGTAAACAGTTTTTCCTTGATTCTGTAAAAACCACTTCCCAACCTTGCACCGTAATATATTATTTGATAATTTTGTAAAGTATTTATTAAACAGTCCATTGTTTTGTTAATTGTTTGTTTTAATCATTACTAATCAAAACCTTCTAAGTCCAATGTAAATCACCTAAACATTTGCCAAGTCCATCAATTTAGAACAGAACGTGTCAAGTCCGTTTTTTAATGCTTCATGCTGGTTGTTGCATAGCACACTGATTTTTGAAACTATTACATAAATCGTGTATTAAATTCCACTATCGACCTATACCATTAGAATTTCCCAATAATTTCGGATTGTAGCCGGAATCAGTTTTAGCATTTTTCTCAAACCTCATGTGAGGTTGGCAGGTTTTGAAACCCAACGCCTCAATTTGTTGTGGACTGTGAATGTAATAGGACTGTTAAATTTCAATAATTCTTTAAATTACTTTAGAGTTTAAAAGCCCCCACAGGAACTTAATGTATGATTTCTCACTTGTAATAACAGAAGAGTAACTGTTAATATGTGTGAGATGTCAGTTAAGAACCAACAGATGTTTTTAAGTGGCAGCCTCTCATGTTTTGAGGAAGGGGATTCCCTTGGCTATTGTGAAAGAATAGTTCATTGTTTGATTTGGCTCCGTTCATTATGTTTCACTACCTGTTAACTACAAGAGAATGCTCTTCGCTGAACACTTGTGGTCTGCTTCACACCATCCCTGCTATGGAGGCCTATGTGGCTTACCTTGTGCTATATGTAGACTAGAGTTGGCTGTGATTCATTAAATGAATGAAGTGCTTACATATGTGATAAAGAAGTGAGTGGTATGTAAAGCAAGGGAAACGAAGACATTGATGAATTGAGATAAACAGGTTGTTGCAATTTAATACAGCATTTCCTTTTCCTCTAACAGATCTGCTATAAATATGTAGTGGAGAGATTCAAAAATAGTATTTGGTCTCTGATCTATTATTTCCAAAAGTGCGAAAAGTATTTTATAAATATTATCTCAATGAAAATATATATGTTGGATTGTTTGAGAATTCAACATTATCTGTCACGCATTTATCAACATTTTCTTTCTGATAAATCGTAAAAATTATAGAATATCTATATCAGTGATTCTACACACCTATTGCCTTCTTTCTATGCCAATACTCCACACCCTTCTCTCCTGTACATTTTCAGATCTCAATCATCTCTTGCTAATTGCTTCCGTTATGTTATTTTATGTTTTTTCTTGCCCTTCCATTCCCTACTCTTTCCCAAAGTTACCAGTGGCGAATTAATTTAATTCATGCCATCTATCATTCTCATTAGATGCCCAAATCATTTAAGTCTTGCTTTCAATCCTTGAAGTTGTGCTTTTTTTCTTGCATCCATTTCATTTCTAATTTCTGAACTACTTATAATACATTATAATAATAACTTCAGAAACAATATTTATATTCCAAAATGTATATGAAAGGCCAAGGCATATAGCTTTAGACGCCTTTATTTTTTTACTGCTTGAGGTTCTTTTGCCTTTCGTAAATATACGACACGGGTCTCACCGATTTACTTACCTTCCGAAGGAAGCCATACTCACGATTTTACACCCTTAAAAAATATCGACCCTGCCGGGTTTGAACCCGCAAACCTCGGAATCGGAGGCTAACGTGAAAAATCACTAGTAACGACAACATATCGTATATGCGTTATATGGCAGTGTTTAAGGTTAGTTTGGGTAATATATTAATAGCATGTTTCATTCGGATGAGAAGATATGAATTAGAAACATATGTCATATTGATATGACTTAAAAAGTAGAATAATAAGGCAAGACCTATATGGATTTCATACACGGGCTCATTTACGATTTTCGTCCCATTCTACCCTCCATTCATTTCTCAAGATGTTCCGTCTTTTATATATGTAACTTAATTAATGTATTAGGCCTAATTCATTATACAATTTTTAATGCGGCTTTCTACAATATTACAGTATTTTTCAACCAAACAAAGTGTACATAATTTTAACCATCTTCCTACGTTATTCCCTAACGAATATATCTACATCTTTCAATAGATTCAGTTACCATTTATTCAGCGGACATAAGCTCTCTATACATCCCTATTCTGAGCTAACGTTTTCCAATCATACCATGTATAACCTACTTCCCTCAAATCATGGTTAACTTTATTTTCCCCATCACATTCTTGGTCTGTCTACTAGGCTCTTTCCTGCGAGGAGTTTCCATGGTTCTTTTTCGTTTCCCCATTAGTGCCGCATATCCTGCCCATGGTAGTCTATGAGACTTAACAGTTCTTATTATATCTGGTTTCCCATAAAGGTCTTATGTAGTCTTCTCCATTCGCCTGTCTGTTCATCTCTCTTTGGTCCAAAATTTTGCTAAGAACTTTATTCTCAAATACACTCGTAATATTTTCTTCTCTCTTAAATTAGGATTCCATATTTCGCATCCATATAATATAACGTTTAGAGAATATATTACTGAATAATAACTCTAGTCTCAAGTGTTGATTTTGCCCGGCATTGAGGTGATCGCTATCCGGGAATTCCTACATGTCCTTGTGGGGTAAACATTGTAAGTACAGTGTGAATCCTGTCCCTGATACGCCTGAGGAAGAGTGTGCTAAATGAGGTACAAGTATTTTTAAATACTTTATTACGTATCTCAGGTGAATTATCAGTTTTTTGCCCTCATGTAAGAATTTGGTATTGCTTTAGGGTAAAAAAGAATCAAGTTGTTTCCAACTGGAATTGATTTAAGTGGATTAATTACCTCCCAGTGGATTTAAGATAGCATGACTCAAGATACGAGCGAACGTGCGGTTATAATTTAATTTTGCGGTTGGTGACAACTATAAAAGTATTAGAATACTTAATATTTGATTGGTGTGTAGAAGAGCATCCAGGCACTACCAAGATAGCACCTCGGTCCCACGCCACTCTACTCTTGCCTATTTATAATTCGACCGTTTCCCAGGCTTCCAGGAATTTCCCTCTTACTATTTGTGTGGGTGGATCTTAAGCGTGTTTCATACTGTCTGCGTAATGTCGCCTTCCGCATTTTCTATTGTTTTTCTCTCTTTCAAATGCCAATCGTGTTTTTGCAGATTGCAGTAACACCCATTCCTAACTCTTGAATACCTTGCTTCTCGGTTCGTAGAGTAAGATGCATATATGCAAGTAAACTTCACTGGCTTGTTTGTAGGTTACCTTTAATTACACTGAGCAACAAAAAATAAACTTTTTTTTTGTCTCGGAAAGAAAAAATATGTGATTCTGATAGTATTTTTTTCTCCTGAATTCAAATATGATATCCGTTTTTCTCCATGACGCAAGGTTTCCGAGAGACAGGCATTTATAATTTCAAACACTTTAATATTTTCTACATTCGTAACTACACAATATTCGAACATTCGGACTCACCTAGAAAGTAAGAAATGGCGATTTTCTGCTATATTTCGCCTGTGGAGCATCCCTCTTGATGGTCCAACAATAATCGGCCAGCATATTAGGATTCCATTTGCCTTGATATCTCTTTTCCATAGCTGAAATCTCTTGAGTTAGCTCATTTGGTTTTATTTTACAATGGACAAATGGACGAAAAAACGTTTATTAAAAAAATAATTATTTAAATCCATTAATTGAAATTGAAATAAAAAAACTGTGGGCGATGGGGAAATTCCGAATACATGTTTGAAAACACGATAAAAAACTGCATTAAGTACAACTATTGGTACTCATGAGATTAAAATCATGTTGACCAGTGTTATTTTAGTTTGAACTTATAATGCCAACTCACCGGAATTAATCGCATTTTAAGATTTGCAGATCAATTTGGAAAGATCGACACAGTATTTGTAGTAGTAGTTCCAGTAATTGTGGTGATTTGTGTAAAGAAAAAAAAATGCAATTTTAGTTATCTGAAAGTAAAAAAAAAAACTCTGCTCGTGTCCGACATAATTTCAATCGTGTGATGGGATGAATCTTCTGTTATTGAAAACCCGTGATATAAAAGATGCGGGATGACCAGGCCTGTTACAAAATCACAGTGGCAGATTAAATGAAGTGGAACGAAATGAATGGCATTAGTATGGAGAAATGGTGGAATGAAGTTCATGCTAAGGAAAACCGCGAGAAGAAATGCCTTGACTCAAATTTGTCACCACGAACCCCATACGAGAGACCGAGACACGAACTCGGGATCGAGATTTGGAGAGCGGGTGTTTAACCTTTTGCGACCAGATGCGCCATTACCCAAGTGTATACGATGTGATTTAGGATTTCATTCAATTCTGAATTTCTTGGTCCACTGCCGTGATGTAGGGAGATCATATCTCTTCAATTCCGGTGGGTTGGGCTATATTACCGGCGGGATGGGAATTTTAAACATTCACCTCGAGTCTGACTTTGTATCCCTTGCTTTGTGCTGTCTTCGACGGTGGCCCTGAAATCCTATTGTCCACAGATTGAAGAAGCCCCGCCAATATGGGTATCTCTAATTTGTATGATTCTGATTCGGTTTTCTGTTTCCTACTTACAGGAGATCCGGCCAGAACCTTGGCTTGTAAATCCAATGGAGTGATATAAGTCGTAAAAAAGAAAGGGCAATATATATATATAAAGTGATCCCACAACAGACCCGGAGGCCCTTGGGGTAGTAGGAGGTTAAGGCTCCCACTTTTTCTAGACAATCGGCACTTTATGTCAGCCCTGCGTGACGGCCGCCTTTAGCCCCAGAACAAGCGCCTGGTACTCATTTCCGTTAGAGGCTGAGTCGACCCCAGGGCCATAGTGCCGCCAGAGGGTTTGGGTCAGTTTAAAAATCCTGACCCCAACGGGACTTGAACCCTCGATCCTCCGGCTTGTAGCTCAGTGCCTTAACCACTACGCTACGGCGTGCCCCATATATATATATATATATATATATATATATATATATATATATATATAGGTATATATATATATAATATATATGCCTATGCCAATAATTATGGAATATTCCTGGATCTTAGTTTGTGTAATTTAGACTCTTGTGGAAATAGGAACCTTGATTATTTTACTAGAGCTTAAAAAATGTATGTGTGATAGTCCTTTGAAACGGTTGTTAGGTAAAGTTTGCTGGTATGTTTACTTTTTTGCCAGTGTAGTGAAACTCTGGCCAACAGTTGATTACGCAATGAAGCAATAACCACGATACGCCTTTGTCGCCATCACAAACAGGTGGAAGCTTTGATCCTTAGCCAGTTATTGCTACCGCATCTCCATTAAATTACCTAAATTATGTTTTTTAAATTTATCTATTTACTATTCTTAGATTAATTCAAAGTTCGTGTAATTATGCCAAGGATTTTAAGCTTCAAATTAACATATAAATGCAATATTATATTTTTCATTCTTTACTTTAGTTTTACTTCTTCGTTCGTTGGCACGTTTACATGCCCCATACCACCCATGAGTCTTGACCAGTCAGGAAAGGACTTTAAAATGTATATAGCACATACTCTTTTGATCACCTAAGGGTATGGAGGACCCCCCTAGATAACTGATCAACTCAATGCCAGAGTTACCTACGAGACAATACGAACATTTATAAGACAAGACACGCCATTCACTTATACATTCATACTAGAAAAGGCGAATATTATATCGGTTGTGATGATTAGGTTGTGTTCAGGGACTTCTAGCCGTAACCTTTTTATGACATTTGTCTTACAGGTGAGGAAAATCCCCGAAGCAATTCGCCCAATCCAACCCGGGCCTGCTGCGTCTGAGTCAACGATGTTACTAGTAGACTACAGCGATGGATTGAATATTTTATAAATTTAGTAAACGCTCTTTTCCCATCATTAGTATAATAATAATAATAATAATAATAATAATAAGTAATAATGATAAATAATAATAATAATAATAATAATAATAATAGTAAATAATATAACTTCTATCTTCCCTATTGTATGGAAACAGTGTAGAGTTCGGCCTATACCAAAAATAAGTACAGCAACTAACTGTAATGACTACCGACCGATTAGCATCCTTCCGACATTATCTAAAGCCCTGGAACATATTGTACATAAGCAAATGACTGAATATCTCCAAGAAAATCACCTTCTTGATCCTTATCAATCCGGCTTTAGATCTGGTCATAGCACAACCACAGCTTTGCTAAAAATTACTGAAGATATTCGTGAAGCCGTGGACAGACGTCAATTGACTCCTTTAACCTTACTTGACTTCAGCAAAGCTTTTGACACAGTAGACCACGACTTACTTATGATAAAGCTCAAGCACCTACACTTGTCTGACAGCGCTGTATCCTGGTTCGACTCATACCTGCACGGTCGTCAACAATACGTTTCATTAAACTCTAGATCTTCGTCTTGGCGCAACGTGCCGGCTGGAGTCCCCCAGGGCAGTGTTCTCGGACCTCTTCTTTTCTCAATCTACATAAATGACTTGCCAACTGTACTAAAGCACTGTCGTTATCACCTCTACGCTGATGATCTCCAAATTTACCTACACGATCTCATATCCATCTTTAACTGGTCTTCAAGTATCGGTCTAAATCTAAATCCTAACAAGTCACAAGTAATTCTAATGGGACAACAAAGACTGCTTACAACCTTTGACATCTCTGCACTTCCAAACATTACTATAAATAATATAATTATCCCTTATTCTTCTTCAGTAATAGATCTTGGACTACATCTAGACGCAAATTTAACCTGGCAAACACAAGTGAAACACATATGTAAAAAGACTTTCTCCATCTTACATTATCTGAGACGTTTAAAGAATTTTCTCCCAGTTTCGTTAAAACAAATCCTTGTGCAGAATCTTGTGTTACCACACTTCGATTATTGTGACATTATATATAATGATCTAAACTATGACTTGTCGCAGACACTGCAGCGTGTTCATAATGCTTGCGTTCGATTCATTTTCAATATCCGCCGTTATGACCATATTTCCGAACACTTTAATAACCTCTCTTGGCTCCGTCTTACTGACAGACGTAAATTGCACTCCCTTTCACTACTTTTCAAGCTTCTGAATTCCTACATCCCTACTTACCTGGCGTCCAGATTTGAGAAGTTATCCTCTTACCACAATATTGACACTAGATCACAAGATAGCAGTCTGCTAACAATTCCTCTTCATAGCACTTCCTCCTATTCTACTTCCTTCACAGTAGCCTCTGCCCGCTCCTGGAATCTCCTTCCTCAAGATATCAGGGGTTGCCGCACACTTCGAACCTTTAAGTCACGCTTATACAGTTACCTGTTGTCTAATAACTAATTTTTCTCTATTTATATAATTTTATACTATGTCATTAATCTTTTCCTCGTTTTTTTTATATATATTGTACATATTATATATTTAATTCGTTAAATTTAGAGTAAATCAAAATACATTATAAATATTAATTGTATTGTATTCATAACTTGTAATCGTTTATATATATATATATATATATGTATTGTAATTTAGATTTAAGACTATTTTTTTTTGATTGTATTTTTTTTTAAACCTGGTTGAGTGGTAGACAAGGCCTTAAGGCCTTAACTCTGCCTGGTAAAATAAAGCTATTATTATTATTATTATTATTATTATTATTATTATTATTATTATTATTATTATTAAATAATAATGATAAATAATAATGATGATGGGCACGAATGGCCGTTCTTATAGGGATATTTCAGTTAATTTGTTTTATCTAAAACAGTAGAAATTATTTGAGGACAGTCGTATTTCTAAATATGGAAGAAACCACATACTGAATTTTTAAGAAAAAAACTCCAGTTTATTATGGTATTCAATATTTAAATAATCTCTGCGACGAAAGTTAGATGCATTGTTTTTTTTCTGAAATAACTTTAGTTATATAACAGTTTTAACACTCATAAATTAATACCATCCATACTATATATATGTCCACCGCTGTGGTCTCGAGGTAGCGTGCTGCCTTGTCACGCAGCGGGCCCGGGTTCGATCCCCGGTCGGGGCAGTTTTTCTGGGTGAGGTTTTTATCGGGGTTTTTCCTCACCTGTAAGACAAATGTCAGGAAAACTTTAAGGCCCAAACGGTCCCCGAAATCATATGGCCATCATCATTATCATCCTTACCATTGTCATTATGATCACCATCCTTCACCGGTGTGGAAAGCAACGGGAAGCTACCACACCTACACAATTCCCTAGTAAAGCTGCAAGCATAGCATGAAAATGCTATGATTGCAGTGAAGGACCTGCCTTCGGGCAGAATTACTATGGATGGATACTATATATATATATATATATATATATATATATATATATATATATATATTCACTAAATTTAAATTAATAAACAAAATTATCGATATTTATACGGATTGATTCAGCCCGGAAGCATATACGTAACAGCCACATTAAAGCATAACCCCAAAGAAAACCACTAATGCATTATTAAATATTTAATCTACAGTAAACAGTATAAGCAGCTGTTCATCAGGTAATTCCATAGACAATACAATGTAGGAAAATGTTTATAATAAAAACATATTTGGAGATTCTAATATTTCGTCTTGTAAAAGCACCATTGAAGATTGTATATTCAATTTAGAATCAACTAGAGATAGTTCGTTTAATGATGGCTTCAGATCATAATCGAGGAGCTAACTTTCAAAACTTTGTATCTACACCTTCTGTGATTTTACAGCAAAGGTAAAATATTAGTAACTTGTAAACATATGTAGGATTCTCCTAACTGAAATACATTTTTAGATAATCACCCCTAGATTAATATTGACAAATATAAAATTGATACACACTTTCATTTGGGCGTATTACAGAATTAATATTGGATATATTAATTTGTGACAGAAAACGATAGGTTCAAGTTTTAAATATATAGGTTATAAACAAAAATTACTTAATTATTACAATATAAATTTTAGAAATATAATTAATTACTCCTAAACCACCTCATGCCATTATGTACTCGTATTTAACTTTTGTACTGCATTATGAACATCGGATATGAACAACTTCATCAACTCATAACTCAGGTGTAATATATATTCTTTACTGAGACCTTCAGTTTCCTTGCTTATGTTGTCTGTATCAATGTTAAATTTATTCGGATTTATTCACTTGCACCCTGTATTCAAATATAAACCAATATAATCATGCATTCTGTTACATGAATAATGTAAATATGAAAATATAACTAACGTAATATTTAGATGTTTGGCGTTGTATAATTGAATGGGTCAAAATTTGTGGTGTTGAAATTTCTTTGTTTTCAGATATATACATGACAAAACAGTATTGGTAATAAATTCGGAAACAAAAATGTTGTGTTGTAAAGATATCATTTTAGGGTCATCACATGAATCCGAATTTAACATCGAGGATTTATTTTAATTTGTAGGCCTACAATGGTTATATATTTACTGCTCATGAAAATTACTTACGCTACTGTAAATTTAACCCGTACTTTACAAAAATGTTCGTTTATCTTCGTGGGGATTTTAAATTAAAGACTTCGTTTATATAAAGTCACCATGTTTATTCTGTAGCCTTATTTCATTTACTTGTTTTAGAAGAGCATGTAGGTGCGGTTAACTTGCACTGTATTAAATGGGGTGTATTATTAAATGGAGGATACTCGCTATCCATTAGACTCTGAATTGCTATTTATATAGAAGTAGATCACGAGATTATACTTCTAACTTGGTCTGACCATCGTTTCATTTATAAATGTTATGTTTCTTGTGGCATTTGATATAATGCACACTTCAATTTTAAAGTTCAGCGTAATAATAATAATCATGTTGTTTTAAACAACCCATTCATGCTTATTGTAGTTCCCTCTCCCTAACTTTTAACCCCCCTTCTGAGGAAATGTTTATAAAAATAAGCAGAAAATAGCATTTTTGTCGATAGGAACTTATAAAATTATGTAGAAAATGCAAATCCCACCCACATGAATCCCCTATTGAAGAAAGTTTCCTTCTCGCGCCATATCATTTTTCATAGAACCAAATGTAATCCAGCAGGATAATTTTTCTCCAGTTGAAGCAGCGTCCGCATTTCTTCACGGTTTTATTTTTTATAATGTAAGATCGCAGCGCTCTTGTGTAAGTTCTACGCGTGGGGATACAGAATAGTGCTGCTGGAATAGCGGCAAACGAAATCTGAGTTCAGCAGCACAAGATTTTTAACGCCATGGGGCTACATATCTAAAAGTCATTTTTCCTACCAGGTCGCTGAAGGATTCATATCCACATGTACTTAACCCTTTGTTTACCAAGAAAGGAAACCATTATACAAATTGATATTAATTAACATAGTTGGCTATAAATACATACAAAAATAAGATTTAAATTTATATTTCACAAAATTAATTATGCATAATTAATTAAGACCTATGGTATCATACCGAAACCACTGGGAAACCAGGTACTTAAAGGAAACCATTACCACACTTTTAAATTTATTAACATGGCCTGGTATAAATACATACAGAAATAAGATTTAAATACGTACTTCATCAAATTAATTTTGTATAATTAATTACAGCCTAAGGTATCATCTAAACCCCTGGGAAACCAGGAATAGAAAGAAAACCACTTCACATACTGAGATGTTGCAGAATGAATTCCACTGGAAAAACTAGACATCATTTTTTGTGGTACTCTGAGAAACAGTTCTTTTCATTTGACATGCAGAGTCCAATTCCACATGTCTGGCATGCCCATTTTGTTCGGTGAGGGATTTTGGCTGTGTTGCACAGTGCACATCTCCTTGATGTTCCTTGCACTGGCATGTGTACAGCTTGATCTAGTCGTTTCTCACGGGGAACATTATGCTTGCATTGACAATTGAGACATCAAGAAAGTGCCACATTATGCAGTGCCACCACCACTTGCTTTTTCTGTCAAATTCATAACAATATTTCAGCATGTCTGCTTTATCTATGTAGCCCATATGGGCATTGTAGTCCTTGACTAATGTTGGGCATGAAATCTCTGTCTTCGCACCATCCTTGTTTTTTTTTTTTGTGAAACTGTTTTGACATCGTCAACTTCAGGAAAATTTGACATAAATAAGACCATCCATAGCATTGCCACTATACCTTCTTGGGAGCATCTGAATTGAAATTCTCCCCTGTTCATGCTCTTTTCATTTGAAAAGTAAGCTGAAATATATTATTTTCTACTATTCCAATATCATGTTCACCTTCATCTTCACTTTCTGACACGCAGGATTCCTCATCACTAGGTAATGATTCCAAAAATGTATATATCATGTCACTGTCCATTTCATCCAAGCGAAGTTTCTGTGATGCCATGATTGAGGGGGATGTAATGTTCTGAATACACAGCCACGCTCGAACTCTTACTTGCCAGTGGTTACAAACTGTAACCACAAATAATTTTCGTCCTAATTCCTACACATCCGACATAATAATGATTTATAATAATGCAAATATCATTTGTAACCAGTAGGTACCCTTACCTTGTAATAAAACAAAAGTTCCGATGGTTATACACACACAAATAAAATAAAACTTATTAGCAGCACTATACAATGTCAGAAGCGGTGCGCCTGCAACTTCTAAAATGATAAAATAGCGGTATAATGGAGCTGCAGAGCACCAAGAGTACCAAATACCAGTTACAGATGTCACTAGTGACCAGTGAACATGGTGGTTATGATATGAGACCGCTGGTAAGCTGAGCAGTAAACATTTAAAATGTGGTTTCATAGCAAGACCACTGGAAAACAATGGGTTAACTGTAATTTAGTTTCCCGCTCCGCTAGTCCTGCAATACTGTGCCATTCCACAGCTCGTGTCTTGGTTCACACGATTAAAACCTACATTAAGATAGAGCTCTCATTTTTATAATCCACGATCGGATAGAATATAGATGGCATAATCAAGTAGGGCATATCAAAGAAAATCCTTCCACATTAACTTAGGTCAAGTAAATTAATATTGGATTGTCTTTTACATCAAGTTGTCAATAATGTCTGTGGTTAGGGTGACTGGTTGTGAACTCAGGGGTCCGGTTTCGATTCCAGCTGTACCATATATATATATATATATATATATACACACACACACATGCATACACACCGTGTCCCATTCAAACCTCCCACATTTTAATAACTCTCAAAGTATGCGGAATTATGAAATGAGGTTGGTATTAAAAGAAAGAGAAACTCGAAGAATTTTTGTTTTCATTGTTGCAGTTAATTCATCTGTCGCATTTTGGACAATAATGACAAAACAAAATGGCGACTCCTCTGCAACAAGCACAAACTGTTTTCTGGTATGCAGAGACGAAGTCGATAATTACAGTGCAAAGAAATTACAGGAGATAATATGGAGGAAATTCGCCTGATGGGAAGACCATTGAGGCATGGCTTGAGAAGTTTTTGGTAACTGGAAGCGTTAAAAAAGAATCAGGAGGTGCTCGTACACGTGTTTCAGAAGAAAAGATTGAAGAAATGGTGCACATATAGAGGTGTTGTAGTGTGTGGCAAAGTGTAGCAATGAAAATTCTTTGAGTTTCTGTTTCGTTTAATACCGGCCTCATTTCATAATTCCGCATACTTCCTTAGTTATGATTAATCAAAATGTGGGAGGTTTGAATGGGACACCCTGTATATTCGTTGAGTACAGGGCGTGAAATGTAGTCTCTGAACATGGTAGGTTAGATTGAAACGATATTCCATATGAGAAGTTGCGTTAAAACGTAAAAAAACTAAAACGTATGTAGAGAAACCGCATCACACTATTGACTCCCTATATCGCTATTTGCTAGCAATTGTCAGCAACCAAATCAGTCGCCCTTGACTCTTTGAACCTGTCTTGCCACGATTTTTTTTTGTCTGTTGATAACTGGAGTGGTTGGATTCAAAACCCTCTCTTTCCCATCACATGGTAGTTGCTTATGCAGGGGAGGAAACAGTTCGTACAATATATTAACATGTGAGCGTTTGATTTCATGATAGGTTTATGCAAGTTAGCTTAGGTTGAGTTGGTTAAGGACATATTCGCTACCACAGCGTCTTACAATGAATATCAATCACAAATAAAGAAATATAAACGTTTGAGAGAATGAACAAAAGTCAAATGTAAGAAAATTCGTGAAAAATGTAATATGGAGACCACTTTCACGTACAAAGTGGATATTCTTTCGTCAGTAGCAAATAAGATGCTTTTATTTTTCCCTGAACTAAACAATTCACTGGCTCTATCGAACCCGTAGGTTCATGGCCTCGCGGACATTAGCACTCCATACATACCTGTATTGAGCTAATGTTTCCAATCATCCCCTGCACAATCTACTTTCCTCAAATCATGGTTAATGTTATACCCTCGGCTGATTCTTGGTCTACCAACGGGACGTTTTATCTTTAGTTTTCCCACAAGAAGCTTCCATGCACCTCTTTCATTCCCCATTCGTGCCACATGTCCTGAGCATCGCAGTCTACGATACTTTACTGTTCTTATTGTATCCGGCTTTATATAAAGGCATTATAAATTATTTGTATTATCTTGAAGTATATGGTACTTAGTGCTCGATTTTGTTGGAAAGGCGGTAAAAACAGCATTTCTAAGTGTTTATATCATTTTATTGTTCTTCTTTTGTTTTGAGTTGCTATGGTGAACTTGGCTTTTTCCCATTACAGAAATTTAGTTAGTGTGGCGCATGCACAAGAATGCTTGACACCTGCACAATAGTGCACGTTACTCAACGTGAGATTAATTATTGTTTGGCCTAAACTATAATTTTGCAATAATTATCTCCACTCCTCGTAAAATTATTTAATTATTAAAATATGCATGATCGTATAGTAGATATAGTACGCAGAGGAAATCTACGAAGATTATTTTTTAGATCCTTACAAGTATAAATCTAATGTTGTGGCTTATAAACGCCAAATTTTTAATAATTTTGTTCTTCTCATTAGTCCCATGTGCTATAGCAGTGGCAATGTTTCGTTCATATCAAATATAATTCAGCCAACTTTAATCAATTAACGACGCCCTTTATCAACTATGGTCATTAACGTTGCAATTAAAATGGCCTTTGTTTTCGTTCATGAGGTTCTTCTCCGTACCGTTAATCTAGGACACGGGATCTACAGCTTTAATTCTCTTCCGAAGGAACTATGCTGAGGATTTTTACGCTTTGAAACATCCATCGATCCCGGTCGGGTTTGAATTCGCCAACATAATAGCCAAATGCGAGCATGTAACCACTAGTCCACCAGGACCAACGGACATTTTCCTAATCGGGACTGCATTTACTAGATTTTAACTCCAGAAGTAATGGTATTGAAGGTTTAAAGCACTCTCTCTCTCTCTCTCTCTCCTCTCTCTCTCCTCTCTCTCTCTCTCTCTCTCTCTCTCTCTCTCTCTATATATATATATATATATATATATATATATATCCATCCATAGTAATACTGCCCGAAGGCAGGTCCTTCACTGCAATCATAGCATTTTCATGCCATGCTTGCAGCTTTAGGGAATTGTAGGTGTGGTAGTTTCCCGTTGCTTTCCAAACCGGTGAAGGATGATGAAGATGATAGTGATAAGGATGATGATGATGGTCATATGATTTCGGGGACCGTTTGGGCCTTAAAGTTTTCCTGACATTTGTCTTACAGGTGAGGAAAAACCCCGATAATACCTCACCCAGAAAAACTGCCCCGACCGGGATCGAACCCGGGCCCGCTGCGTGACAAGGCAGCACGCTACATCGAGACCACAGCGGTGGACTATATATATATATATATATATATATATAACTTTAAGAATATGCTGGATGTGAGAGAGTCTCACCGAAAATCTCTTGGGAAGAATAGGTAATGCTGAGAGTATTTTTTTTTTGCAGGGTTCTACCATTGAATAAGAACAATTTACACAACATACATTTTATTGAAATGCGTATTGACAGTTTACAATGTGTGTCGAAACAGTATGACCTGTGCGTTATTTGATACCTTCTGTCGAGTGTGGTAGAATTCTGTATTACGTAGTTAAACACATTCTTCATATGGCAATGGTACAACTTGAGTTTCATGCACCATCTTTCAACTTGCCCTCGAATAAAAAATGAAGATGCGTTAAGTCGCATGAACGCGCTGCCTCATAACAAAGACCTAATTAATGGTAAGAGAGAGTGAAGGGATACGACGGAGAAAAGTAACTACTAACTATTAGGTACGGGACGTAGCCCGCACCTAAACAACTGCATAGAACTCATAAACGACGTGTTTTGGGAGCACATGTTCCTTAATAAATAATATCTTCTCTGTATGACCTATCGTTTCTAAAAGTTTGTCGGCGATGTTCTGCAACATTCTGTTTTACTAAACTAACACTGTGGATGTTACCGCGTATGTAACTTCTCTATACATCCCAGTTTAACGTTCTTTGGAGAGAAGTTGGGATGACAAGTCACTATATTGTTAATAGTTCTATTCGTTTTCATCGAAGCTAATTACTACTATTACTACTCCTACATCATGAAATTAGGCCTTTTGGCCGTTTTTTCACATAAGTGGGATTAAATAAATGTTTCCATCTAGTCCAACACTTCTATGTCCTATTGGTTTGTACTTTAATAACAACTGACGGATTCTGTATGTACGCATTCTTTTAACATGTTCATACCAATCGTTTCTCATATTGTCAATTCTATTTGTTAAATTAAAAAAATATTTAAGCCTTTTCTAATATTTATATTTCTTTATCTGTATGAAATTGTCACACCTGCTACTGAAGGTAATAACTTCATTTCTACAGTTTCTATTTCTGTTCTGTCTGAATGGTTAAGAGTCCAATTCTCACTTGCATTTATTAAGATAGGTATCGCCATAATTTTGTAAAATTTTAATTATTTACTCCTCAGTATTTTATTTTTCAGTGTCCGTTTTATAGTGCCACACATTTTGTAAAATTTATTAAATTTAATATTATCTTCCTTCTGGCCGTATGATACATTGCATCCCAAATAATTGAGAGATTGTTAACCTGTTGTGTTATACTGTTATTAATGCTGATTTTATACCACATATGGTCTTTCCCGTTGAATGTTATTACTTCCAATTTACTTTGAGAGATTGTCGTATTGAATTTCTTTGCTACTTCAATTATTATGCCTATATGCAGTAAAATAATTTTTATGTTGTATATCTTATTTCACTGATTTGTTTGGAAATAAGGGTTTGTGATTTTAAATCTGTACTTTTTAAGAACATTATTGTTATTAACAAAAATTAGACCCATTATTGCATGGTATACGAAGCGGGGTGAATTTGTGAACCCCAGCAGTAATTTTGCATTAAGTGTAGTTCTAAGCTTGATATGGATATAGAAAACAAATCTTCGTAAAAAAATAATACAGCAATAATGTGTCGTTAATCGTGCATTTATACCTAAGTGGTATGAAATCGCACTTGCTTCAGAATCTAACAACGTAAAGAGTGATATGATTGTAAGGTTTTGGGAATTCGTCATACTGACCTTCATGGATCCTGTGTCAGAAATGTAATGTATGTGGTTAATGCAGAGGGATTCTCCTGAATTCGCAATGTATGATAAATTACAATATTGTGAAAGAATTGACCCCGCGAGTTATGCCAGCGGTAGACTTCCTATCATATGGTTAAAAGCTATAAGCCAGACTAAAAGAGATACCTTGATTGAAAAGGTGGGACGATGTTTTACTCTTAAAATATAACCGTAAAATAACGCGAGCGAGGAGCATGAAATACTTGAAAATTGAACCAATTGTAGATTCCAGACAAAATTGGAAATCACCCATTCGCCAACAATGCCTCCATCTAGAATACTATGACTAATTCTGAATTACCATCCTATGTGCAAGAGAACTTTTGACAGACCATCAAGCGCTAGCAGGTGACCTCAACGAGCCCCTGGGCTCAATAACTGTATTGAATATGATAGGACTAAGCTTATTGCCTTCGGTGCTTCATTAGCCTGTGTTAAACTGTCAAACGTAATTTCAATAACGTGGTATAGTACAGGATCCATATTTATATAACACTAGCTAATACCCGCCATGCGCTGCTGAGCCTAAATAAATTAAAATTAATGTGATTTTATGTTTTGTTGAATAAGTGGAAAGAAAAATAATTATAAATTTATATTTTTAGATACCCCTTGCTGATTACCCGGCGTTGCCCAGGAATCTACTTATCCCGATCTTCTTGACATAAATGAGCTGAAATACGAAAATTAATGTGTTTCATAATTAGATAAACAAGTTAAGGGAGACATTTATATAGTAATTATTTTTAGATACCCCGTGCTGTTTATCCGGCATTATCCGGGAATCTGCTCATCCCGATCTTCTTGGCATAAATGACCTGAAAGACGAAAATTGATGTACTTATTATTAGTTGAATAAGTAAAATGAAAAATAATTATAAATGTATATCATAATTATTTTAAGATTCCCCCTGCTGATTACCCGGTGTTACACAGGAATCTACTTATCTCGATCTTCTTGGAATAAATGAGCTAAAAGACAAAATTCGCTATTGTGAGTTATTCGTAAATGAACACCCGTCATGTGCTGCTATACCTGCACAGGAATCTACATACTTGTCTCGATCTTCTTGTCACCAATGAAAGACAAAAATGGTTATTGCGAGTTATCCGTAAGAGATAAACATATGCTGTCGCAGACTTTTTTTGTAGAGCCTTTTGAGATATTCAGTTCTGTGTACATTAATTTTGTGTATTTGTATTGTTTATTCCGCATAAGCCATTTGACCGTCCAATGAGCCATTTTTTCACGTTTTCCACCACAAAGGGCGATTTTTAAGGGTATAGGAGTTGAGTATCACAACTCTCTCATAGCCTATGTTCATCCCAGGAATCTCTTGATCGTTTTGCAAAAAAAAACCCCATCACAATCGGATCAACGGTATGGCCGCGCATAGATTACGAACAAACAAACATTCATTTTTACACGTTTTATTTGATTTTCATATTTATTATATAATTCAGTGACAGCTGTTTCGGTACACTGTACCTTCTTCAGACATGTTAACAAATTATATAATATATAATAAATAATTTAACATGTCTGAAGAAGGTACAATGTACCGAAACAGCTGTCACTGAATTATATAATAAATATGAAAATCAATATTTTTATTTAATTAATAAATATGGATTTTCATCAAGTAAACACCAACTCAATTGATCATTTTTACACGCTTTATATTTAGCTTGACCTGTATCTATGTATGTAACAGAATCTTTCAACGCAATTTTCACCCACTTAAAATCATTGGATCGACTTGAAACTTTGTATACTTGTAAAGGACCCGTGACAATACAATAATTTCATTTTTCTCCCCTAAAATCCTGGCCAGAATCGTCAGAAAATAAAAAAAGTGGCTTTGTATCTATGTAACGGAATTTTTTAACACGATTTTCACCCACTTAGAAACATTGGATCGACTTGAAGCTTTGTATACTTGCAAAGGACCCGTGACAATACAATAATTTCATATTTATTTTCTAAAAATCCTGGCCAGAATCATCAGAAAATCAAAAAAAGTGTCTTTGTATCTATGTAACGGAATTTTTGGACACGATTTTCACCCACTTAGAAATATTGTATCGACTTGAAACTTTGTATACTTGTAAAGGACCCGTGACAATGCAATAATTTGATATTTTGTTTCTAAAATCTTTGCCAGAATCATCACAAAAAAAATTAAAACTGGCATAACGGGTTGCGGACTTGTGGACTTTTTAGTCAATCGTTGTAAGAGCTGAGTTGGTAGAACGGTGAACTCTAGTGGTATATAATTTCAGTAATCCATAGGTCGTTGGTTCAAATCCGGCTGGGAGGATTTTTTTAGAAGAGTATTACTTTTAGCTCATACTACAATAGTATCGAATTTAAATATATTTATATTTTTATCTTATTTTGTAAAATATTAAAACTAAAAAATAAAAAATAAATAATAGTTTTAAAAAACTAAAACAACACGCTTTATTAGATAACCGAACTAAAAAAAATGAAAAATAATTTTAATTTCCAACACGCTTGGGATAAAATTAATGTGGTCAACAAAAAAAATCATCTCCAAAACATATTGAATAAAACTGGAGTTACCAACATAAACAAAATAATTTTACCATCAAAAGCGTGGGATGCTTTTTACGATTTTTACATTTTCTTCTTAGAGAATTTACTTTACCAATATCTGTTTATTATCAAATATATTGATTGATATAAAGCACCCCACGCTTTTGGTGGTAAAATGATTTTATTTTTGTTGATAACTCTAGTTTTATTCTATGTGTTGGAGATGAATTTTTTGTTGGCCACTTTAATTTTATCCCAAGCGTGTTGGAAATTAAAATTATTTTTCATTTTTTTAGTTCGGTTTTCTAATAAAGCGTGTTGTTTTAGTTTTTTAAAACTATTATTTATTATATATTTTATATATTAGATTGTTACCTCAAACATCCAGCAGTGGCCCCAAATCTCACAGACTCAAACATAATTACTTTTCTTAATAACATTTGAGGGCGCCAATAATAGTAACTAGTACATTACTTAATGAGTCGTAATTCGAATGTGGCCCTCCATGGTATCTTTACCTTGTCATGGTGGAGTGGCTTGCGTGCTTAAATGATCCTGAGAGCTATGCCGGCGGTAGCATTGCTGCCGATAGGGTTACCCATGCCGGACTGGTCGAAGGTGATAAGCCAGACGAAAAAAGTACCTTGGGGGAAAGAGTGACGATCTTTCACCGTAAAAATACAACCGTCAAGAAATGCGGACATGGGTTCATCTGGAGTAAAATTTTCCGGATGTCAAATAGTCCCCCATTCGGTTCTCCGGGCGGGGACTACTTCAGGGAACGCATGCCAAAGACTCAAACACAGGGACATGTTCCTAGGAACATGGAATGTTAGGACTTTATACAATACCGGGGCACTAGATATTAACGCGGGAATTAGATAAATTGCCCTTAGATATACTCGCTTTACAGGAAGTTAGGTGGCCAGGAGAAGATAGTCAGGAAGCTTTGCATTATACTATGGGGGTGCGGAAAGACCTGCATTTGGAACGGGTTTTTTAGTCAGAACGAGGATCCTATCCGCTATCCGAGATATTAAGTTTGTTAGTGATATGATATCATACATAATTCTAAAGAGTAAACGACATGATTTTATAATTGTAAATGTACCTGCCCCCACAGAAGATAAAGATGACAAGATCAGGGATGGGTTCTATGAAGAATTTGAATGCTTATTTGATAGCCTTTCACGATATCATATGAAAAATGGTCAGAGTGATAATCAGACAACGGCTATCGCTTATGAGAGGAACAAACGCTAAAGATGATTCTGTAAAATATGAATTAAAAAACATGAAAAATGATGAAATGCGGCAATAATACCAAATCAAAATTGCAAATAGATTTGAAGTACTGGAATCTTCAGATGACAATGTGGCAAACGAAGAAGAAACTGATATAAATAAAGAATGGGAGGCTATAAGAGATATTATTAAATTGTCAGCATCAGAAAGTTTTGGTTGTTTAAAAAAGAGGCAAAACAAGAAATGGTTTAATGAGGAATGTGCCGACATTGTTAATAAAAGAAAGCTAACAAAAATTAAATGGTTACACGAGCCAAATGAGGTAAATTTAAAGCAATTGGGTAGTGTTAGACGGAAAACCACCAAGTTACTAAAGAGTAAAAAGAGGAAATATTTGAGAGAGAAGATTAATGATCTTGAAATGAATGCAAAAAATTGGAACATTAGAGAATTATATCAGGGAATTAGTATAGAGAAGAAGGGGTTTCAGGCTAGAACAATCATAATTCAGAATGAAAATGGGGATATCATTGCAGATTCTAGGTGTATATTAAATAGATGGAAAAGTTACTTTAATCAGCTATTAAATGTACATACAGAACAGGACATTGAGGAGGATAAGTTACAGACAGCATAAATGCTAGTCGCAGAGCCAAGTGCATTAGAGGTTGAAATGGCGATTGAAAAATTGAAGATGTATAAAGCATCAGGTTCAGATGAGATCCCAGCAGAACTGATAAAATCAGGGGGAGAAAAATTGATGGACAAGATACGCTGGTTGCTTAGTATGATTTGGGAAAAAGAAGCTCTTCCAGATGAATGGAAGGAATCAATTGTACCAATTTATAAGAAAGGAGACAAAACTGATTGCAACAACTACAGGGGCATCTCATTACTTTCAACTTCGTACAAAATTCTTACAAATATATTAGTAAGCAGACTTACTCCCTATATTGATGACATTCTAGGAGATCATCAATGTGGATTTAGAAGAAACAGGTCTACAGCAGATCAGATTTTCAGTATAAGACAGATTTTAGAAAAGAAATGGGGAATATAATGGTACTGTACATCAACTATATGTAGACTTCAAAAAAGCATATGATTCAATTAAGAGGGAGAAGTTATATAGTATCCTGCTGGAGTTCGGATTTCCTAAAAAGTTAGTTAGACTTATACGAATGTGTCTAAATGACTCAAAGAGTAGGGTGCGTGTAGGCAAACAGTTTTCGGACACTTTTGAAATCCAGAATGGGTTGAAGCAAGGAGATGCACTATCTCCTCTACTATTTAATTTTGTACTAGAGCATGCCATTAAATCTTTAGAGAATGAGGAAGGCTTACAACTGAATGGTATTAATAAGCTGTTAGTTTATGCTGATAATGTAGTATCACTGGCCGATAGCGAGGAGATAATAAAGGCTAACACGCACACACTATTGAGTAACACCTAGGACTGGAAGTAAATATCAATAAAACTAAATATATGGTCATACGTAGAAATTCAGTGTATAATGGAAATGGACAGCTAATGAAAAATGAGGGAAATTTTGAGGAAGTGGCTGAATTCAAATACCTAGGAAGAATAATCACAAATAGGAATGAGATGCACAAAGAAATTAAACATAGGCTCAATTCTGGAAATGCATGCTATTATTCATTGCAGAGACTTTTGATGTCCCAACTCCTTTCAAAATCGTTAAACTGAAAATATATAAACTATTATTCTACCAGTTATAATATATGGGTGCGAAACATGGACTCTTACTTTAAGGGAGGAAAGGAGATTGCGAGTATTTGAGAATAAAGTTCTTAGGAACATTTTTTGACCAAAGAGAGATGAACAGACAGGTGAATGGGGAAGGCTATACATATCAATGAAGCCAGATATAATAAGAACAGTTAAGTCTCGTAGACTGCGATGAGCAGGACATGTTGCGCGTATGAGGAATGAAAGAGGTGCATGGAAGCTTCTTTTAGGAAAGCCAGAGGGAAAACGCCCAGTTGGTAGACCAAGAATGAGGTGGGAGAACAACATTAACTATGATTTGAGGGAACTAGATTATACAGGGAATGATTGGAAAGCATTAGCTCTGGATAGGGATGTATGGAGAGCTTATGTCCGCGCGGCCAAGATCCTACGTGTTTGATAGTGCCAGTGAGTGAGTGAGTGAATTCGAATGTGGGCATAAAATAATTTTGCTCAGAGGCACCTCATTTCAGGTTTGAGGGCTTTATTCGTGTTGTAAATCAATTAAATGAGACAACAGTTTAGTTTCCTTTTGCAGGAACACATATTTACATATTTAATATTTTGCGATCTCAGGCAGGTTTGAACCAGCGATCCTTGGAGCCGAAGGCGAACGTGGTAACTACTAGTTCACCACAACCTACACCATGTGGGACTGTGGATGTTTTTTTACGTAATCTTTTGAAATGTTTTCATTATTATTATTATTATCTTAATCATCATCGTCATCATTTTGGTATCACAATTTGATAATATGCAGAATGCTTTGACATCAAAAGAGAAGCAAATAATTAAGATTCCATATTACAGTCATAACTGTATTTATATTTGTAACTGTATTAGGCATTATCGCAACATTTAAGATTTTCTTTAAATTATTTGTAAATATGATAATTTTAAACGAGGAGCAATCACTAATACTCGCATTTTCCTCTCAGTTATATATCCCTCTTCCATTTAATGTACCGTACTACACAGCTTGTAACGCAGGTGTATCGAACTGACGGCCTGCGGGCAGCAAATAACACTTTGGATTTTTTCGGCCTGTCACCGTCGAAAAATATAACCACATAGTATTGTATTTACCGCGCAAACCCCAGTCAACGGCTAACACAACACTCACAATTGAAGGCTAACCTGTGTAACATAATGTAAAAAAATTTATGGAAGTTGTGTCTTCAGAATCTCATACTCCAAATTTCCGAGATTAATTGCAAACAAGTGGTGTAAAAGTGGCAAAAATCAATATTTTGAGTTGGCCTGTTGTGTTTTTGTGAAATAATATGTTATAACCTTTTAATATTTCATTATAAATAAAGTTATAAATTTTATATTGTTATATTTCAATATATTATTATTTCCATTGAAACAGTTATTAATACTTTATCAACTATACATATGAATCGTTCTACAGATCATGTGTTGGTTAGCGAGAGGTTTGTTAATATACGAAATGACCCGCGGTCCAAATGAGCTTGAGGCACCTGCTCTAACGCTTTGGTATTAGGTGATTAAAGTAAGCCTTCATTTATCTCGGAATGAGCTCAAGTTGTTTTCGTTAAAGTCAAGATAGGAATCCAAGTTTGGTTTCTCTCATGGATGCTATTTTTCAAGGCAAGGGTGTAGTCATGTGACTTGCGATTAAGTACCGTGATTCATAATGTCAAGGGTTGAATATTTCAGTCTTTCTCTTCTAATTGCTGTTACTCGCGTTGGAATTGCCTAAGATTCCGTTCTCTCTTCTATGAACTAGTAAATGTTTCACATCTCTTCTTCAGGAATTTAACCCAGTTGTTGTGTGTTGCAGTGACTTGGACATAGACATAGAAGATAATGGAGATGGAACGTTTAGCATCTATTATACAGTGAAGGATGCTGGAGACTATACTCTGAGCGTCAAATTCGGCGGACAACCTGTTCCTGATGGCTTCTATACTTTCACGGTAAGTCCGACAGTACTTCTGTTGTAAGGGCCTGTGTTTTGTTTTTTAACATATAATAGATGATTCGATATCCTAGAGATAAAAAAGGGATTATGTCAATGAAAAATACGATACAAATAAATATAATTAATAACATTAAATCACTCAGGACTGGTATTAAATTACGTTAAGATGTGCAATTCAAAATTAATGCATTATTTTGACAGCTAGAGCATAAATGAATAATGGACGAAATTCATGCTGCTTTCCCATGTAAAAAAAAGGAAAGTATCTTAAAATGAAGAAATAGATTTGTTCAAATTCTCGAGAACATTGGAATAAATTATAGTTATTGTTATTGCCTACTATTATATCTAATTTTTAATCTAAAGATTATAGGAAAGTATTATATATATTCAATCAAGTTTTATATAACTCAACTTGATAAAAATCTTAATTTTCATTCCGTCAAAATCTTTTGTAGCGTTCTTGTAAAAACTCACCCTAGCCCTAATTTATTGTTCTTTCCGTCAAAATATTTTCTAGTGTTATTTATTTATTTCAACTGTTGGTCATAATGGTATACCAGGCTAAACCTCTGTCAATACAAGGTAAAACAAGTCTCACTAATAAATGAAATGGCGGGAAAATGTATTTTGCTAAGATGAAACAAAATAATTAATTCAGATAGGTTTTCAATTTTAATATGAACAATATTTTGAGAGTGAAGGATATGTGGCTTAATTTTTAAAATATATATAATAAGTTATAAGAAAACACACTATTGCAATTTTTTAATATATAAATGATGATTTTAATTTACTTTCTGGCCGTTGAATATCTAAAATGTGTATGACTGTATTATCTTGAAAATTTGTTTTGCTAAACAACTAGCGCATTTGTCTGCTTCTCACATAAAATCTTTCCTACTACACCCGTAGATAATTCAGTGGGCTTTGCTGTTCTTTCCGCAGATTGATAACAAATTAATGGGATACTATATTTAGGTTTTCCACATTCACTTTCAAATTACTCATGGATATGAAACACTAATTTTTTATGTCCGTATGTAACGGTTTACTCCTGCTTCCAAGTAGACAAACAATAAGAATTAAATGAAACAAAAACAACAGTAAGATTAGCAGAACAGTTCTGCCACACTTTTAATATGTAACACTAAACTAACGTTTGACGTTGTAATGATAAAACCATAGATACCAGCAAACACTCTTAACAGTTGAGAGAAACTGAGTGCTTGCAAAGTCTCAAGAGGTGTATATCTCCCTGTAAAGGAACCATGAGGTTTATGATCGCTGCCCATCCCTTTTCTCGAAGGAGAATTCAAAATTTTGACGGTGAACTCCATCAACTGGGCAAACGCGCTGTAGTAACATCTATAAGTAAAGTGCATACTTTTTTAACGATATGTATATAAATTCATAGTTAAAATGTAGGTAAATATAATAGTAATAAGTTATCTAAAAAGCAAAGTGCATATTTATTTTTTTATTTTACGGTGCATACGAATTTCTAAAGTTTCAATGAAAATTGATGTAGTAGGCTATCTGGATATTGCCATGAAATCAATTTTTGTTTCTTTCAAATTGCAGAGATATTCCTAAAATAAATAGATAAATAAATCGGCGAGAAAACATAAGCCATTTTCATAGAGAATACATCTTTGTGTTTTTGTGTGTTTGTGGATGTGCGTTCGTGCATTCATATATGTACGCGTGCACATACAGATTACCAAGCCTAACTCTGGCCCGCATAATATAAAAATGCCAAGTAATTTTAAGTAGTAACTGGATAATTTTAATGTTTCTCATTTATAATAATAAAATAAATGCATATTTATACATGCAATTATATTTCTGAAGAGCCTAGCACGACTAAATTGATGATTTTCTCCGGTTAGCATGTGACAGTAGAGGAAGTCATACACTGGCGTATTCCTCAGGAGCTTGATTGGACCAAGTTCTAGTTTCTATATTTAAAAAAAGTACATCGTATAGCCCTAAATAATATGAATGAAAATTTGTTGTGTGTTCTATATGGCAGCTTTGCGGACTTAGAAACCAATTCTTAAATTCAGTGCAACTAATGGATAATGTAAAAGACATTCTTGTAAAAAAACAAGTCTGATCGTCTTATTGTACAGTCACAGTCAACATTTACGACTCTTCTCATGTACGTGAGGTCAATTAGTGTCTAATATTACTAAAATACGGAATTTCATATTTCTAAGTAAATTGATATTTGTTGTGAAAGCGGCGGGGATGACCACGTGTTAAACTTGAATATGGAGGGGATCACGACGCCCCGCCTCTGTAAGCGTCCCTGCCAGATTCTTTGCGCATATAAGGAGGGGGCTGTAGACACCCTCACTCTGCCCCTCTGTAATTCTTTTGTTTTGTACCGGCAAATTGAAGGCGGGGGCCGGGGCGATTGTTGACTAGCATTTAGTTGATTCTGGGTCCTGGTGGAAGAAGAAGTGTGCTCTACGCCACGGAATAACAGTTAGTCGTTGGAAAAGTAAGTAGAATTCCTCCCCACCACACCCTCCTGTCAAGTGCAGTCGGATTCGTAAGCATGTCGAGTCGTCTGGCATGATATAACCTTAAAAAAATTGCTTTCTTAAAAGATAGTCTCCTGGTATAACATGACCCATAAAAATGGTAGCATATTTGTTTCAAACACAGCGCTCCTTCCGTCTGTCCGTCCGTTAAAAAAATATATAAAAAACACCCGCGCAAGTTTTCATGGGTTGTACTGAAATAACAGTTAGTGACTGGAACAGGTTTATAACTTTCGCATTTCACTGTCTGCTGGAAACAGTTTTAAGTTGCACATGTGTCTTCTTCGTGTTAAGAAAAGTCATATATTGTTTAATGTTAGTGCACGGTGGTATTTTGCATTCGATTTTTTAAGGGGGTGGAAATTGCACCACATGTGTGGTGGTGTTATCAGCAGCCATATGATGGTCATTAAATATAACTTGATATTTTAAGCAAAAACTATAGAAATCAATTTATTTGCACTACTGGCACCCCATATCTATGTTGATATTGGCACAATAGTTTGGTCTTACATATATCAGCAAAATGAAAAGATGTTTGGCAATGGTCTGAAGGGATTCTATATAATAACCGAGAGAACGCTTATAGAGGAAGGAGGTTAGGGTTATTGTCTGCGGACATTGAAATGTGTGTATCCAATCTTGCGGCTAAATTACATTCTTAAAAACGTAAGAGGAAACAAATATTATTTTTGCTATGTTATATAGGAAGATGACTATACTTCTCTGAGAAGGGAATTAGTCTCCCCGTGGAAAAATGGAATCGTTATTTAAACCTTCAGTCCTCTCTATCTCTATCTCTCTCTCTCTCTATCTCTCCTCCTCTCTCCGTCTATATCGCTCTCTCTCTCTCTCTCTCCTCTCTATGTGTGATGTGTGTGTGTGTTTTGAAGCAAACAACCATCCAGTGTTGCAATTCCGAGTGTTTCGGAAAGCAAGCTACAGCAGATTACTCCTCGACTTATTTATGTCAGACAGATGGTTGTACTTACGCGTTATTGCATTTCATATTTCATTTTCGGAGTTCGATGTAGGCTACTGCCTATGACACCATTAAAATAACCGTCTTCACACGCAGAATCTCAGAATATTTACTGTTGATGATTAAAACTATTTCGGCAAGTTTTTCATCAACCAAAGTAGACTTTTATATTTGTATTTGAAATTATTGGGGACACGCCGTGGCGCAGTTGGTTAAGGCAACACTTACATGCCGAAATGTAGGGGGTTAGAGTCCCGGTAGGGGCCCGCGATTTTTAAAACTGGTCTAAACTTGGGTGGATGGGAAAATGGTCCTGAGGTTGGGACTCAGCATCTAACGAAAATGTGTACCAGAGGCTTGTTCTGAGGGTAAGGGCGGCCGTCATGCAGGACTGACAATGCAGTTGACATATCGTGCAATTTGTCTAGAAAGTGGGAGTTTTATCTTCCTACTACTCAAGGGCTTTCTATGGCTTGTATTGGGGTCACTTTACCTTTTATTCAAAGTTATTGCGTGCTTTTCCTTTCACTAGTGTTAGAACTGCGTATATATTACCTGTATATACATTTAATTTATGCGGTACTCTGTACAGGAAGTCAAATATAAATAAACATACTACAAAATTACTAAGAGTTCACTAGCGAAAATGTAATGTGTGCCTCCACTCCAGCACAATTATTTATATACAAACTATATTATAGACACCGCAGCACACACCACCAGAGTATTACATCATGGGTGGATTTCTCAACCGAAGTTTAAACTGCGACCGCGGTTTCCCGATTTTTTGTTTCCATAACAACCATAAAAACTGAAAATCTGCTGCTGTAAATTACAAAAACAAATGTCTGAATCATGTATGTGTATTCATAACAATTTCTGTGAATTTTGAGTCATTTTTATGGGTGTTAATGAAAAAAATAAAAAATCGGAAAACCATGATTATGGTCTAGACTTCGGTTGAGAAATCCACCCCATGAAATCACTACCTGTAGTCGATGGACTGAATTGCTATTGAAGTACACTCTTAGCTTTTTATATCTTAGGAGGTGTGTCCATTAAGTTCAAGTCAACAGTTTGTGCTTATCAAAATACGTTGAAATTGGATACGGTATGTTCTGGATCTATGCCAACGTGCCTGAAATGAACATTTCATAAATACATCTAACATGGATGCATAAATACCAGGCGATCGTAAACAAATTTCGCAAAATTTGAGGCCTCACATCTTGCGTCCCGAAACACTCCGAAATACGCCATTACACTTGTTTTAACATACAAAGAATGCACTGCGAAAGTTTAAATGTGATCCCATTTTTTCCACGGGAGTGTGTTCCTTGTGAGATGGGGTAGGGAAACGCGTTGTTCTACGACGAATTAACATGTTAGATATAGTTGGGATGTAGAGATAGGAGACGGAGGCAAGTGCGAGCTATCAGAATGCATTTTTGGTCGTTTAATAAACAGTGCAGTGTTTTCAATTGCCGCTATTTGATCTGGTAGACTGAATACAAGACACTTGTGTAAGGTATCACTACAAGAGACTCTGCTTTGTCATATTTGAGAAAGGTACTTACCGAATGTTTTACAATATCTGAACAGGTAACGGTATTCAACGATTTTTCGCCCTTCATTTACTTTTCTTCGTGTCGGACCGGGTGGATAGTGGTCACTCTCCTCCTCTGGTTCAGAGGTTCGCGGGTTCAAACTCGACCGTAGCCGATGGATTTTAAGGGCGTACAAAATCCTGAGCATTGCTTCCTTCGGAAGGAAAGTGAAGCCATGGATCCGGTGTTGTAGATTTACAGGACGTAAGAGAAACTAAAAAAATAAAAAAGAGAGAGAACCTCAAGCCTAATTTGAGGCCTCCGAACAAAACTTGTCGATCCTTTCACTCCCAGATTTATATGGCGACGCTAATGACGTGAACTGTTAAAGAGCACCCTTAAATAAAATACTAACTAGCCACTGTTTTTCACTTTTTGTTTTACTAACTAATTGGCAATATTCGAAATCGTAGTTTCATGGCCGCGCGGACATAATTTCTCCATACATCCCTATCCTGAACTAATGCTTTCCAATCATTCCCTCTTTAATCTACTTCCCCAAATCATGGTTAATATAATTCTCCCACCTCATTCTTGGTCTACAAACCGGGCGTTATCCCTCTGGTTTTCCTACAAGAAGCTTCCATGCACGTCCTTCATTCCCCATTCGTGCCACATGTCCTGCCCATCGCTGTCTAAGAGACTTAAATGTTCTTATTATATCTGGCTTCCTATAAAGACAATGTAGTTCACTCTTATGTAGTCTTCTCCATTCACCTGTCTGTTCATCTCCCTTTGGTCCAAAATTTTTCGTAAGAGCTTTATTTTTAAATACTCGTAATCTCCTTTCCTCCCTTAAAGTAAGAGTCCATGTTTCGCATTCATATAACTGGTAGAATAACAGTTTTATATATTTTCAGTTTAACGTTTTTTCAAAGGAGTTTGGGATGTCAAGAGACCTTGTAATGCACAATAGCACGCATTTCCAGAATTGATCCTATGTTTAATATCTTTGTGCATCTCATTCCTATTTGTGATTATTGTTCCTAGGTACTTGAATTTAGCCACTTCCTCAAAATTTCCCTAATTTGTTTTCCATTTCCATTATATAATGTATATCTGTGTGTGGCCATATATTTAGTTTTATTTACTTCCAGTGTTACTCAATAGTGTGTGCGTATTGGCCTTTATTATCTCCTCGCTATCGCCCAATAGTACTACATCATCAACTTTTTGTTTTACATTGTTTTGAATTTTTCCTTTGTGATACAAGCACATGCCACACATCAAGACCCCCGAGGTTCAAATTTAAATTATCTTACTCGCCTGAATTGAATCTGGATTCCCTCATTGGAAAGTTGGTACTCTGGCGATTATACCATGACGGCAGATAAATTGGAACAGAGAACACTGCTATGTGATATTAGGAGACAAAGGGCATTACGAACTCTTTATATTTAACACTTTTCAATAATGGATCATATTATAATGATATTGTGAAAAGAAAAATTTATCTCCGAACCAGGAATGGAACCGTGGACCTCTTTTGACAATATCATCATCATATCATAATATGGTCCATTATTGGAATTGTGGTAAAATAACACATTAATTTTTATTTTCACAATATCATTATAATATGATCCATTATTGGAACTGTTTTAAAATAACACGAATAGTGTAGTGGTCTTGCACGCTCGTACGGAATACGAGAGAGATCCACGGTTCGATTCTTGGTTCGGACATTAATTTTTCTTTTCACAGTATCATTATAATATGAGAACTCTATATAGAAGACAACTTTTCGATATTATTATTATTATTATTAATATTATTATTATTATTATTATTATATTTAGCGACGCTATTTAACATATCAGGCTATTAAAGTAGCAATTCAAATCTTGGCTAGTCAGAACCGACAGCCTAACTTAGAGATCTTTTGTTTCTTGCTTGAGATTATTTTTCGATCCGTAAATCAACAAGAACCAGGGCTTTACTTTCCTTCCGAAGAAAGTCATATTTCCGGATTTTTACGGCCGGGCTCCTCTACACGGTTCCATTCTGGTTCCTCATTTGTTTATTGCCAGTGTATATCACATTAGAAGTTGTGCTCATCTTAAATACAATTTCTTAGTAATGGCAAACGGTGTTAAAATCCAAAGAGTTATCTATTTTAGGGAAATTTCTTGCCACGGTGCATATTACCTCCTTAATTATTAAAACCTTTTTTTTTTCTCCAAGATACACTGTGTTACTGATATTAAAGTAAATATGTTTGAACTGGATGAGGCATAAAGAACTGAGTTGTACCCGAGCAAGATCACTTCTGCTATACATATTTTACGACGTATTTTATTCTCTTTAATGCTCAGTAAAATAGTTAAGCAACTAAAAATAAATATATCTGGTGTCACATTCTTCAGAGATATGCGGTTCAGTTGGGTTTATTTTTCATTCTGCTATTAAGTGTCATAAAAGTACTCCTAGGCGTTGTAAACTACGATCTTTCTTAGAAACGAACTATTATATTTTATTTATTTAGTTTTGTTCATGTTTACCATTAGTTGTTACCTGGTTTACCAGTTCTTTCTTGTTTACTTCCTTTAACATTCTTAACATGTGCGGTCACATTCTTTCATTTTTTTCACACCCGCACGCATCCACGCGCGCGCGCACACACACACAAACAGAGAGAGAGAGAGAGAGAGATTATGATGAACGCAGATAATTCTGATGTCCAAGACCTAGTATCGAAACCTAGGGTCTCTTGCTGTGTAGCTAGGATCGCTGACCGCTTCTTGAAGCAAAAACAGAAGTGAAACTTGTATTTTGAAAATCCGTAATATGTAATATGTTATGGTTTATTTTAGGAAGTTCATTCTGAGTTTCTTTTAATCGAGTTTTTGTGAGAAAGGGAAACATTTTATCTCAAATTAATGTTGATTCAGTTTGAGGTAAGATGTTACCCATTCTAACAAAAGCTTGTTGGTCTTCTTGAATACCACTGAAGTAATCATATTTAAATCTCACTTGATAAATAGAATTATTTGTTAATCGTTTATTACATCCTATGAACTCTTCATATCGTGAAAGAAGCTGAAAAATGTGTTCAAGTAATTTGAATTGGCGACATCAATGAAGGAAACAAATATGAAAGAAACCTAGAAATGTAATTGAATGAAACATAATAATAATAATAATAATAATAATAATACACAATTCATGAATATAGGCCAATATTAACCTGTTCCTGTATCAACTAGACAGGGTCTAAAAGTCTTTTTTGTGGACGTCCAGATCGTCGCCGTCCTCCTGGGCGATACACAAGAACTGCATTGGGGATCCTAGTTGGTGACATTCGGAATACATGTTGCAGTCATCTGTCTATGTAGTTGGATGTCTTTTCTTCTTAAGGTTGCATGTGGAGTTATTTTAAAAAAAATTCATTTCTCTGATGATCAAGTAGAGTACATCCAGCTGTTCGGCGCATGAATCTCATTTCCGCAGCTCTTAATCTGGTGTGATGTCTTTCTTTTTCTAGAATCTAGATTTCACTTCCATACAGGGATATCGGGTCAGCGATAGTTATATATAATATGAGCCTTGATGTTTTTGTACAAGGCGTGGTTTTAAAATATTATTTATTAAGACTTATATTTGTAAAAAAAATTGTGAGTTTTAAATTAAGATGATTCTCGCCTCAATAGATACTACACCTTAGGTAGGAGAAGTTATTAACTTGCTCTAAAATCGTATTCTTAATTTAACGAAACAATATGTCGATATGCCCATGCTATATTCGAAATGATTGGAAAGTAAATTTTAAGCACTTGGGAACTACAACTTTTATTAATACAATATAGCTGGCGATATTTGTGTTTACTTGACAAATGCAATTGTCTCAATTTGCATAGCACAAGATAACACTGAGCAACAAAAAATAAACTTTTTTTTTGTCTCAGAAAAAAATGTGATTCCGATAGTATTTTTTCTTCTGAATTCAAATATGATATCGGTTTTTCTCCATCATGCAAGGTTTCCGAGAGACATGCATTTATAATTTCAAACACTTTAATATTTTATACATCCGTAACTACACAATATTCGAACATTCGGACTCACCTAGAAAGTAAGAAATGACGATTTCTGCTATATTTCGCCTGTGGAGCATTCCTCTTGATGATCCTACAATAATCGGCCAGCATATTAGGATTCCATTTGCCTCGATATCTCTTTTCCATAGCTGAAATCTCCTGATGAAAGTGTTCCCCGAAAAAGTTTTGCAATGGACAAATGGACGAAAAAACGCTTATTAAAAAGTAATTATTTAAATCCATTAATTGAAATTGAAATAAAAAAACTGGGTGATGGAAAAATTCCGAATACATATTTGAAAACACGATAAAAAACTTCAGTAAGTGCAACTATTGGTACTCATGAGACAAAAATCATGTTGAGCAGTGTAATTGTAAAGAGGTTGTTGAATCCATAAATCAATTCAGTTTACTTGCATATTGAGATAAAATTATTCGAAATGCGTGTTCGAACTTTAATTGATCCTCAATCCGAATAATTGAATACTACTAATCTCATCAGGAATTCAGCGAAGGTGATGCTGCTATTCACATGTTGGCAGTGTACTTCAAAACAAGATTTGGAACATCACCAAAATGTTTTCCTTTTCCAACAAACACAAAAATTGCGGTATTTATTTTCTAATAGAGATTGTCCTGTCTTATGGATAAGGGTGTCAATTACAGGCTGTAATACAATTTTAAGAGAGGTTTCAAATTTTAGATGACCTGTGGCATTCAGGTAAATAATGTATTATATAGAGTCACTTAATGTATGTAATCCGCCCCTCCCATCTAGTTTTCAATGTTTGGAATGTTTAAGCACCTAGAGCATTGAGAAACTAGTTTTTTACAGAGTAAATAAAATTAATTTAATTAATTGTGATTATTATAGATAGAGTATCTTTTTTCTCCAGAAAACCCATTCTCTCTCTCTCTCGTCTCATCTCTCTCTCTCTGTTCTTCTCTCTGGTCTCTCTCTCTCATTTCTGTCTCTCGCATCGCTCTGTCTCTCTCTCTCTGTCTCTCTCTCTGTCTCTCCTCTCTCATGTCTCTCTCTGTCTCTCTCTCTCTCTCTCTCTGTCTCTCTCTCTCTCTGTCTCTCATCTCCTCTCTGTCTCTCTGTCTCTCTCATCTGTCTCTCTCTCTCTGTCTCTCTCTCTGTCTCTCTCTCTCTCTGCTCTCTCTCTCTCTGTCGTCTCTGTCTCTATCTCGTCCTCTCTCTCTGTCTCTCTCTCTGTCTTTCGCTCTCTGTCTTTCTCTCTCTGTCTCTCCTCTCTCTTCTCTCTCTCTGTCCTCTCTCTCTCTGTCTCTGTCTCTCTCTATCTTGTCCTCTCTCTCTCTGTCTCTCGCCTCTCTCTGTCTCTCCTCTCTGTCCTCTCTCCCTCTGTCTCTCTCTCTCTCGGTCTCTCTCTCTCGCCTCTTTCTCCCCATCTTTTTCTTCATCTGTCTCTCTCTCTCATTGTCCTCCTCTCTCTTTCTCTCTCTCTGTCTTTCTCTCTCTGTCTTTCTCTCTCTGTCTATCTCTCTCTGTCTCCTCTATCTGTCTCTCTCTCTGTCTCCTCTCTCGCTGTCTCTCTCTCCTCTCCTCTCTCTCTCCCTCACCCTCTCTCTCTCCCTCACTTCTATCTCACTCTATCTCTCCCTCCTCTCACAATCTCTAAACCACCTCTCTATCCTCGCCCTCTCCTCTCACGCACGCACGCACACACACACACACACACACACACACACGCCCTTTGTTCTCGGGACTTACAGGATATGACCTGCCGGCAGAGGATTATTAACTCTCGATTATATAACTTAATTTTTTCTCCACCACACAAGAACACGGTGAAGGCAGTTGCAGCCATATTCTCTCCGGGTAAGAAGCACCAGGTAGTTTTCTCGTTGTCGTACTAGCTAGCGCCACCAGGCGTCGTTATCATGAATATATCTCTCATGAAATTAAAAGTTGCTCACACAAACAATGGAATTTTCAACCATTTTGTCCCTTGCTATGAAATATATGTCTTTTGACATAAAACATGAACTATGCATTTTCAACCATACGTTACTTATATAAAATGTCCAGTTAGGTGTCCTCTATCATATACCCAATTTTGACCAAAAACATTTGACGATACCCTGGATGTGTACAGGGCTATTCAAAAAGAAGGAACAGATTTGAAACAATTATTTCTTCCAAACTACAAAAAAAAAAAGAATAGAAACAGAATTCCAACATTCCTGGAAAGAGAAAAGTTCAAATTCCACTATTCTATGCATCTAATATGAGCACCATGTGTTACACGACAAATATCAAAACGGTGGCTCATCTCTTGCCACGTCCGAATCAGCTCGTCTCTAGATATTGAATTCACAGCTTCAACAATCAAATGTCGCAGATTTTCAAGAGTGTCAGGCTTAGGGGGATAAAAAAACGGTCTTTTACGTAAGTCCACATATAAAAATAACACGGTGTTAGATCTGGTTATCTGGGAGGCCATCGGCGTTGAGGTTGATCATCTGCTTCTCCTCGTCCAATCTAACAGCGCCAATGTGACCGTGATCGGAACTTCAAACTTTTAATTCTAGGAACGTTGGAATTGTTTTTCTATTTTTTTGTAGCTTGGAAAAAAATAAGTATTTGAAGTCTGTTCCTTCTTTCTGAATAGGACCCCACTGACAAATTTTACTGGGATGATAGGCCTTGCAGAGAGGATTTTTTTTTGTGAAGGAACATATAGTCCTAAACATGTCGTTTATGTCGAGGATTTTTTTTTTGTGAAGGAACATATAGTCCTAAACATGTCGTTTATGAGTTGCGAGTATGTGCTTGTATCAAGGTGCGCACGCGACGCATTGGAACCAACCCATTCGTTGTTTCTGTGCCCTCATCCCTCTCTCTGTCGTAGCAATATGTGCCTGTAGGTTTGGTTTGTTGTTGTTTTGAGAATTTAATCAAAATTCAGTAGGGCCTATGGGTTGTCTGAACTCAGAGACATGATAATGTGTGGCGACAGGGAATGGAAGAGAGGCTCGTCGCATGTATGAGCAGCCGTGTCCCAACAGGAGACATCTACACCACACTACATTTTGTACAATTTATCGACACCTTGGAGAAACGAGGAATCTTGGGCCGTTGTCGGCGGGGGGCGTAATGTGAGGACACCAGATTTTGAGGACGCTGTGTTCGTGCTATGAACGTAATCAGTCCATTCGGAGGGTATTGAGGAAGTATAAAAACCTACATGCATACCACCTTCGGAAGGTGCAGGCAATTGGACCACAGGATTTTGTACCTCGTATGAACTTAATACAGTGATTTCTACATTAGACTGTTCACGATGCTGCCTTTCCTATACACGTCTTATTCTCAGATAATGCCTATTTTATGCGTGATGGATGCTACAAAGTAGGAATAGTCACATCTGGGATTACACTAAAACACATACAATTTGCTGTTCGCAATCACCAGCAGAGGTTTCCATCAACATTTGGGCTGGAATTGCTGGTACTTATCTGCTGGGACCTGTAATTCTGCCAGCAAGGTTAACTGGGGCAGCTTATCTACAGTTCATGCAGACCCCTGCCCTGCTCGGCCGTGTTGGCCGATCGTTGCTGCGACGATATCACACATGCAATGAGGCATAGGCCCGACTGGTTGAACACTTATTATAATAAATATGAAATTATTGTATTGTCACGGGTCCTTTAGAAGTATACAACATTTCAAGTCGATCCAATTATTTTAAGAGGGTGAAAATCGCGTTGAAAGATTCAGTTACATAGATAGATAGATACTGGTCAAGCTAATATAAAGCATGTAAAAACAAGCCTTTTTGAATAAAATTATATGTGTACAATTGTTTGTATTCAATTCCGACCTTTACGAGCGAACATCTTCACCTCATAAATGACATGTTTCGGACTATATGTTCCTTCACAAAAAATGATCCTCTCTGCATGGCCTATCATCTCTATCATTTTGTCGGTGAGGTCCTGTTACACCCTGTGTCTATAATCACCCGTCCACCGCTGTGGTCTCGAGGTAGCGTGCTACTTGTCACACAGCGGGCCCGGGTTCGATCTCCGGTTGGGACAGGCTCCTGGGTGAGGGTTTTTCCTCACCTGTAAGACAAATGTCAGGAAACTTAGGGCCCAACGGTCCCCGAAAATCATCCGGTCATCATCATCATCCTTATTATCCTTCACTGATGTGGAAAGCAACGGAAAGCTACCACACCTATAATCCCCTAATAAAGCTGCGAAGCATAGCATGGAGATGAAAGACCAGCCCTCGGGCAGAATTAATATGGATGGATCTAATCATCCATTTACTATTCCTTTGGTGTCCGCGCCGTAGTCGAGCGGTTTAAGGTATAGTGTGATAGTGCAGAGCTACGAAACTTGGCGCTGGTTCGGAATACATTTTTTTCATAAAATGTCGGACAATATGGGACCGGTGCCCATTCAGCATCGTGAGGAATTTGGGTAACTACTATAAGTACCGAATATAGGTTGGGAAAAACCAGCTATAACTGCTTGGGGACAAACATTCTGGCATGTTACTCTATACTGGCTGGATGATCGTCCACTGCTGTGATTTCTCACACATATGGGTGTGTGGTCAGCAGTCAGCTAGTAGGCCAAGAGCTTCTAGGCCTGTCACGCCATGGAGAGAGAATTCCTTTGATACCGGTACTCTGTTCAATTAGACCAGTGGTACTCACTAGAAATTACAAGAGAGCCAAATATAAGAAACCATATCTGTTCGAGAGCCGCACCAAATTTCACAGTTCTCAGTCTTGGTAACACGCAGCTTTTTTTTACATTTATGGACAAATCAATTACTGATTACTGTCATTTAATTTTTGTTAATAATTAACTTTTATTATTTTATTATTATTATTATTATTATTATTATTATTATTATTATTATTATTACGGTACTGTACACAATTTTAAGGCAACTTACAGTTGGGTAGATTACTGCTGTGAAGTTGATGGTCGAACTCTGTTACTCTCCTGCACAATTTTGTCAATACGAGCTGGTTGATTTGCCACACATATCCGCTGCAGGTTTTCCAAGTTCACATTGGTGAGACGAGATCTATGTTTACCCTTGATGAACTTTATCTTACCGAAAGTCATTTCACAAATATATGTTGATCCACAAAGACACAGAATTTTATTTGCACACGACACCAAGTTTTCGAACTGTTTTTCTGGAACCGTATTCCAAAACTCTAAAATTGAATTCGTTTTTCGTTTCTCTTGAAAAATACCTTCCAGTTCTGAATCCTGCTGGAGACCAATAAGTTCATTTTTTAGATTTCTAATCTCAGGACCAAAATTGACAACCCAGTTACATCTGTTGTCGTTATTGACCAGGGATTTTCAACTAATCGAAATGGGTTTCGAAACTTTCTAAAATCATTAAATCTCGCGCTGAAATCATGGTGTAGTACAGTGAGCAATTCTATGAAGGGTTGCAAGTTTATTTCTTCCTCTAAATATTCTTCAATAAGATGTTGGTAACATGGGGAACTAGTGAAATCATTATTACTAAGTTCTTCTGTATGCATTTTCAATGTTTCTTCTAAAGAAAAAAATTGCACTTGTGAGCTGAGTAATAAGTTTATTTGTACCTTGTGTTTTAATTTGGACATCATTCAGTATTCCTGTTATGTCAGCCAGGAAGCCAACTTTTAACCACCATGAAGAAGAGTCTAGTTCAGGGTATTCTTTATCTCGTTCACTTAAAAAGAGTTTTATTTCATGGCGAAGATTAAAAAATCGTTCCAAAACTCTTCCTTTACTTAGCCACCTGACCTCACTGTGATAAATAACATCATCATACTGTGAATTAAGCTCTTTGAGAAATTCTATGAATTGCCTATGATTTAGTTCACGTGATCTAATGAAATTAACAATGTTAATTACTTTCTTCATCACAGATCTGAAAGTTTCGTCAAATTTAGCAGCAAGATTTTCTTGATGTAAAATGCAATGGTATGTTAATAAGTGGTCTCTATTTAAATGTTTTTTAACAGAGAAATGAATCCTGTATGACAACCTACCATTGAGGGACAACCGTCAGTGCACACTGATAAAAGTATATTCCCCGTGTTTGACCTGTCATAGGTATTACAGTTAAAAATTCTTCCTTTATAATCCCTATCTTATTACGATATTTAACAAATAAAAGCAACTGAGAGGTGGAACTAATATCTGTGGACGAATCCAGAGCAAGGCTGAAATAGTCACATTCACGAATTTCATCGAGAGTACAAAGGAGCATGTCTACAGACATTTCGTTAACTCTCCTAACACAAGTATAATCGGAAAGTTTTAACTTTTGTATGTCACTTTTTATCTGTTTAGCATTTGGCAATTTAGAAAATAATGTGTCACAAACGACTAGAAAACACTCCTTAAAAATCTCTGCATCGGCAAACGGTTTCATTTTGCGTACTAAAATTTCTGCTACTTCATATGCTGTTTTTGTTATCAATTTATTTTCACTTACGGTATCCAACATCATTTTCCGTTCAGACACTATTGACATTTTTAATGTTTTTAGTTTTTCTGCTCTCAATTTAGAATCTTTAGGATATTTGCACTCAAAATTTGAATGCACCGTTTTATAATGCCTATTAAGATTAAATCGTTTATAACCTTGAACTACGTCTCGACATAATAAACACATCGCACTGCCTTCCTTTTTAGCAGGTATGAAGAAAAATTCATGCTCCCAAGTATCTTGAAAAACTCTTCCTTGATCTTCGAGTTTTCTCTTTTTCCCTTTCGAAAAACCACCAGCCATTATTAAACTCTTCACTTCAACTGATTAGGTATTATCGCCTCACTATGATGGTTGTCCGTTCATATAAAAGCGGGTGCCGCGCGACAATGTTTAACATGCGGAATTATTATAGTGGCGGGAGTCGGCATGTTTGTATTTAATTATATATAACAGCTGCAGGGAAACAAAGCGAGCCGCTGGACAACCATCATAGTGAGGCTATAATAACACACAGTATCCAGTCGCTTGTTCATAGAAACTAAATTGTATAATATTTCATTGTGAAAAATTCGGACGACAATGTAGAAGTTTAAACGGTTTAAAACAAACGTACACATATTCAAAACCAATAACACTAGCCAGGACATTGCATTGCATTGTTGAACACGTGCGGTACCGTACTGCTCGGAATTACACAGGGATATTCAACATTTGTAAAATTTCAATAAAGATAATATTATTTTATACTTAGAATTTAAAATTTAAATGCAATGTAATGAAGGTAAAATTATTCCAAGAGACTTAATAAATATCTTCAAGAGCTGCATGCGGCCCGCGGGCCGCGTAATGGGTACCGCTGAATTAGATTAACTACGAATACCCGTTCCATCTCATCCTAACGCGCGGCACGAGTATAGCCCCGCCAATTGCCACCAATGTTGCATTAAGATGGTTGTCGCGCACTCAACAGGGCAGGATTATTTCTCTAGTTTTTTTTCTCTTTTTTTTCCTAGTAAATGAACTTGTAACGTTGTTTTATCGCAGTTATAAGATTCTTCAATGCAATTTAACATATGTGATCATCTAAATTGAGTTCACGTAAAAGGGATTACGGAGTAAAAACATAAGAGAATGAAACATCAGTGGAGTAAGTTACTCAATAAATTAATTGTATTTAAATTGTATAAATTGAGTTCACGTAAAAGAGATTAAAAAAAATACTGGCATTCTATTGTGTTACTCTGTAAAAAACATAAGGAAAGAAACACCAGTGGAATAAATGTCTGAATAAATTAATTGTGTATTAAATTATGTAAATGTAGTGACATATAATTTCGAAACGAGTACATAAAATTAATATATTTATATTGGAATTCCGTGGGTTGCGGGGTGGGGGCGCTGTGGAACAAAGGGCGCTACAATTTCACTTTTTAATAGCACCAGTAGCCAATTTTTTAATCTTCTATTAGAAAAGCGGGATAGTCATGGCAGTTCTTGTGTCAAACAGAAAGTTTTTTCTTTCTTTTTAATGAGATCTTCCCAACACTTGTCCTGCCAAGAGATTTGTCCTAGAGGGAAAGATAAACGATTGTCAATGATGAGTTGGCTTACCACGGGGTGTTGCTGTTTCTCTTCACAATCTTTTCGTTTTTCGACAACATAAAATTTCATGCTCTTAGTCATCGTTGTAGCAATGTCGCTGGCCCATACCGTCTTCTTCAAATCAACTACCTTTACAAAAAAAAAAAAAAAAAAACATTCCGAATACACACATCCTGTTCTTTTATATTATTTTTCCGCCACAAGGACATTCCACTTAATTATTCTAGAAGTTGGCATAACTTTTATTACGTCATAAGAGGTCTCAAGTTTCATTACTACGTACTGTAACTATGTGATGTGGACTTTCTTTAAATTAATTACCTGCGATCATTATTATAGGAATTAATTATTGATAAAACTGCTATAGAGTATAAATAATTGATCATTTCAATAGAAGATAAAAGGTAATTTAATCCCACTGCAGGCCTTAGGTGACCTTGGGAATAGAAAGTGTTAAGGCTTCCACATTTCTTGACAATTGACATAAGATGCCAGCCCTGCGTGATCTCCATCTTCACCTCTAGAACAAACATCTGGTACTATTTCCCTTTAGAGACTGAGTCGACCAGATTGCCATAGCCCCGTCAGCTGGCTTAGAACTGTTTAAGAATTCTGACCCAACAGTGAGTCGAACCACGGCTTGTAGTGTAGTATTGCCTAAACAAAACACGGTATGACGTCACTCAAGGCAGTAATTCCCAAAATGGTCTATATCGACCCCCGGGGTAGAGATTCTGACCTGCAAGGGGCCCTTATTATAAGTAATGACATAAGTGATTTCCAAATTATCGATAAATTCACGACTCACGAAGTTAGGAGTGAATTTGTCTAGAGAGTTTGGAAATCAAGAGTGGCGTTTGTTAGGACTATTTAACGAATACAATTGAGCTGTTTACTCATAAATCATTATTTAAATATGGTTATTTAGAAATATTTACATATTTAATGTAAATCGGCCGCGGTGGACTAGTGGTTATGCTCCTTGCATCTGGTCCCGAGGGTCGCGGGTTCAAACCGGGCCGGGGTCGATGGATTTTTTTAGGATGGAAATATCCAAGGAGAAAGTCCACCGGGAGGGACTTTAAGACGTGGGTCCCGAGTCCGAAGATTTTCAGGCTCGTAAAAGATCCTCAAGCCTGAAAGAAAAGGCCTCTAAGCAAAATTTACCATATTTTCCCGTCCTAGTACTACCTTGGTTTCCTAGATGTCAGCATGAGGCGGAACGCTGACCACGGACCACTCAAATGACATATATACGAAAACAAATGTAACTAAATTAGTATGGTTCAAATTCTTTCCTGTAGGGGAGAGCGCTAAAACTCTGTTAAGGGAAATGTGGGCTTACAAGGAACAAGAAGATATATTTAATGTAAACGACGATGTTTGAAAACAAATGAGAAACGTTGTTTGATTTGTTCTTCACTGCAACCAGATCATATTTATTGCCAGATAGAATCGCATATTGTAATTGTGCGCTCTAGTGGATTAAAAAAAATGATACGCATCATTACAGGTTATTAATTAATTTCTGATGTCCAATGATGTAAATATGTCAATTCTATTTTTCTGCAACGTTAATTCCTGGCAAATAATACGTTTAGGAAAGTGCAAACAGTGTTTTTATGGTATAATCAATTGCTACGAATGTTTTTCTATTATATCTAGCAAGCAGAATCTGGTTACATTCGAGCACTATCGTGCACATATATGCAATATGGGAGCTACTTGATAAAATGGAAGTGATAAAATCGAGGTGAAAAACGGCACTGTGATTTGTTGTAAATCAAAATTCATTGAAATGTGATTGGCATTGACTTTCATTTGGGGCAAAACAATAGTGAGTAGCACTGTATCAGCTGTTAAAAACGCATTTGTTTTTGATAAATCTGTAAAAATTCAATATTAGAAAGGCAGGGGATCTACCCAATGTAAAATTAAAAAAATTAATTGATACAAAATTGGTACGTGGTCTATGAGAGAGAGAAAAAAAAATGGGACTTCCGCTCTAGAGCGTCTCAACCTTAAAAGGCAGTACGGAATTAGATGCAGCATGTACCTCTCTCACTCGCACTCCTATATCGTGCTATTAGCTCCATCATTTTCTACTCCCGCGATGTTGCCAATTTAAAAAAAATGCAAAGTGATGAATGTAATAAAATGATGATATGGTCGTATAGAGAATTTTCCGCTCTTTCTGAATGTATAAATTTTGAAGTCTTAACTAATTAATATAATTAATAGTTTTGACAAATACATTATTTTGGCGCGAATCTATATTTTTGCAGATAAAAACTTGTCACACGATTGGTAGAAAACTAGCGATAATGATACTTTAAGAATTTTTTTGTGGGTTGCCTGATGTTTATGGATTACACTGTCTATCCCTGGACAATAATTTGTACATAAGAAGCGAGCTATTAATTTTTTTATTAAATACTTGTTAAAAATTATCGGATGGTAACACAAAAAAGTTACGTAGCGAGAAACTTTTTTGTTATTGGCTGTATGTTGAGGACAAAGCGAGAAGATGTGTTTATAAATGTCTCAAATAGTTTTTAAAACAAACCCGACCTCGGTATCATTGCGCATTCATATTTTATCGCAGTTTAAATTTGTTTACTTAGGTATCCCTTTTCATTTCCGACGCGTTTGACTCTGCACTTCCTCACGCTCAGAGATCAGTATTTGTGATAGGCCTAGCTGTTGAGTGAAGTTCAACCGTGAGTGGCTCTCAATTGTCTTTGGTTCATGTGTTTTACATCAAATTGTTTAATTTCATATTTATTATTGTTGTATTATATTAATTATGAATATAGAAGCTAAGCGACGTAGTATTGGCAAACTGCACAGTAAAGAACGGAATATAGTATTGAACATATTTAATTATTTTTTAAAGAAAACGAACGTTACCCAGACAGTTAAACAGACAGCAGAAGCTACCGGGTGTTCGGGAACGTTTAATATATAGAATAAGAAAGGAACAAACGAAAGGTCCTCTTAGAACGCCAGCAAAGAAGAAACCTAAACGAGCGAGCAAACAAAAAAATGCCAGATGAATGAAGTTCGATGGAATAGTTCAAAGCGGAGTCCGCCTCATCGTTCATTCCTTGTTCTTTCAGAACATACCACCAACACTAAATATAATATTAAGCAAGGTAAAAAGTGATGATACGCTACCAAATTTTTCGAAGCCTACTTTAAATATATTTCTTCATGATATAGGGTTTGAATATGTAAGCAGGGCCAAGAAATGCGCCCTTATTGAAAGGGGTGATATAATCAGGTGGCGTCATAAATATCTCAAAGATTTAAACAAATTTAGAAAAGAAGGGAAATGTATTTTTTTATACAGACGAGTCTTGGGTAAACATAGGTCACACCGTGACAAAAGAATGGAAAGACACAAAATTAAAAGTGCTCGTCAAGCAGCAATTGAGGGTGTTAGCACAAGTCTTAGGCCACCTAGGGGTCGTGGGTCAAGATTTGCGTTGGTTCATGAAGGGAATGGAAATGGGTTCGTTAATGGTGCCGAGTTAACATTTCTGTGCCAAAAGAACACGCCAGACGTCCACGATGAAATGACAGGTGAAGTGTATGAAAAGTGGTTCGCCGAGCAATTGTTGCCCAATGTCCCAGAAGGATCTGTGATAGTATTAGACAATGCCGGCTATCATAGTCGGAAAAGCGAACGTTTGCCTACAACTTCCTGGAGAAAAGATAAGATTATAGAGAGTCTCAATCAAAATAAAATCCCCTTTGAAAGTGATATGTTAAAACGGGAGCTTCTTTTTATTGTGACTCAAAACAGACACACTTATGATAAATGCATAATTGATCAGATGGCTAAATTAGCAGGAAAACATGTTCTTCGCTTGCCACCATACCACTGTGAACTTAATCCTATCGAAATGGTATGGGCACAAGTGAAGAACTATATAAAAATGAAAAACGTCTCATTCAAAAAACAAGAAATGCGAGATTTAATTTCGGATGCGTACCAACACGTGACAGTACAAAATTGGGCAAACTACTTCGACCATACAAAGAAAATTGAAAGTGATCTCTGGAAAGCAGACGAGATTCAAGATGACGAGGAACCATTTTTGATACATTTGTCATCATCATCATCTTCTTCTTCGCCTTCCTCCTTCCATGCATCGCCCACTGGTTCCGATTCGGCTAAACCTGGACCATCCAGAGACACAGGAATTTATGGAAGGAATAACACCATTACCAGAGGATTGTGGACAGGCTTGATGGTATGTAACGTATTTTAAGTATTACTTTCCTATTATTATTATTATTATTATTATTATTATTATTATTATTATTATTATTATTATATTAATGGACAATTTTAATATTATAAAAGCTTTAATATTATTGTATTCGGCAAAAAATGTTAATATTATACAAATTATTAAATATTTAATTAAATATAGTAAAAGTAAAGTAAAGTGATCCCACAACAGGCCCGGAGGCCCTTGGGGTAGTAGGAGGTTAAGGCTCCCACTTTTTCTAGACAATCGGCACTTTATGTCAGCCGGGTTGTCAGCCCTTCGTGACGGCCGCCTTTACCCCCAGAACAAGCGTCTGGTACTCATTCCCGTTAGAGGCTGAGTCGACCCCAGGGCCATAGTGCCGCCAGAGGATTTGGGTCAGTTTAAAAATCCTGACCCCAACGGTACTTGAACCCTCGACCCTCCGGCTTGTAGCTCAGTGCCTTAACCACTACGCTTTAACTGCTTATAATATTATATTCTTAAACAATTTAAATAAAATATATGTTAAAGTGATTATAATTTCTATAGTTGTTTATGTAGGATATTTCTTGATATAGACCTATATTATAAATTTAATTTATTACAACTTAATTAGCCTATATCATAATTAATTATAATTTATGATAATTTATATTTTCCCTTGTATTATAATGTGTGCATTTAAATCTCGCTCTGAGCTTTTTGGCGTTTACTTCGTAGGCCTAAATACTTGTATTGTCATCCGATCAGTAGGGCATAAGGTGAACTTGTATGAAAATAACAAACATATCGGAAATTTTACGTTTTTTCACTCAAGTTTGAGGGGTTTCAAGAGTTTTGACACATATGTTCCTTGCCTCGCACATCTTTATCTATGCAGTAGATCTGGCATCAGCGCGCTCCATTTAACGTGTACTGACTTTTAAGGTTGAGTCGCTCTATAGAGGGCACTATCTTAGATGATACAAATATACAAGGTGAAGAAACAAACTTGGGATAATCATATTACAACGAATTTCTCCAAAAAAAAAAAAATGCGTCGATCCTATTTGTCTAGATATTACCATCCTCCCCTCAGGTCCCTAGGTGCATGGGTTCAACCCGCAAGGGATCGATGAATTTTTAAGTGCGTAAAAGTCCTGACAGTAGCTTTCTTTGAAAATAAGTAAACGGTAATTTTCGGTACACGAAAGATCATCAAACCCGAGAAAAAGTATTCTGAAAAAAGAGTGGGGCCGGTTATGCTCAGACTTGAATTGCGACACTAATGATCCGATTTGTTAAATAGTGTCGTTAATTAAAATTCTACATGACTACCCCAAATAGTCACAGCTCTTTGTATCGCCAGAATTCCACTCTTATCGCACCTACGTTCATTTTTATTTTGCGAATTCATCAGAAGAGCATAATAAAATATATTTATAATTTAAGCTCTCTGCTATGCACATCGGTGATCATTGTGTTCAATTTCTTGCAAAGAATTTCGTTCACCGTCATTTGTTCTCTTGCTAGCGGAAATTAAAATGGTGGATTTACATTGTTGGAAATAAGAATTGATATTTTACAACTGCATTATAGGAATATGCAATTTGATGTTTGTCTTTTATTTGCTAAATAGTCTGATATTCCACGTCATCTCAAGATAGGTTGTACTCATTGGTAACAAAGTTATTTGCGAATTTATCGATAATCGAGTCCACCATTTATATAACTGTTGATAAATTCTATTCAGGCAATTTTTTGTACGACCTCTAGCAATAGGTAAATCAAATTAAATATCGTAGTCTTGTTTGATTATCATCTGTGTTTTTCCAGCAAACACTCGAAAACATACCCTGAAACTCCGGACTCCTGCAAATTGCCACCCAAAATTGAAGATCGTTCAGAATATAAAAAAAAAAAGTGGCCCATAATTTTCTTTAGAGAATCTAGTGAAGGCGTGATTGTTCCAATTTTTGATGGATTTACACACCAAAGGGACTCGTAGGCCAATGCCCAGAACTGATCATACATAAGCAGGAAGCAATGCAATTTAAACCACATTGCACAAAAACAGTGGCAGATCCCCAGCGATCTGTGGCTAATATGATGCCAAGGCCACCGCCCAAGTCAGCGATGAATAAACACCCAGAGCCAATGTGGAGAAATAAGGCATAACATTATTAAATTAATTTAGGATTTGAATAATTAACATAAATATGCATGCAATGATCATTAATACTCGGTAGTCGAAAATATTTTTTAATAGCCCCATCGTCAGTTTTTAAATTCATATTTTCATAAGTCTGAAACCGACTAAACCTTTCCCTTCTTATACCTCTTTTTTAGTTGAGTAGTCACAAATGTTATCCAAACAATTGGAAAGAAAAAATCACAGCGTTTCTACAAGCATGGAAATTCATGCTGAAAACTTTTTTTTTCATAGGTCTTTCAAAACCGCCTCCGCAGATTCACTACTGCCTCTGAAGACGCTCCCGCGAAGGTGTTTCTTTGGGTTAAGGAATAAAAAAAGTAACACGGGGCTAAATTCGAACTATTGGGAGGGTGAGGGACGTACTTGATTTTTATTTTTGCAAGACATTCAGAAATAACATTTTCGATATGCTTGCATCGCATTATCGTTGTGCGGTATCCAGATTATTGCACGAATGTGACTATTTGCGCCTCATATGGCCTTGGAGAATTATGAGGACATCAACAACTTACTATTGTGTGTGCAGGTACGACGTGCTGATTAACCTTCCTATGAACATAAAAAAAATGAGATGGTCATAACTTTCCCAGCCGAAGAAACCACTTTCGATTTTTTTAGGGCTTGGTGATTCAGATTTCCACACTTGCCTATGTTTGTTCTCAAGATCGAATTACGCATTAATCTAACAAATATCATAAAACGAATTTTTGTGTCTTAAATTACAACTGTGAAAGTTAATGAATATTCTGATTTGATCAGTCTTCGTCTGTTTTAATTGGGTAAGTGTCAGTTAATTCTCTGGAATATTCATTAATAACAGCGGCTTTAATAATCTTCTGTCCAGTCTACCCTCTGCAGACGTTGTCGCAGAGAGCACGAAACCCTTGCACACGTCCTTTTGGGGCCTGTCCGTTTGGCGAATCACTGAGAAACATTCGGCACCACACTATTCGAAATATGATGGCAGAAGCCTTGCGAGATTTTGGATACACAGTTTATGAGGAAGTACATGGTGTGGCCACTAACGGGAGTAAGAGACGAATAGATATTATTGCATTTAGACCATCTTCTAAAATTGGTGTGATATTAGATCCCACAATTCGTTTTGAGACTCATAGTGGCCAACCTGAGGAAGTTTACTCTGAAAAGAAAGCCATATATGAGCCATCAATTGACTATTAGAAAGATAAATTACCAACTAGATTGTATAAATATCACAGTATTGATGATCGGGGCAAGAGGTACTATACCAGGATTCTTAGCCAAATTTTGGAATTCCTTAGATTTGGACAGGGTGTATCTTTCTAAAATTACCATCACTGCCATTAGAGGATCAATTTTATGAAACCATATTTAAAAAAGTTCTACTTTATAGTATGTATACTTCAATCAGGCCTACAATTTGAATTTTTTTAATGTATATACAAAATGTATTTAATCAATTTCGAAAGTTAATTGTCTGTATCACTTTGTCCTTAAGGTAGTCCTCTAATGAGGAAAGTTGTATATAATAAAAATATTGCATGTGGTCAGGATATCTGGTCCCCAACTTTTATATATAGTATTCTCAGCCTGAAGCCGCTACTTACCGCCGTAGCTACCCAAATTCGTCTCGATGCAGGGTGGGCACCTGTTCCATATTGCTCCAAATTCCAAGTGAAAATTCCTCCTCCCGTGGGGACTGGAACCAGCACAAGTCCAGTAGCTGTGCACCAAGGGATCATGCTTTAAAGCGCTCGACTACAGGACGGATTACAGAAAGTAATTATATATATATATATATATATATATATATAGAGAGAGAGAGAGAGAGAGAGAGAGAGAGAGAGAGAGAGAGAGAGAGAGAGAGAGAGAGAGTGCTGGCTTGTGTGTGCCATATGTGTGTGTTCAAAATCTTTTGTGACATCAAATGAAATATAGGAACACGTCTTTTAAGTTGTTGATTTACTGTCAATATGTGTTATTTAAAGTGAAAATTAATTTTTCGGATGGCAGTATAACCTCTCTGAGTATTAGGTAAGGCCTTAAGGCTTAACTCTGCCAGGTAAGATAAACCTATTTTTATTATATATTCATTCCAATATATAGTGTAAGATTATTACATTATTTCTTACGATTATTAATTTTATATTCGATTATATATTTATTCAATTGCCTACATTACTATATTATTGTTTTTTCAACGGCGATCCTTCATACAGAGTTTCTCAAATTAATGTATGCACTCTTCGTTGGGGTCAGGAATTTTAAACTGACCCAAACTCTCTGGCGGCACTATGGCCCTGGGGTCGACTCAGCCTCTAACGGAAATGAGTACCAGACGCTTGTTCTGGGGTAAAGGCGGCCGTCACGCAGGGCTGACAACCCGGCTGACATAAAGTGCCGATTGTTTAGAAAAAGTGGGAGCCTTAACCTCGTACTACCCCAAGGGCCTTCGGGCCTGTTGTGGGATCACTTTACTTACTTTAATGTATGCACTCTTTGAAACGTTATTTCCCAACAACGAAATGAGGCATACACTTTTTGTTGTGTTTTATTCATTAGACTGCTTTAAGCCTGTACATGTTCAAAATGTCCGCATTCTATTACAGTATACTCGAAAAACGACGTCGAACAGAGCGACATACCGTTTAGATCAGCGATGTAAAACACGAGCTCCATGAGACGGCGCGCTCCGATATCCACCAGGAGCGCACCGCTGGGCAGGTAACGCTATCAGGTGGCTTGTTTCAGTTTCACTCGTCAAACGCAATGATGAGCATGGCTACGTTCATTATGGAGGCCTTGCGAGAGTCAAGCCTTCGTATTTTTTTTTGGCACAGAATATCTCTCCCAATTTTGAAACGGTTAAATTAGCTAATTCGATGAAAAACAAGACAAAAACAAAAATCACCTTTAAAACTAATAACAAACTCAACAACACCGTATCAAACAAAATTGAAGTAACAAGTAAATACGAAAATAAAGATGTTTATAAACTAAAGTACAAAATTGCGATAAGTTTTACATCGGTAGAACAAGAAATTTTAACACAAGATATACTGAACATTAAAATATATATATCTTCTTCTTCTTCCTTCCAAGTATCAGGCCAAGGCCTGTTACGATCCTATAGAAAATTTTCCCTCCAGCGTTTCATAGGACGGTCCAGTGATCTTCGTCCTCTTGGTATATAATTATAAACAGCTTTGGGGATCCGATTTGAACTCATTCTTTCAAGATGGTGTTTCCAATTTAGTTGGTACTGTTTAATATATTCCAAAATTGGCATAGTCTTCAATTCTCTTAAGATATCAGTGTTCCTTTTCCGATCCCATCTGGTGTAACCCGCTGTTCTGCGCATGAATCTCATTTCACAAGCCGTTATTCTGCTTTCATGTTGCAATTTAGTGTCCATGCTTCACTACCATAGGTCAACACTGGTCTAGCCAAAGTGTTATATAAATGTAATCTGGTGTTTTTTTGTACAAGGGATGGTTTCATAACTTGATTAATAATTCCTAAACTTTTATTATAACTAGTAATTTTTTCAGGGATATCTTTTTCATCCCAGATAGAGAGATAATATCCAAGATATTGAAATTGATTAGATCTCTCTAAAATTGTATTCTGGAGACAGATTTTACTTTGTATGGGGTCCTTCCCATGAAATGCCATAATTTTAGTTTTGTTAATTGATATTTCCATATTAAATTTGGCACCTATTTTTTGTAAATTATAAATTGATCGTTGCAAATCATTTTCGGAAAGTGCCAGAAGAGCTATAATCGTCTGCAAAAAGAATAGCATCGAGTTTGAGGTTCCTATTGATGGGTATATATCCTCGTTGTGTTTTCCTCCATTCATTTATTAATTTATTCATGTATATAATGAAAAGCGCCGGTGAAAGTCCACATCCCTGTCTTACTCCAGTGTTGATCTTTTCCCAAGAAGATAATTTGCCATCTTGTTTAACAGAGATTTCATTATCTTTATAGATGTTGAAGATATTAGTAATATATTGTTGTGGAACGTTATCATCAGCTAAAATTTGTAGTAATATATTTCTGTCTACTTTGTCAAAAGCCTTTATGAAGTCAACGAAGGCGATATGAGTTTCTATATTGAATTCCTTGTGCTTTTCTAATAGTAGTTTTAGAGTAAAGAATCCATCTGTACAAGATCTACCCTTTCTGAATCCATTCTGCTGTTCTCCAATTATATTTTCATAAATTTTCCTCAATTTATTCTTAACTATATTAGTATAAATTTTATATCCAGAGTTCAACAATATATATAATAACGAAAAAATCAAGTTTTGCCAAACATATACTAGAAACGGGTTATCAGTTTGACAAAATCGATAATACTATATCAAAATTACACAGAGAGAATAACAACAAGATTAGCATCCTAGATAGAAATTTTAAAAGAAGCTGAGAATAAAGATTTGCTCAACAAGAACACGCCCGCAGACCTGAACCCGTTGTACAACTTATACACCAACATTAGTGTTGTAGCCTCACTATGATGGTTGTCTAGCGGTTCGCTTTGTTTCCCCGCGGCTGTTATATATAATTAAATACAAACATGCCGACTCCCGTCACTATAATAATTCCGCATGTTAATCATTGTCGCGCCACCCGCTTTTATATAAACGGACAACCATCATAGTGAGGCAATAATACCAGTTGAAATGCAGATGATGAAACATTGTTTTGAAAGTTCGTCATATTTTTAACTACTTGAAGTTTTCAAACAGAACTTTATTTTAGTTGAGGGCGACTGGTTTATCAGGTACTAATTATATACTTTATTATTAAATTAGTAAATGGGAGTAATAGACGAATACATATTATTGAAGTAAGACCATCTTCTAAAATTGGTAGGATGTTAGATCCCACAATCGGTTTTGAGACTCATAGTAGCCAACCTGAAGAAGTTGACCCTGAAAAGAATGCCATATATGAACCAACAGTTGACTATTAGAAAGACTATTTAAATCATGCCCCAAATGGGAGTAAATGACCATATTTCAATGATTTTTTATTTACAACCAATCACAGTCGTGTTACGCCTGTAACACTGGTCAACAGTGATTTTGTTACATAAAAGATTTTGGGTGATTCTTATGTATTTTCATCTGCTGATTCCAAAAATGAAGTCAGAAATTTTCCATCGCCCACCATTTTTTTGTAATTTTGAAAATAATTATTTTCATATTTATTAGCATTTTTGGTATATAACATGATGATTAGAAGGATTATTTTACATTTATATTTAATTTCATTGTGCCAACAATGGACTTATAATGTTTTGCGATTGTTGCCTTGAATTCATAATTTACAACAATGACATTCTCCTACAAAACTGTGATTGTATGTTTTAAGTTCGCAGTTGAATAGAAGCTTTCTTAATAGAAAGAAGCTAATTCTGTGCTCACTTCCGTAGTCAAGTGAATTGTGATAGAAGTGTATTGTAAAGACTAAGTAGTGTATTGTAAAGAGAAGAGTAAAATTGTATTTGTATAAGAAATATGTCTCGAAAGTGTGTTAACGATAGAAACAACTTCTGTTTCGTGTGTGGTGAGCTCACTTTCAAAGCGCAGAAGCGAAAGTTTACTCCTCTAATAAGAACAGCTTATCACTGTTATTTTAACAACAAAATAGACCAGAACAAGATATGGGCCCCGGAAATATGTTGTACCAAATGTGTAACGCTATTAACTGGCTGGTTGAAAGGATCCCGTCATATGCCTTTCGCAGTCCCAATGATATGGCGCGAACCTAAGGATCATTCGACAGACTGCTACTTCTGCTTGACAAATATATCTGGAATAACTTCCAAGTCAAGACACGCCGTTAAATATCCAATGTTAGATTAAGCAATTCGACCGGTACTTCATGGGCCAGGTTTACCCATACCAATTCCACCAGATCACATAACAATGATTGAAGAACTTTCTGATGTTCAGGATTTACAGAATGATTTAGATTTTGCGGAAGATGATGCTATAAATGAAACTCACTTTCTAACACAGGAGGATTTAAATGATTAATTTATATCAATGAAGTAATATGTTGCTGGAACAAAACATATAAATTTGGAATAAGAATATCAGAAAATAGAAAATTAAACACCCTATTGTTTGCAGATGACCAAATAATAATAGCAAATTCCGAAGATAATCTACAGAAAGGTCTGTATGAACTTAAGAAAATTACAGAAGAATATGGATTAAAGATATCTACAGAAAAACAAAAATTATGGCATTTCAAGGTGTAGATCCTGTCAGAAGTAAAATTGTACTGGACAATAAAATTTTGGAGCAGGTGAATAATTTTACATATCTAGGATGCAATATCTCATATGAAGAAGAAAAGGATGTAAATGCAAAAATATCTACATTTTTAAGAATTTTAGGGTTAATAAATTCTATCTTCAAGCCACAGTTAGTCCAAAAGCATTCAAGACTGAAAGTGTATAAAACACTGGCTCTTCCACTCTTTTGTATGGTAGCGAAGTATGGACGTTGAAACAAAGGATATACAGAGACTTAGATCTGCTGAAATGAGATATCTTCGGAGGACTGCAGGATACACACTACTAGATCACAAAAAAAATGAAGACATCTTAGAAGAATTACACATGGAATCTTTAGAAAACAAAATTTCTGATTATAAGTCAAGATGGATACAACATGTTCATCGAATGGAAGATCACAGAATACCCAAACTAATGTTAAGATATCAACCCGCAGGAAGAAGAAGACCAGGACGTCCACTCAAAAGACTTCTGGATGGTGTTTCTCTTGAGGCCGAAACAGGTCAACAAATGACCTAAATTCGTGAATGTACTATGATGATGATGATGGTTCGGGATCTTGGTTTAAGTAAAAGCAAGGCAGAATTACTTGCTTCAAGATTGAAAAGATGGAAGCTACTGCAGGATGACACCAAAGTAACTTTTTCCCGCAATCGCCAAAAGGAATTTGAGGATTTCTTTTCTAAAGAGAAGGACCTAGTTTTCTGCAATGATGTTGAGAATTTGTTCCGGTCACTGGGTGTTGAGCATAAAATCTGAGGATTGACGTTTATTCATAGACTCCTCGAAAACAAGTTTGAAAGGAGTGTTACTACATAATGGAAACATATATCCATCCATTCCTTTAGCCCATGCAGTTGGTATGAAGGAACATTACGAGAATATGAAGCTCTTACTATCCGCTATAAAGTATGACAATTTTTCTTGGCAGATATGTGGGGATTTGAAAGTTATAGCCATCTTACTTGGGTTACAGCTTGGCTATACTAAATTTTGCTGCTTCTTGTGCAAGTGGAATAGCAGAGATAGAAGTAATCATTATATTAAAAAGAACTGGCCAAAGAGAGAGTCACTTAATCCAGGACAAGAAAATGTTCTTCAACAACCACTTGTACGTTCTGAAAAAATCTTATTGCCTCCACTACATATTAAACTAGGCTTGATTAAAATTTTTGTGAAAGCAGTGGATCGTGATGGCAGTGCATTTCTCTTCCTCAAAAATAAATTTCCAAGGATCAGTGAAGCTAAATTGAAAGAAGGGATATTTGTTGGCCCTCAAATAAAGGAACTGATGAAAGATACGCAGTTTCAGAACAAGTTAAATATGCAAGAAGCAGCTGCATGGCAATCTTTCAAAAATGTTGTCTCAAATTTTCTGGGGAACTTCAGGTCTGATAACTACAGAGAACTTGTCAATGAGATGATTGAGAACTACAAGATAATGGGATGTAATATGTCTTCGAAATTCACTTTCTGCATTCCCATCTTGATTTCTTCCCTGAAAATCTAGGGGCTGTGAGCGATGAACACGGGGAGCGCTTCCACCAGGACATCGCGGAAATGGAAAGGCGCTATCAGGGTAAATGGTGTCCAAATATGTTAGCAGACTACTGCTGGACACTGAAGAGGGATATTCCTAAAGCGAAGTACAGCCGAAAATCCAATTCACATACATTTTGGGTGAGCAAATATAATTTCAGCTAAGATATAATAAATTGTAATGTATAGACACGAAAAATGTTTTTCATGTGATTACTTGAAAACCCTGGGTGATGGAAAAGTCCCGTAAAAAGATTTGAAATCAGCACAAAAAAGTAAGTTAGAAACACACATTTTCTCCCTTGTAACATAAAAAAGTTCAAATTTTGTTGGCCAGTGTAATTTACCAACTAAAGTTTGTCATAATAAGGAAAACACCTCCTTTTTAACATTCTGAATAGATCATAGCATTATTTTGCAGTGACTGACCCTCTAAAAAATGCGGCTACCGGATTGTATATATAGTGCATGAATGTCAACACATAGCGCATGTGGGAGTTAATATAAAAACATTTGTAGCAATTGATTATACCACCAAAAAAAGAAACCCAGGTAATAACATTCTAGAAAAATATAATTGTCATATTTACATCATAGAGTAAATATACAGTTTGACGCGTTCCATTTTTTCTCCACTAGAGTGCATTCTTACAATATTGAGTTCCTTAGGCAATAAATAATATGATCTGGTTGCAGTGATGAACAAAAGAAGCAAATGAAGCGTACCAATCGTTTCTCATTTGTTTTCAAACATCGCCGTTTACATTAAATATATAAATATTTAAAATAACTATATTTAAATAATGATTTGTGAGTAAACAGCTTAATTTTATTCGTTAAATAGTCCTAACAAATGCCACTCTTGATTTCCAAATTGTCTAGATAAATTGGAAATCGCTCGTGGCATTACTTATGATAAATACCAATTAGATAGTATAACTCTCAGGATTGATGATCGGTGCAAGAGGTACTACTATACCAGGGTTCTTAGCTAAATTTTGGAATTTCATAGATTTCGGCAGAGTGTATCTTTCTAATATTGCCATCGGTGCCATTAGAGGATCAATTTCAATTCTAAGAAACCATTTTTACAAAATTTCTACTTTATAGAATATACTTATTTACAATTTGAAATTTTTAAATATATTTCATGAATTTCGAAAATTAATTGTCTGATCACTTTGTCCTTGTGGCAATTCTCTAATGAAGAAAGTTATATAAAATATATAATAAAAATAAAATCCCAAATGTCAAGTAAGACACTGAAGAGAGGTGATTTATTTTCCTACAGTAGGAACAATAAATATACCCACTATTTTTTTTCCTGTACCAAAAAATATTAAATCATGTTTGTTAAAATGGTGTAGAAACATATGAACATTTTAAACGTATTCTCATATTTTATTTTGTTTGTACGTAGAGGCCTGTTGGTTCTTAATGTTTTTTTCAAGCAAATATTAATTATTGCAGATTAAAATCTTTTGAGGTATTATTTAATACTGTAAACCAGTTAATACTATTCATTAATAAATGCTTTACTCCTGTTAGTGCGTTGTTTTATATTTCGATTCCTCCTATTATAAGCGTTGGTGACAATGGTAGTCTTTCATACAGGTCCCGCCGGAGAAGTAGAATGCACGCTCCAGAGTTAGTACCGCGCTCCGCACAGAACTTGGAGTTCTGAACTATGACATGCCTGGTTTAGATTGTTGCTAATGGAATATAATTGATAGCATGTTCAATCTGATCTCTCAGTTCCTCCAGTGTTCGTGGTTTTGTGGCATACAACATGTTCTTTAAAGTTCTCCAAACGTACAAGTCTAGAGGGGTTAAATCGGGAGATCGAGGTGGGAATTTCGTAGCACTTCCTCTTCGTCTTATACATCTCTGATTGAATGTGCGATCGAGAAAATTTCTCACATTTGTGTGTAAATGAGGTGGAGCCCCGTCGTGATGGAAGTAAATCTCATTTTCATTCTCATAAAAACCATTAAAACATGAAATCATAACTTCAACATTTCCTGGTAAGTCTGGCCCGTGACAGTCTCTTTGAAAAAGTACGGCCCAATTAATCCTTTGGAAGACAGACCACAGCACACCGCTATTCCTGGAAGATTGACGGCCTTATTCTTCATCAATTTTTGGGTTTTCGTTAGACGCACAATTATGCCGATTACATATGCCATTAGGTTTAAATGTGGCTTCATCTGATTAAACCATCGAGTCTTCAAAATCTTCCCCTTTGTTACACATGTGCAGGAACCACTCACGAAATTGCAGTCTCGGAATGTACGTCTTCCATTTTAGAGCTCGCAAAATTCGATGAACACTGGATTTCTCGATACCAATCTCACGAGAACATTGCTTTAGTTTCATCTTTGGGAGTCGTGCATAAACTTGCATGACCGCATCAGCACTCTCATTATCAGTGGAAACTTATATTTATTCTCCACCGACCTTTCAACACATCTTGCACCGTTCCATCGACTTCAAACTTGTCTCGGATTCTTAATATTGCTACCTTTGTTTGTGGTGTGTATGAAATTCAACCTTCTAACGTCTCTGAACTTCATTTTCCATTTTCCAATAAAACTTCAGTAGCCACTTACGTTCATCGAATGATAATTTCATCGCCATGTTTGTTTATAAACACGTGAAGAACGATGAACGCATTGCTATGCTTTTCCAGTGCCTTCTGGATCAAACACAACAAAAATTGTATTTCTGTATGTTCCGAATACATTTTAATCGGATTCATGATCTTGTGCTAATAATTAATAACTACAAAGCAAGAATTTCCGAATTAGATTTTTCGGTTTTGAATTTTTGTCTCCAAATAAATTATATGCATTGCAGGAAAATGCCCTATAGTCCTACGTAGTAAAAAAAATCGAAAACTTCATGAACTTAAATATATAGCGATGATCAGAAAATAATAAATTAGCATAAAATTTAGAACGAGAGGTAGAAATTGACAACGGAAATAACAATTAACAGGTCTAATTTCTTGGAAATGTTACAAGCTGAAAGATGGAAATAAGCTTCTACTAGAGTCCGCTCAGCTTAACTTTGGTCCCTTGAAGTTGTGATGGTTCAGTAGTACCAGTTTCTCACATTAAGAAATTTTGCTATACGGGTTAAAACGTGGACTATGCCAGCACCAAGTATATCACCTCTATATAATTGGACGATGCTATGCATGAACCGGCTAAACGTCATTAAATAATGTGATTTTGATACCGTAAGTTGCACTGGCTCATGAAATGAAATTACCCAAACTTTCATAGCCATATCTTTAAATTTTGTCTTAGTATTTAAAAAAATGTAAACGCCATCAGTCCTGCCAATTATTCTATGTTTTGCAACAAATGAATATGAAACCAGATCTTCATAAAACCAAATCAAAATTTTTGTGTTATGCAGCTAAGCGCCAAATGTTCCCGCTGTCAGATTGTTGATACATAACTGTCAAACAAGGAAAATAATTTCCAACATCCTGTGTTGTTAGTTTGGCGCTTCAATAAATAGTGAAGATTGACTTTATCTTTAAACGTATTTACTCGAAACTTGGCGCATAGCCGGTTGATGCATAACGCCGTACAATTAATAATTAGCATCGGCATTATGAAAAAATCCCGATTAGAGAGACTATTATTCTCTTCCGCTCCTCTTGAAGATGTTCATAATTATTCATAAAAACTAGAAACATTGGACTACGCCAGTAACAAGTATATTTCATAAAATGTATATATTAATAGCTAGAATCAACATAATCAGGAACAAATTTTTATTAGAAAGAGTATTGTCCTGTTCTCTCCTGTTTTTGCTTAATTCAATATATACCGTGTTCATCTCAAATCTGTTTTATAGGTTCATGTAGAAGAGCTTGTTTTGGGATCATTCCTTCACTCACTCTGTAGATCTTTCCAATTTTGTACGCAAGTTGTCCTTAAAGGCCGATATAATAATTGTAATAGTAAAATGTTTGTTTTATTACCGAATCCAATAAACCCAAGAAATCTAAAGTCGCAATGCAAGGATATCATAAATTCGGTTAGTATAGTAGAATATTGTATAAGCTGAACATAATTTCATTACACCACTCTATATATTGGTTTGGTGAAAAATACATTATGTTCTTTAGTATTGAAAGCAAATAACATGTAAGAAGTAAAATTTTAGGCTTTCACGGCTGGTGTAATGATTTCTGTTTGCTTCGTCTTCAGGGCTAAATGGCCGTGGTCCAGTTTTCTTTAAACTCGACGTTTCGTCTACTACTTCGATAGAATTCTTCAGGAGATTCTGCGTGCTCTCTGTAAACTATCGGCATCCTGAAGATGCAGCCGGTAGTTGAGGAGTTCACAGAGAGCACACAGGGTCTCTTAACGATGTCTACCGCAATAGTAGACGAAACGTCAAGTTTAAAGAAAACTGGACCACGGTCATTTAGCCTGGAAGACTAACCAAAGAGGAATTAACATTTGAGAAGGTTAGGAAATATAACTGAAAATAAAAAAAAATAAAAAAGGTGCGGAAAAAGCAATGTTGATCTTTATATATGAGTTACGTTAATTTAGCTACATATGCCATCATATCTTTTACTAGAGATTCATTTCGACATTGAACATTACAAAATTTTGAGATGTTCAATATTGGTGATATTTACAAGTAGAATAGCCCATCTAGAATAATAATGTCAAGGGCTAGTCTAATGAATTCTTAGAAGTTCGAGAAATTGTGACAGTTTGACTTTTAACACAAGTAATTTGGTTGGAAGCCACGTTGGCCACCCACAGCTGGTCTAGAATTAACTTCATTCACGTCTTGGAATTTATTGTGCTGACTTACCTCTGCATCATGTGATATTTAATTATATCAGGAAACACGTTGATTAGTTTCGACCGTAAAAATAAAAACTTGTGAACACACTTAAGTCCATTAAGTCGAATTTAGCAGGGGCGGGAAGTAAAGTAGTACTTAATCTAAAATTAAATATTTAATGGTAACAGTTTAATTAATCGTTTACCGACATTTAATTTTACTGACTATTTAACTCATGCCCCAAATGGAAGTCAATGACCAATCGCGTTTCAATGATTTTTTATTTACAACCAATCACGGTCTTGTTTCACCTCGAATTTATCAAGTAAAGTATATCATATTAAAGAAAACTGCTCCTTTTTAACATTCCGAATAGGTCATAGCATTATTTTTGCTGTGACCGACTCTCTAAGAAATACGGCTACCAGATTGTATATATAGTGCATGAATGTCAACACATAGCACATGCGGGAGATAATATAAAAACATTTGTAGCAATTGATTATACCACCGTCCCGCGCCGTAGCCGAGTGGTTAAGGCAGGAAGCCTTGGCGCAGAGCTACGGGACTTGCGCTGGTTCGAGTCTCCATGGGGGGAAGAAATTTTTCTCATGGTATTTCGACCAGTATGGGACCGGTGCCCACCCAGCATCGTGATGCATTTGGGTAGCTACAATAAGTAGCGGCTCCAGGTTGAGAAAACCAGCTATAACGGCTGGGGGACTCGACATGCTGACCACATGTCACCCCTACACTGGCTGATTATCATCTACCTCTGTGATTGACATATGTGGATGTGAGGCCAGCAGCCGGCTGGTAGGCTAAGGGCCTTGTAGGCCTGTCGCGCCAGGAGTTTTAGAGATTATACCACCAAAAAGAGAAACCACTAAAATTCATCGGAGAACGTTTTGTTTAAACAACTCACCTCATAGGATTCATGCTTCCATGTTATCCGATGAATTTTAATGATTATACCTCATAGTGTTTACTTCCCAACATTAATTTAATATAGAGAAACCACTGTTTGCACTTTCTTAAACGAATTATTTTCCAGGAAATGACGTTGCAGAAAAATATAATTGACATATTTACATCATAGGGCATTAGAAATTATTTAATACCTTTCTTTTTTGTTATAAATTTCTCCACTAGGGTGCATTCTTACAATATTGCGATCCTTTGGCAATAAATAATAATATGATCTGGTTGCAGTGATGAACAAATGAAGCAAATGAAGCCTACCAATCGTTTCTCATTTGTTTTCAAACATCGCAGTTTACATTAAATGTATACATATTTTAAAATAACTATAGTTAAATAATGGTTTGTGAGTAAACAGTTTAATTTTATTCGTTAAATAATCCTAACAAATGTCACTCTTGATTTCCAAATTCTCTAGATAAATTCACTTCTCTCTTCTTCAGTCGTGAGTTTATCGATAATTTGGAAATCACTTGTGGCATTACTTATGAAAAGTCTCGTTTAGTTCGTTGTAGATATGTTTATAATACCTCCACGCCATATGTAGTTTTGAAGAAAATAGCATTACGTTTTTGGTAATAACTTAAATACAAACCGTAGTTTAGAAAATTATTATATAGCTGAAAAAATTTACGAAATTGTGGAAAAATGGCAATGTTCTTTATGGATGAAAATTACACAAATTGGACTTTATATGCCATCATATCATTTTCTAGCGACTTATAGGTCTATAAATTAAGAATAAATGCCAAAATTCAAATTAAGTCTTTATCGGTATCTATTTTTATTTATGTAATTATTTTTTATTTAATTAATACCACTTATTTCTTACCAATACATTTATAATATAATATGTCAACAGACAAACTCGGTAATTATAATCATATATAAAACTAACATAGAGATTTTGAAATTACATCATTTTAAAAACTATTTATCGGAATTTAAATAATTACTTCCGGCAATATTGTACATAATTATTTCTCGGTGTTAAAATGTAATAATTCGATTTAAATTTGTGTGACTTGTAAATATTTTTTTTATTCCATCAACTTTTACTCTTTCAGATGTTTCCTTCCAACTTCTGGTGAATGTCTGTTCGATCTTGGTTTTATACTGGCTAGTGATATGCTCGCACACACAATATCTAAAGATTTAAGACAACTGGTATTTTATAAGAAAATCCATGGCTTTATACTTTTGTTATGAAAATATCATGAATATTTTGTAAGTAGACTGACTGTCTAAATCATAGTTAAATGTAAGTGGCGAACTACAAAGTTAAAAAAACTGCCTCAGACATTTTTTTGCTTGTGATGTCACGTGCAGTTGCACATTCCGTGACATTTAAAAGCTGTTTTATTAAAACTCATTTATATTATTCTACTGATGCTACAGTTTTCTTAATTCGTTTAAAATGCACAGGAAGAAAAAAAAAACTTTTTCCTTGAAACCTAGAAAACGTACTTTTAGTTGTAAAACATCCATACTGTATGCAACAATTTTACACTAACGACTAAACTATAGTTTTTACTGTTGCACAATTATATATGATAGTGCTTTCCATAAGAATCTAATAACACCTCAATCTGAATTTCGCAAAGAAGTGCCTTACCTGTTCCTTTTTCTGTGCTCGTCATGTGGTATTGAAATTATAACTTCATAATCATGGAGTGTCTCAAAATACCTTGTAAATCAATTAATTTTAGACCTCGAAATCATAAGTCAACTTGAAATATGGATGGTTCAGACCACAAATATATCTAGTCCAGCATGTCATTTTTTTGGAGAAACGAAATGTTTTTCTTCTTCTTCATCGTAATTTAACTTCCCACCATTTATATGCTTTTACGTACCGCAAGCCCCCAGCCCTTATACGACCGTTAGGGAGGGAGATTTTAAATTTTGGATCACACACATAACTTTTGACCACCCAAGGATATGGAAGCCTCCCTGTATGATTGATCAGCTCAATCCAGGGCCTCGTCCCTGCGAACGCAATATTAAAACGAATCCAATTTTATTGCAATCACATTTTAGATTTAAACTGAAACTATGATAAGGAGAAATGCAAATTGAATTAATTTATATTCTAACTTAAACTTTTTTTCGCTTTAATTAACAAGTTTTTCGATTTTGTCTAATTGTGCTCCGAACGATCCATGTAAGAAATAGTCGTAATTTTCACGACTCTGATTAGGGGCGGATTCCTGTGACGAATCATATTTTTTAAAAACCTTTATATTAAATTTCTAGTAAGTAAATAAGACCAGGGGTTGGGGTTCCGTACTCTCAGAGCGTAGGTATGCTCACATAAAAATTGCAACACTGATTACAGATAAGAAAAAATACAAACCGGTTCATTGCTGTGTCTTTTAAAATTCGTATCTATAGTTGAAATGTACTGGTGACGTAATATGCATCGTACCCCACTGATCAGACGTCATGACGTTTATGTATGCAATTTAAGGGATCGAAATGTGTAAACAAGGAGAGGCGCGCTCAAACTAAATGTCTAGACGTCCGGGCCAGATGTAGATCTTATGATAAAATTTAGTAATTTTTATTGTTTCTTAAATGTCATGCTTTAGAATTTTGGTCATATTAATTTATTCTAATATCTTTAATAAAGTCATATTTAGTCATACTTCTGGAATATTTATAAGTCAGCGAAGTTCAAATAATCAATTTCATATAAGTTATATAAGTTGAACGTTGCTTGATCACTTGTTCTAAAGTCCCTTTTCATGAATTGAAATTGCTTGAAAGACGAAGCCGTTACAACCCCCACTTTTATTGTATGGTGAAAAGTTGGAAAATGTATATGAATGAACAATTAGTATAAAATGTTTAACAGATTCATGAAATTATTAAGGCCTTTTTTTTTTGTTTTCTTTTTGAGTCATATTTAAACATTTTTAGGTCATAAAAGCATGCGAACTATCTTATTTTTATGCAATAATCCGCTCCATATTTTTAATATATAAAAAACTAAGTACAGAAATCGCAATTAATGTTATTCCGAGATGAGTGCTCAGTATTACGTATCTACGCTCGCGTCACAGATTGATTAAGCCTATCACGGGGAATACTAAATAGTATATAGTAAACTATTTTCTCCCTGATGAATAGCGGTGGCTTTCTATACATTTATATTATTGAAGTTTAAGGTATTAAAATTGCAAGAATATTACACACATGAATTCTGTAAATGAACTTAGGCCTGTGACTTTGTCGATATAAATAAAGCCAAAATTTTAGCCATACCTTCTAAATATAAATGGGAAATAACAGCAAATTTAATTTTATCAAAATGATCCAAGTTGTAATTTTGGCCTTAGTTGAATTGGAAGTATTGAAATGAAGAAACTGTGACACTTTTCTTCCTTTTTAAAGTGTTCGTAATATTACTAAGTTTCCTTTCGATAGGCATGTTAAAACTTGGTGTGCACTGTAATATATTATTTCGGGAACTGTTCCGCCTTCGATTTGGAATTGACTAAGATATGGATAGGAATGAAGTTACCAACAATAAAATGACTACTGTATGAACACAACACGCAAGTTGGAGAATATTTTTACTCGAGCTTTATTACTAAATATTTTACCCCTTCACTTACTTATTGACGTACGAATTACTACTAATTTGTCATGTTGTGAAAGATTTGGTGTAGTCCATTCATCCATAGTAATTCTGCCCGAGGGCAGGTCTTTGACTGTAATCATACCATTTTCATGCTATGCTTTGTAACTTTACTAGGGAGTTATAGATGTGGTAGCTTCCCGTTGCTTTCCGCAACGGTGAATAATGGTGATGGTAATGGTAAGGATGGTGATGATGATGATGATGGCCGGATTATTTTCGGGGATAGTTGGGCCATAAGCTTCCTGACATTTGTCTTACATGTGAGGAAAACCCCGATAAAACCTCACCTAGGAGCTTGTCCCGACCGGGAATCGAACCCGGGCCCGCTGCGTGACAAGGCAGCACGCTACCTCGAGACCACACCTTTGGTGAAGTCTGAGATCGTTTTTATTTCTTTTTCTCTTTTTAACATTCCATTAGATGCTGTCTTTCTTAAAATATTTTGAATATCATTTCTGGTTTTGGATAGAGCTTTCGTCTAAGAAAACGAGGCAGTCTTTCTCCATCTTTATCGAAATCGGTTGAACTTTGCGGATGAGGAATGTTCGAATATTGTTACGTGCTGAATAAATCTAAAGACTCCAGATGGTTAGAACCCGCGAACTTGATTTCTAGAAGTGAAATTGGTAAGCTCTAGACTACTGGGAAATTATAATGGGAATCGTAATGGTGGTATATTTCTTACTTACCTACTTACTCACTGGCACTATCGAACCCGTAGGTTCATGGCCGCGCGGACATATGCTCTCCATCAGTTGAACCCATGTCCGCATTTCTTGACAGTTTTATTTTTACGGTGAAAGATCGTCACTCTTTCGACCAAGGTACTTTTTTCGTCTGGCTTATCACCTTCGACCAGTCCGGCATGGGTAACCCTATCGGCAGCAATGCTACCATGGAGGGTAAAGTAAAGTAATCCCACTACAGGCCTCGGGAGGCCCTTGGGGTATTAGGAGGTTAAGGCTCCTACATTTTCTAGACAATCGGCACTTGATGTAAGCCGGGTTGTCAGCCGTGCGTGACGGCCGCCTTTACCCCCAGAACAAGTGTCTTGTACTCATTTCCGTTAGAGGCTGAGTCGACCCTAGGGCCATTGTGCCGCCAGAAGGTTTTGGTCGGTTTAAAAATCCTGATCCCACCGGGACTTGAACCCTCGACCTTCTGACTTGTAGCGCAGTGCCTTAACCACTACGCTACGGCGTGCCCCATGTTGACACTTCTAATATTTTTGTACAAGCGGAAAATCCAGCCGAAGTTTTTAGGGTGTGCTCCTATTTGTAACCCGATACGTGGCTATACTGCATCTCAATAATACATCATGATTTCACCAACTTTTAAATCACAGAAAATTTTAACGACATTCCATTAACAGCTGACTAGTGGAACTATTCCTTGCCTACCTTGTATAGGGTATGTTTTGGACATATTAAGCAGCACAATTTTTTTTATTCAGTAATCATTTCAATATTTGACACAATAATCAGCCAAATTTTCGACATAGTAGGAGCAAAAACTGATACATCATTGGCTCTAATTTATAAGGGAGGAATATTTTGTTTGTGACACCAGTTACCTTGCATTACATCATAAAGATATCCTTATGCTGTTTTTTTTTTTCATATATTTAAAAGTCCCGCAAGATGTTCCCATTTGATAGGTCTATGAAAAGTATAAACTATTTATTTATTCTTGTGCTGCTTGATAAATCAAAATTTCTCGTAGGAGCAAGTTTTGATGGGTTAAGGGTCATGAGTGAAAACTGAGAGAATTTTTTCTTAAAAATAACATTTTTTTTTGTTTTTAAGCAGGAATAAAAAATAGGTACCTTTCTTTTTATATTGCTAACTTTTCATGAACCTAAGACACTTTTATCATAGTATAGTGACGTCATATGTGTGGCTGCTCTATTTAAATATCCATTATTGGTGCTTTAGCTACAATGGTAATATTGTAGTTTATGGGCATTGCCTTCCTGGTCTGTGAAATTTAGCATTTTCTCTTCTAAATTCTCCTGGTACCTGATCAGACTTCTTATATTCTATTCTCAAATTACTGTCCTTAACATGCATAGAAACTTTAATAATAATTTTTTTCATGCTTCTATATAAAGCGAATCTTATTATGTTCAAAATGTATCTTCTCCTATATTTTTTACAATATGGGTCTGCAATTTTTTACAGGATGTTTAGGACAATCTAATTAATGAAATGGGGAAGTCATACATTTAAATTTTAAGAATTTATAATGAAACTATATATAATGTATACAAAAAGATAAAGAAAATTAATTTCGAGTACATTTTTTAAATCTCTCCGAGGAAAATATTGAAAAATTTGAATTTAATGTATTATACACATCTTATTGAATCTAAATATGTATATTTTTTAAACATTTTACCTCCGAAATGACAATGGAGATAGATTTTGAAAAAAGCTTCTTTTGTTAAAATCAAAACTGAATAATTAAAAACTATTAATGCTACAGAAATGAAACGTTGACATTTCATTACTTTTACCAACATGAATATACATACAAAAAATGAAGTTTCTATCCATTCAATTGTGGGAAATAGGAATTTCACCCATTGCTCCTTAAGTGACGTGGCTTTGGAAAAAAAAAAAAAAAAGTTAAATTATAAAGATGAGAAATATTTTGACTATATTTATGTAGAAATGATCTATTTTTTTCAAACTTGAAATAAATATATGTCGTTGCTGTTGAAACTATTCTCGCACGAGACTTTTAATGTAAACATGGACAATGTTGCATTTAGTATGTATTTTTAGAAGAATAAAGAAAAAATGAGAATTCAAGATGCATAAGACTGTGAAAATAAATTAAAATCCCAACTGAAACAAACGAACGCAGAATGTATATTTAAACAATCATCGCTTCAACTGAATTTTTTCCAGGTGAGTCAAATAGCAGAAGACGCAGTAAACTGGTCCTCGCACAATCAATATAGGATGGTGATAATAACTGGCTCTATTGAACCCGGACGTTCATGGACTCGCGGACATCAGCCCTCCATGCATCCCTGTTCCGAGCGAATGTTTTTCATTCAAATCTCAATATAATTCACTTCCAACTCATGGTTAATCTCGCATCACTTTCTTAGCCTAGCCACTGGGTGTTTTCACTCTGATTTTGTTACAAGAGGGGCATAATTGGTTACGCTACAAGCCGAAAGGTCGAGGGTTTATTTACCGCTCGTGTCATGATTTTAAACTTGCGACACTCTGTGCCTGGCGTTGACTCACCCTTCAACGTAAATGAGTACCAAATCTATTTTCTGAGAATTAAGGCGGCCGTAACATAGGGCTGACTATCCTGGCGACATCTCATGCCGATTGTATGCATCATCATCATCCTGCCAGGTATTAGTCCTAGAAGAACTGTTACGGCCTGAGAAAGCGGTTTTCGTGCCATCTTTTCATAGGTTAACCAAGTGACCGTTTCCCATTTGGACAGTAGTTCATTATTGCCTTGGGGATCCTGAATCTAGCCATTCTTGAGACGTGTTCCTTCCAGTTTAGCTGATATCTGGAGATGTAGTTCAGTATTGATGCCACATTAAGTTCTTGAAGGATTTCTACATTCAATTGCTTTCAAGCCGATTGTATACAAATCTTCTATCACCTCAAGGCCATCCTAAGGACTGTAGTGGGTCACCTTTCTTTCTTCCTGCAATAACTTTCTATGTCCCTCTTCCATCCCCCATTTGTGCCAGATACCCAGCACATCGCAGTCTACGATACTTAACTGTTCTTATTACATCAGGTTTCTCATAAAGATCATGTAGTACAGAGTTAAGCACATTTCTCCATTCGCCTGTCTGTTCGACTCCCTTTGGTCCAAAAATTTTCCTAAGTAATTTATTCTCATATACTCATAATAATAATAATAATAATAATAATAATAATAATAATAATAATAATAATAATAATAATAATAATAATCTATCCATAGTAATTCTGCCCGAGCGCAGGACTTTCACTGCAATCATAGCATTTTCATTCTATGCTTTGCAGCTTTACTAGGGAATTATAGGTGTGGTAGCTTCCCGTTGCTTTCCACACCGGTGAAAAATTATAAGGATGATTATGATGGCCGGATGATTTTCGGGGTCTGTTGGGCCCTAAGCTTCCTGACATTTGTCTTACAGGTGAGGAAAAATCCCGAAAAAAACCTCAACCAGGAGTCTGTCCCGACCGGGCATCGAGCCCGAGCCCGCTGCGTGACAAGGCAGCACGCTACCTCGAGACCACAGCCTTGGACTAATAATAATAATAATAATAATAATAATAATAATAAATTAATTAATTAAATAAAAATAAAACGTAGTTTTATTTGATTTTCATATTTATTATATAATTCTGTGGCAGCTGTTTCGATGCACTGTACCTTCTTCAGACATGTTAAATTATGAATTGTGTTCCAACTGATCTAAGCAACAATACAACAATATTTATTTAAATTTTTAAATTTAACAAAGGGAATTCATACAAATCAAGTTAAGAATTTAACAGTTTAACTTTTCAATTTATTTATTTCTATAGCCTCCAAAAGGTCTAACTTCTTACCCTTGTCACAACATGTAAAATTTCAAAATTTGGATTGAAACAATGATTAAATTAGAATCGATCCAAATTTTGAAATGTTACATGTTTGTGATAAGGGTAAGAAGTTAGATCTTCTGGAGGCTGTACAAATAAATAAATTGAAAAGTAGTAACAAACTGTTAAATTCTCAACTTGATTTGAATGAATCCCCTTTGTTAAATTAAAAAATTTAAATAAATATTGTTGTCTTGTTGCTTAGATCAGTTGGAACACAATTCATAATTTGTTAACATGTCTGAAGTAGGTACAGTGTATCGAAACAGCTGTCACAGATTTATATAATATATATGAAAATCAAATAAAACTACGTTTTATTTTTAAGTAATTAATAAATATGGATATTTATCAAGTAAACACGAACTCAATTGATTACATAATAATAATAATAATAACAACAACAACAATATATATATTTCCGGTTTTAACAATGTTGCTACTTTTTCCCGCCACCAATGATTTGTCTTCAATTTCGCTTTATAATTTCCCTCCAATCGTCTCTATTATAACACATTTCTTCCTCTATCTCCCAGTCCTTTAAAGTTACTCTAATCCCTTGGATCCATATGAGATTTGGTCGTCCTTTCCTTCTCGTTCCTGATGGTGTCCGTTCCATTATTTTTTTTAGGTAATCTTTCTTCCTGCATTCGCCTAATATGCCCGTGCCATTTTAGTTGCTTTTCTTGGATAAACTCTAAAATTGAGTTTTGTACGTTCATGTTCTCTTTTATAACTTAATTTCTAATTTTCTCTCTCCTTTATATCTTAGCAGATTTCTCCAATAGTCCATTTTTGCTATCATTAATTTTCTTTTCATCTGATAATTTATATAGTCCAATCCACTGAACCATAATTCATAATACCTCTATTGTTTTAAAAAAGTAACTTTAGTTTCTCTTTTGATATGTTTATGATAATAATAATAATAATAATAATAATAATAATAATCCCTCCATGGTATCTTTACCTTGTCGTGGTGGAGTGGCTTGCGTGCTTAAATGATCCTGAGAGCTATGCCGGCGGTAGCATTGCTGCCGATAGGGTTACCCATGCCGGACTGGTCGAAGGTGATAAGCCAGACGAAAAAAGTACCTTGGGCGAAAGACTGACGATCTTTCACCGTAAAAATACAACAGTCAAGAAATGCGGACATGGGTTCATCTGGGGTAAAATTTTCCGGAGGTCAAATAGTCCCCCATTCGGTTCTCCGGGCGGGGACTACTTCAGGGAACCCATGCCAAAGGCTCAAACACAGGGACATGTTCCTAGGAACATGGAATGTTAGGACTTTATACAATAGCGGGGCACTAGAGATATTAACGCGGGAATTGGATAAATCGCCCTTGGATATAGTCGCTTTACAGGAAGTTAGGTGGCCAGGAGAAGGTAGTCAGGAATCAGGAAGCTTTGCGTTATACTACGGGGGTGCAGAAAGACCTGCATTTGGAACGGGTTTTTTAGTCAGAAGGAGGATCTTATCCGCTATCCGAGATATTAAGTTTGTTAGTGATAGGATATCATACATAATTCTAAAGGGTAAACGACATGATTTTATAATTGTAAATGTACATGCTCCCACCGAAGATAAAGATGACAAGATCAAGGATGAGTTCTATGAAGAATTAGAATGCTTATTTGATAGCCTTTCACGATATCATATGAAAATTGTCTTAGGAGATTTTAATGCAAAAGTGGGGCGGGAAGATATATTCAAACCAACAATAGGCAAATTCAGTCTTCATGAAGATAGTAACGACAATGGCGTTAGATTAGTCACATTTGCCACATCGAAGAATCTCATTGTTAAGAGCACAACATTTCAGCATAAGGATATTCATAAATACACCTGGACGTCCCCAGATGGAGAAACTTGGAACCAGATAGATCATGTATTAGTGGATAAACGCTGGCACAGTAGCATCATTGATGTTAGATCAGTTAGAGGGACAGACTGCAATTCGGATCATCATCTGGTCAGAGTGAAAATCAGACAACGGCTATCGCTTATGAGAGGAACGAACGCTAATGATGATTCTGTAAAATATGAATTAAAAAACTTGAAAAATGATGAAATGCGACAAGAATACCAAATCAAAATTGCTAATAGATTTGAAGTACTGGAATCTTCAGATGACAATGTGGCAAACGAAGAAGAAACTGATATAAATAAAGAATGGGAGGCTATAAGAGATACTATTAAATTGTCAGCATCAGAAAGCATTGGTTGTTTAAAAAAGAGGCAAAACAAGAAATGGTTTGATGAGGAATGTGCCGACATTGTAAAGAAAAGAAAGCTAGCAAAAATTAAATGGTTACACGAGCCAAATGAGGTAAATTTAGAGCAATTGGGTAGTGTTAGACGGGAAACCACCAAGTTACTAAAGAGTAAAAAGAGGGAATATTTGAGAGAGAAGATTAATGATCTTGAAATGAATGCAAAAAATAGGAACATTAGAGAATTATATCAGGGAATTAGTATAGAGAAGAAAGGGTTTCAGGCTAGAACAAACATAATTCGGAATGAAAATGGGGATATGATTGCAGATTCTAGGAGTATATTAAATAGATGGAAAGGTTACTTTAATCAGCTATTAAATGTACATACAGAACAGGACATTGAGGAGGATAATTTACAGACAGCAGAAATGCTAGTCGCAGAGCCAAGTGCATTAGAGGTTGAAATGGCGATTGAAAAATTGAAGATGTATAAAGCATCAGGTTCAGATGAGATCCCAGCAGAACTGATAAAATCAGGGGGAGAAAAATTGATGGACAAGATACGCTGGTTGCTTAGTAAGATTTGGGAAAAAGAAGCTCTTCCAGATGAATGGAAGGAATCAATTATCATACCAATTTATAAGAAAGGAGATAAAACAGATTGCAACAACTACAGGGGCATCTCATTACTTTCAACTTCGTACAAAATTCTAACAAATATATTAGTAAGCAGACTTACTCCCTATATTGATGACATTCTAGGAGATCATCAATGTGCATTTAGAAGAAACAGGTCTACAACAGATCAGATTTTCAGTTTAAGACAGATGTTAGAGAAGAAATGGGAATATAATGGTACTGTACATCAACTATATGTAGACTTCAAAAAAGCATATGATTCAATTAAGAGGGAGAAGTTATATAGTATCCTGCTGGAGTTCGGAATTCCTAAAAAGTTAGTTAGACTTATACGAATGTGTCTAAATGGCTCAAAGAGTAGGGTGCGTGTAGGCAAACAGTTTTCAGACACTTTTGAAATCCAGAATGGGTTGAAGCAAGGAGATGCACTATCTCCTTTACTATTTAATTTTGTACTAGAGCATGCCATTAAATCTTTAGAGAATGAGGAAGGCTTACAACTCAATGGTATTAATAAGCTGTTAGTTTATGCTGATGATGTAGTACTACTGGCCGATAGCGAGGAGATACTAAAGGCCAACACGCACACACTATTGAGTAACACTAAGAAATTAGGACTGGAAATAAATATCAGTAAAACTAAATATATGGTCACACGTAGAAATTCAGTATATAATGGAAGTGGACAGCTAATGACAAATGAGGGAAATTTTGAGGAAGTGGCTGAATTCAAATACCTAGGAACAATAATCACAAATAGGAATGAGATGCAAAAAGAAATTAAACATAGGCTCAATTCTGGAAATGCATGCTATTATGCATTGCAGAGACTTTTGATGTCCCAACTCCTTTCAAAAAACGTTAAGCTGAAAATATATAAAACTATTATTCTACCAGTTATATTATATGGATGCGAAACCTGGACTCTTACTTTAAGGGAGGAAAGGAGATTACGAGTATTTGAGAATAAAGTTCTTAGGAAAGTTTTTGGATCAAAGAGAGATGAACAGACAGGTGAATGGAGAAGACTACATAACAATGAACTACATGGTCTTTATAGGAAGCCAGATATAATAAGAACAGTTAAGTCTCGTAGACTGCGATGGGCAGGACATGTTGCACGTATGGGGAATGAGAGACGTGCATGGAAACTTCTTGTAGGAAAGCCAGAGGGAAAACGTCCAGTTGGTAGACCAAGAATGAGGTGGGAGAACAACATTAACTATGATTTGAGGGAAGTAGATTATACAGGGAATGATTGGAAAGCATTAGCTCAGGATAGGGATGTATGGAGAGCTTATGTCCGCGCGGCCATGAACCTTCGGGTTCGATAGTGCCAGTGAGTTAGTTAGTTAGTTAATAATAATAATAATAATAATAATAAATAATAATAATAATAATAATAATAATAATAATAATAATAATAATAATAATAATAATAATAATAATCACAATTAATAATAAGTAAAAATATTAATCCTCTATGCAAGTTTTATTTTTTGTCCTGGGTTTTTTATTATAATACGTTGATAGGTGCAATTCAATCATGCTGAATTTAAATGTGAACTCGCTTTTCCTCAATCACGTACCAATTTTTCACAATAAGAGTGATGTGAAGTGATCGCACTACAGGCGTCAGGAGGCCCTTTGAGTAGTAAGAGGTTAAGGCTCCTACTTTAGATGTAATGAAATAAACTTTCTTAGTATCGGTCCTATAACATTTGTTATTAACTGTAAGTTAATATTAACCACAACGATACACTTAATCATAAATTAATATTTGACCACAGTTCCTAATTAATCACTTACATTTGAATATTAGCTCAGTTTTAATCTGCTATCTCCAAACGTACGGTATTTAGAGTTCCTTTTATAATGATACTTTGATTCGTCTATTTTTATTGACCATCAATAGTCTATCATGAATCAATACTAATAAAATTCATTGTTAAAACAGTTGAAGTGGAGAGTCATAAAATAAAATAAGTTAAAATACCTTCTTAGGTAAAATCCGTCGTCCTCAACTTTTAAAATATGTAATCTATAAGCCTGTAGGCCTTTCAGGACATCCGTCCCATCTTCAGCAGTTCACTCTTCGCTACAGCATCCAGTATGATGTTTGATGCTGCTGGTCCTAATGTGGCTTTCTCGTGACTAAAGCTTCTTCCTGACGATATCGTATAGTGGGTTGTTTAGTCTGGGAGTGCTTTCATTTATTAAAAGCTTGTTGTCTATTTCCTTGATAATTTCCAGGTCTTCCAATATGTTGATTCTAGTTGGATTTCCCTCTTTGTGTACTATTGTGACGACAAAGCCACATTAGGATCAGCAGCATCAAACATCATACTGGATGCTGTAGCGAAGAGTGAACTGCTGAAGATGGGACGGATGTCCTGAAAGGCCTACAGGCATAAAGATGACATATTTTAAAAGTTGAGGACGACGGATTTTACCTAAGAAGGTATTTTAACTTATTTTATTTTATATCTATCATGAATGTTTACATTGTACTTTCCCTGGTAATATTTTTCCAGTTATCTCTTGTCTTGGTGGAACCTTTTACTCTGCTCCTCACTGACACAAGTAAAATTTTCCGACAAAAGTCTTTATGAAAGCGTAGGAAATGTCCTATCACCTTCATATCGCACCCCACATTTTGGAATTTATTAAGCATATTTTCTACAATACCTTTGTAATTTTGACCCTTGTAATTTCTTAAAAAATGTTTGACACTTTTAAAACCAAATGCATGCATGTTTTTCAGTAGCCTGTCATCATTTCTTCATATATAGTATTAGAAAACAATTTCCTATCTGTGGTATAACAAATATTCCCTCTTTAATTTTAGCATTAGATTTTCTAGGGGATGCCTTGCAGGTGTATTTGTAGCAGTTTTGCCGTCCTAATTTATTGCTTTCACGAATTACTTCATTAAGCCTAATTTTATTTGTTAAGGAGATAACAGGACATATTTTGGGTCCACAAGACTCTCGTGAAATATATTTTTCGTTCCTGGCACGAGATTGTCTCTCTGCTTCCAATGTTTTCTTGTCCAGTGTTCAGATCGGGCTCTACTGTCCCATTCACATATGAAACATGGCACTTAATTATAAACTTATTTTTTACCTAACAGCATGCCCATGACTTTTAGATCTTCACACACCAGCTACTTATTCTCTTCATATTTTATATTTTCTAGAATTAAATTTGTTTTCATTATATATAACAGTAGGCATACACATTTCAGGGTAATTTTTTTAGGAGTTTACAAATAGTCTACAATCATCCGGTGAAGCATTTTGCATCTCCCAGAGCAGTCACTAACTAGGAATATACGGGACAATACGTAAGATTCTTTTCCTGAGAGAAAAGTGCAACAAATTCCTCATCACGGTGTCTATACCAAACAAATAATTTCCCGGAGCCAGGAAGTTTTTTTTTTCTAGTCTGGACCCCAATATTTCAACAAAAGCTTTATGAAGACATGAGTCCCTAATCAAATATTTACTTTTTCTGAGCCTGAATTGCTAATGTTGAATATCCTCTTCTTGGAATGTATCTAAATCACTGCCACTGTCTTGAGAATTGGTTTCAGAATCGGACGATTGTTTTCCAAAAATTACTGATGGAGAAGATACAGGAAGACAAATATCATTTGGGATGGTTCTATTTTATGACAACAGGTTTGAATAACTGTTTTTTTTTAATCCTTTAACATCACTTGTAAAATAATAACAATCATCCACATGGTTTCAAGGTTCGTCCAGATTCATTAGAACAGCAAAGGGCATACTAACTCTTTTACCTTAACTCCATTTCCTTAGCTGTACTACACAGGTATGACATACTTTCTTTGTAGCCTATTTTTCTACCGAGTCTCCTATTATCATAAGAAAATAGGCATTATAAACCTTTTTAAAAATCTATAATGTTCTGTTTTCTCCAAAAAAATCTACATATATACATACATGATAGAACATACGGTATTAAGATTATTTTTACACTTTCTGGAAGACGTATTACTTCAAATGAAACAAATATAATGAATAGAGCTGCCACTCGCAAAAAGAGATGCTCGCTCTTTGAAAAAAAAAAATTACAAACTGAACTTCCGAGGATTGTAATGAAGAAAAGAAAAATATTTGAAGAAATATATTGCAGTCTGTTCGTGTCATTTTTTGCCAAACATACTTACTGTATCATTTTAGTCAAACATATTCATTACAATAATGAAATATATAGTTCCTTTGCTTCCAACAAGAGTTATATACAGAAGTACATTAAACAATTATTATGTATATTAATATTGATAATTACAAAAATAGGACGTGATAAAAAAAAAGGGATTACAGTTTTGAGTTCAGGATATCATTTTTAATAAATGAACAACATTTCGCAGGAAACCCAGAATCATCCGTAAACAGTTTAATATTATCTTCCGTCTATGCCTAAAGACTTCCCAGTGATCTCTTTCCCAAGGATTGTAAATAATAATTATGAAAGCGTTTCTATTTTCACCCGTTTGAGCTGCACAATCTACCCTAAGTTACTGATTTTATTTCCTGGCACTTTACAGTCAATAATAATAATAATAATAATAATAATAATAATAATAATAATAATAATAATAATAATAATAATAATAATAATAATAATAACAATAATAATAATAACAATAACAATAATAATAATATTAATAAAAATAATAACAATAATAATAATAATGTTTTATAGAGTTAAGGCCATAAGGCCTTCTCTTCCACTCAACCAGCACAATTACAAAAAAAAAAAATTGACAATATAGATATACACTATACTAATAATTATAAATAGTTAAATATATATTAAATGTAGTAATGTAAATTCCATATGCAAACATCATTTTATATGATAATAAAATACGAGTAATAATACGATGATGATAATATAATAATAATAATGATAATAATAGTATAAATATGATAAATTATACGAGAAACACCAATTAATATATGTATCTTACACTGGGTATTGGTGAAGTCGAAGTTAGAGCAAATATAAATTTAGACTCTTGATATTCCAAGTACCATATATCGTGTTCATTTTTATTTGTTGCTGTCATGCGAGTGTCAATATGCCCATATTATTCCGAAGCCTTACGAAGGACTCATTTTTCAGGGTGACGTTGTTAGCCTTTTAAGATGACCCCAAATCTGGAGGGCTTTTCTTTGTCGGCTCTGTAACATTGCTTATTAAACATATTCACAGTTACCCTACATAGGCCTATCTGGTGGCCATACCTGCCACACAATATTAATAATGATGATAATAATAAACTAACTGAACTATTAACTCACTGGCACTATCAAACACGTAGGTTCATGTTCTTAATGCGACCCTTATCATGAGGCAATGTTTTCCAATCATCCCTGTATAAATTACCTACCTCAAATCCTTGTTAATATAATTCTCCCACATCATTCTTGGACGTTTTCCTTCTGATTTTCCTACATGGAGTTTCCATGCCCCCTTTTCATCCCCATTCGTCCCATACGTCCTGCCCATCGCAGTCTACGAGGCTTAACTGCCCTTATTGTTTCTGGTTTCCCATATAGATCCTGTAGCTCACTGTTATGTAGTCTTATCCATCCACCTGTCTGTTCTCGGGGTCATTTAAGCATGCATGCCACTCCCCCACGACAAAAATATAGTAATAATAATAATAATAATAATAATAATAATAATAATAATAATAATAAAGTCTTGTGCCTTAGTCCGTCGGTTTAAGGCATCGTTCTAAAAACCTGTGGTTCGCAAACCTCCAGGGGTTCGCAAAATATCTCGGTGTTCGCCAAAACTATTTCGTCACTATAATAATAATTATTATTATTTCAAAATTATTAACCCTATAATCGAGAATTTATCACATTATTTCCACAATAAATTAATATTTACCGTGAATGCCTGATTTACGGTTATGTAACAACTTTAGGAATGCATTTCATTTCGCTACAACTAGGCCTACACGTTGTGTAACTTTTAAGCCGTAACCAAAATAACTTTAGGTTAATCTAATTTAAGGTTATTAAATCTTTTACTTGGAATTAAATTTTATGCATGTCTACTGTATGTATATTTAAAAGTCAGTGGTTCACCCAATTCAGATCGTTGTGGAAGTGGTTCGCGAGTCGAAAAAGGTTGGGAACCGCTGGTTTAAGGCATGGTACCTTGGTGAAGAGCTACTGGACTTGCGCTGATTCGAGTCCCCATAAGGAATAAGTTTTCTCATAGAGTTTCGGACAGTATGGGACCACCAAGCATCGTGAGGAATTTGGGTAGCTGCAATAAGTAGTGGCTCTAGGTTGAGAAAACCTATTACAACGGCTGGGGCCCAATATGTCACCCCAACTCGATGATCGTCAAACTCTGTAATTAGTACATGTAGATGTGATGCCAGCATTCGTCTGGTAGGCTCAGGCCCTTCTAGCCTATTGCGCCATGAAGTAGTAGCTACAATAATAATAATAATAATAATAATAATAATAATAATAATAATAATAATAATAATAATAATAACAATAATAATAACAACAATAATAATAACAACAATAATAATAATAATAATAATAATAGTAATAATAATCATAGTAATAATAATAATAATAATAATAATAATAATAATAATAATAATAGAACGCATTTCACAAAATAAACCTCTTCTTTGATTGAATCGTAAACTTTTATAAAAACAAATTGAAAACTCAAATATCATGTAGGGATTACTAACCGCAATTAATTTTATTAAGGGAGTAGACAGAAATTATTATGCGCTAAAATAAAGATCTTATAAGTTGTTTCACGAGAAAATTTTACTTGACTATTTAACTCATGCTCCAAATGGGAGTCAATGACCAATCGCGTTTCAATGAATTTTGATTTACAACCAATCACAGCCGTGTTTCACCTGGAATTTATGAAATAAATTTATCATAAGTAATGCCACGAGTGATTTCCAAATTATCGATAAATTAACGACTCACGAAGTGAGGAGTGAATTTATGTAGAGAATTTGGAAATCAAGAGTGGCATTTGTTAGGACTATTTAACGAATAAAATTAAGCTGTTTACTCACAAATCATTATTTAAATAATAGTTATTTTAAAATATGTATCTGTTTAATGTAAACGGCGTTGTTTGAAAACAAATGAGAAAAGATTAGTACGCTTCACTTGCTTCTTTTGTTCGTCACTGCAACCAGATCATATTATTTATTGCCAAAGGAACCCAATATTGTAAGAATGCACTCTAGTGGAGTAAAAATGACACATGAAACTGTATATTAATTAATTTCTGATGTCCTATGATGTAAATATGACAATTATATTTTTCTGTGAAAAAAATACGTTTAAGATAGTGCAAACAGTGGTTTCTTTTTTTTTTTTTTTGGTATAATCAATTGCCACAAATGTGTTTACTCGTATATTGACTCCCGCATGCGGTATGTGTTGACATTCATGCACTATATATACAATCTGGTAGCCGTATTTCTTAGTGAGTCAGTCACTGCAAAATAATGCTATGACCTATTCAGAATGTTAAAAAGGTGCTTTCTTTATGATAAACTTTAGTTGGTAAATTCTATGCGAAACACGACTGTGATTGGTTGTAAATAAAAAACCATTGTAACGTGATTGGTCATTGACTCCCATTTGGAGCATGAGTTAAATAGTCATATTAAAGAAAGTTCCTCCTTTTTAACATTCTGAGCATTATTTTGCAGTGACTGGCTCTCTAAGAAATACGGCTACCAGATTGTATATATAGTGCACGAATGTAACCAGGTAGTGCTTGCGGAATATGATATAAACTTTTGCAGCAATTGATTATACCACAAAAAAAAAAGGAAAGCACTGTTTTCACATTCTTCAACTTATTTTTTCCCAGGTAATAACGTTCCAGAAAAAATATAATTCACATATTTACATCATAGGGCATCAGAAATAAATTAATAACATATAATGTTAGTTATAGATTTCTCCACTAGGGTGCATTCTTACAATATTTCGATCCTTTGGCAATAAATAATATGATCTGGTTGCAGTGATGAACAAGTGAAACATAACAAACGTTTCTCATTTGTTTTCAAACATCGCCGTTTACATTAAATATATAAATATTGTGACGCGTTGTAATAGCGTCGTCTAAACTGTGCGGGCCGGCGAGAGAAACCTCGCATTGGTGGATTGTTGAATAGCCAATCACGAATCGAGGGTCCACCGAGATTTCTAGGCTAATGAGCCAGAGAGTTCTATGAACATGTATTCCCCCATTGGAGAAACATCTCGTTTATGGCCGTGGAAATTTTCGTCTACTCGCCTATAAATTTGTGGTGAGAGCGGAACGACCCCCAGTCCCACACTGGACGGCGAGAGGTTAATGTGAGCAAAACTGTGAGGAAGGACTGTGTCTGCAACTGTGTTAGAAGTGATTGTCAAATAAACCCTCAAAAAGAATAGTTGTGAAATAAAATTGTGATTGAAGTTTTGTGATAATTGTGAGAAGAAAATAAAGTGAAAAGAAAAATTTTATCTCACAACTTCAACCACAATTTTATTTCACAACTATTATTTTTGAAGGTTTATTTGACTTCTAACACAGTTGCAAACACAGTCCTTCCTCACAGTTTTGCTCACAATTAACCTCTCGCCGTCCAGTGTGGGACTGGGGGTCGTTCCGCTCTCACAACATATTTATAGGCGAGTAGACGGAAATTTCCAGGCCCATGAACGAGATGTGTAACGAATGGGGGAATAGATGTTCGTAGAACTCTCTGGCTCATTAGCTTAGAAATCTCGGTGGACCCTCAACTCGCGATTGGCTATTCACCAATCCAATCCACCAATGCGAGGTTACTCTCGCCGGCCCGCGCAGTTTAAACGACGCTACTACATCGCGTCACAATATTTTAAAATAACTATATTTAAATAATAGTTTGTGAGTAAACAGCTTAATTATATTCGTTAAATAGTCCTAACAAATGCCACTCTTGATTTCCAAATTCTCTAGATAAATTGGAAATCACTCGTGGCATTACTTATGATAATTAAATTAAGCTTACTTTTTTTCTCCTTCGTTTATGCAGTTTACCCCATTGCGACTATCTGAGGGAGAAAAAAAGTATTACTTTAAAATAGATATAGGACTTCCATGGAGTGTGATTAGAACAGGGGACATGACGTTACCTTAGAGATTATAAACGCGTAAATAATATTTGGATCCAGAAGGAAAACTTCAAACAGGAATGTACCTTATTGACTGTGATGTGCATTATCATGGAGTCACCTCGCTGTATTAATTATTGTTTAAGATGTAAAACTCATTAATGAGATACAAGACTTCATTGCCATGAGAGTAAATCTAATGTGGGAAATTCGATATCATGTTTAAATATGTATTTTTTAGCACACTTCTTTCAAAGGCAACTACGAGCGAAATATTTTTCAAGAGTAAGTTTAAACTGGAAGTTTCAATTATATGTTATCGGAAATTGTGATCATTTCATAATTAATGCCAGTAGCTAAAAAAATAAGAAATATGATGCCATTCCAAAGGATCGCCATACTTTACCTTGAGTTTTCCAGCTGTCATGATTTATGACTACGGAACTTGAAATAATATAAAATATAAAAATAATACCTTATTTTCTGAGTTACTTGAATACTTATATCCTGGATTTCGAAATGTATAGTTTCTACTTTAAGAGTATATACTTTTTTTTAAATCTCAAAACCGTTATTTCCATCTGACATGGAAATATTTGTCAAGAAAATTCAACAATTTTTATAATACAGAGTATATCTAATAATGGGGTAAAAATTATACGGTTGGTAGAGAAATGTAAACTGAATATTTTGAGATAATGAACCAATGATAGGAAATGCATACTTAACATTTTATGCACATAAACATACTGCACCTCATAGCAACAATATCTACTTAAGCTCAGAGCAAACAATTAAAAGTGCCGAAAACCAATCTCAATATATGCACGACAACGGTGCATAACATTTTGACGCGTTATTTTAAAGATCACTGGTGCTGCTGTAAAACGAGACAGGCAGCTACAATCCTAGCAAGCAGTTCTTCGTCTATGTCTACTGGGGTTTCAAACATCGACTTGATATGTCCCCATAATAAAACTCCATACCAAACGCCAACGCAACAGAGAATTGCTTCCTATTCGCTGTGGTCTCGAGTTAGAGTGCTGCCTTGTCACACAGCGGGCCCGGGTTCGGTTCCCGGTCAGGATAGGCTCCTGTATGAGGTTTTTTCATGGTTTTTTCTCACCTGTAAGACAAATGTCAGGGAGCTTAGGGCCCAACGGTCCCCGAAAATCATCCGGCATCATCATCCTTATCATCATCATCATTAACCGGCGTGCAAAGCAACAGGAAGCTACCAGATCTATAATTCCCTAGTAAAGCTGCAAAGAATACCGTGAAAATGCTATGATTGTAGTGAAAGACCTGCCCTCGGACAGAATTAACTTACTATGGATGGAACCTTTACACGCCGGGGTATCAAATATCTCCCATAAGTCTTTTAAAGGTTAAAATTAAATCAGCTTAGAAAAACGTTCATCACACAAGATACCGTGGCGTTTGAAACAAGTATTTCCGACAATTAGTCCATATCTCAAAATTTTTAGTTTACAGCCCACTTCCATCTGTATAATTTTGACCCTAAATGTTAGAGACATTCTGTAGAAGAGGGAAGATAATTTTTAAATTGCCGTATATGGGTACACATTTATCTGTGAAAGAAATTATAATTACTGCATTGTTTCAAATCCCTGTTTTATGGAACATAAAATATATGGAAAACTCGATGTAAAATTAGTCGTTTGTTACGGTGAAATGTCCCATATACTATGCAATTAAAATGCTCGGTGGAAGTTTATAGGTCCATAGACCCCTACATGGTGAAAATGACTCGAATATAAGTTTATTTCTGTCACAAAGTTTTTTTACCTTTTTATTTTTATATTTATTTCTTTTTTTTTTTCACTGAAGAATCTTCTTAAGGTAGCATTTTTATTATTTTTGCCTCCGTTGTTTTCTACATTATAAACCCATGTTTGATCACATTTCATTTTTAATTTATATGCAAAAAGTGTAATATGAAATTAAATCTCCCACATTTTTATTTCCATTATCAAAGATAAAATTACATTCCGAGTTTTAATAGCATAAAGCCGCCACTGTAAATTATAATGACGTCAGAATATGAGCCAATTTCTCAAATGTTATCAAATGTACTATGTCCCGTAGAGTAGAGGTTGCCAAAATTACTTCTACAAAGTAACTAAATCATGTCTTATTTATAATGGCGATAGTCGAGGAAATGTTGCCAACAATGAAATTAACTCAGCTGCGAGAAATGTAATGAATGCTACTTGAAAGCTAAGTATGTGTATGGTGAATTGTTTGTCGAAGTTACTTTTTAATGGTACAAGCTCCATTCATACTTTGGAACTTTAACAATTTACTTGATTGAACGATCATATGATGTTCGTTTATTCTTTAGCTCCATTCGTGCCAATAATTTTTTTAGAATTAAGAAATTAATATAAAACATAGTTGAATAATTGAATTCTGTAATCTAAGTATAGTAAGAAAGGCGTATCCCGGTAAGGTTAATAAATCAAACGTGTCCTTTTTTTTTTTTAGATACCAATTCTAGAGCAAGATATGTATTATTTGCATTTTAACATTTAAAAAATATAGAATGAGAGTACCTAATTGCATCTTATTCAAAGTAGTTAAGTGAATTCACAAGTTAGGCATATCAATTTATACACTAATCAATTTAATTACATTAACTTAAACGATACCAGAGAAATTGGGACATAAGTTAATTTAACATTGTTGGGATATACCTTTCAAACTCCCCTTAATTTTGTTAGGTAAAAAATAAAATCAAATATATTACTCAGACATGCCCTCTTTATCGGCCTTCAAAATGGTCAGGACGGGATTTTAGAAGAGCAGGCAATGATTCTATTAAGATAATTGCTTGTTCGTCGAAGTATGGTATTATATTGCATGAAAAAAAGTCTTTCTTGCAACTAAGAAAAACATTTTCTTCCATGTTTCGAAACATTTCAAACAAAGAGACATGCGAGGCGGTGAGTATAAAACAATATGTAACAATATGCGAGACGTCGCATTTCTTAGAGTTTCATGTTCAAATATTCGGACATCGAAATATCGACTTTATTATCTGTACGCTAATATATTACGGTGTGTAATTATTTGAACTGTAAAGTAAAGTAAACCCACTATAGGCCTCGGGAGGTCCTTGGGGTAGTGGGAGGTTAAGGCTCCCATTTTTTCTAGACAATCGGCACGGGTTGTCAGCCCTGCGTGACGACCGCCTTTACCCCCAGAACAAGTGTCTGGTACTCATTTCCGTTAGAGGCTGAGCCGACCCCAGGGCCATAGTGCCGCCAGAAAGTTTTGGTCAGTTTAAAAATCCTGACCCCACACCGGGACTTGAACCCTCCACCTTCCGACTTGTACCGCAGTGCCTTAAACACTACGCTACGGCGTGCCCCAATTACTTGAACTGGATATTTCAAAAGCGATAGTCCAAAATGCAGGTAAATGAAGATACTAGTAAAATGAGATAAGCAAAACGGTTCAAGTAAATATGGGTACAGAAATTAATCGATTACGATATATCAGTGTTCTGCTGGCTTGAGCTCACTGGATACTTGGTACTAATTATTTTATATATATATATATATATATATATATATATATATATATATATATATAGAGAGAGAGAGAGAGAGAGAGAGAGAGAGAGAGAGAGGAAGATGAAGAGGCCATTTGATAAAGGAGGAATATATCGAGATTCCCAGAAGAATGATATTAGCGCGGCTGGATAGTAGGAGAAGGAATGGAAGACCAGATGGATATACGCAATGTATGGTGAAGTATGATGTCTTGGAGTGGGAAATATTGGAAGATAGTGGCGTTAGATTGTGATGGATAGAGGCGAGTCCTTAATGAAGTCAAGTATTAGCAAGAGGTCTTAGAGATACAGATAATGGTACATTAAAAAAAAGTGCGGCAAGAAATTAGCCAAATTAAGTTATTAACCGCGAGAGAGAAGCACAACATTCAAGTAGGCTACAAACAGAAACAACCGCAGAATTTCCAAACAATATTAGTTCGCAGATTATTTCTCTCCTGGTATTCACCACAAAAGCGCCTGGTAGTTAGGTAGATACTTTAACTGAAACATTTTGGGATCGACCTCTGGTTTGTTCATGCCTGAGCTGTAACTCGTCTTCTTCTCTTGTTATTGATTTGGTTGGAATTAGTAACTAGTATTCGCCGTGTCCGAACCAGCAAACAAGACTCTCGAAACCGGCCAGTTTTCGGAGTTTATTAGGACTTTTTTTTTTTTGCTTCCCTGCATCTACTTCTCATCCCAAAATTTGGAACATGCCATTTAAATTGGATCATTAATAGGTCAGACAGAAGAAAAATAGATACAAAAGAGTTAAAAGTTTTAGGAAGAACGCCGGTTTAATATTGCAGGCCATTAAGAAAATGAAATTGTTAGGGAAGAATTAAATATTTTCAATATAATGGAAAAACAAAGCTTTACATTATACTATGGGGGTGCAGAAAGACCTGCATATGGAACGGGTTTTTTTAGTCAGAAGGAGGATCCTGTCCGCTATCCGATATATTAAGTTTGTTAGTGATAGGATATCATACATAATACTAAAGGTTGAACGACATGATTTTATAATTGTAAATGTACATGCTCCCACAGAAGATAAAGATGACGAGATCAAGGATGAGTTATATGAAGAATTAGAATGCTTATTTGATAGCCTTTCACGATATCATATGAAAATTATCTTAGGAGATTTTAATGCAAAAGTGGGGCGGGAAGATGTATTCAAACCAACAATAGGCAGATTCAGTCTTCATGAAGATAGTAACGAAAACGGGGTTAGATTAGTCACCTTTGCCACATAAAAGAATCTCATTGTTAAGAGCACAACATTTCAGCATACGGATATTCATAAATACACCTGGACGTCTCCAGATGGAGAAACTCGGAACCAGATAGATCATGTATTAGTTGACAAACGCTGGCACAGTAACATCATCGATGTTGGATCAGTTAGAGGGACAGACTGCAATTCGGATCATCATCTGGTCAGGGTGAAAATCAGACAACGGCTATCGCTTATGACAGGAATAAACACTAAGGATGATTCTTAAAAATTTGAATTAAAAAACTTGAAAAATGATGAAATGCATCAGGAATACCAAATCAAATTTACTAATAGATTTGAAGTACTGGAATCTTCATATGACAGTGTGGCAAACGAAGAAGAAACTGATATGAATAAAGAATAGGAGGCTATAAGAGATACTATTAAATTGTCAGCATCAGAAAGCATTGGTTGTTTAAAAAAGAGGAAAAACAAGAAATGGTTTGATGAGGAATGTGCCGACATTGTAAAGAAAAGGAAGTTAGCAAAAATGAAATTCTTACACGAGACAAATGAGCTAAATTTAGAACAATTGGGTAGTATTAGACTGGAAACCACCAGACTAATAAAGAGTAATAAGAGGAATATCTGAGAGAGAAGATTAATGATCTTGAAATGAATGCAATAAATAGGAACATTAGAGAATTATATCAGGGAATTGGGTTAGAGAAGGAAGGGTTTCAGGCTTCAACAAACATAATTCGGAATGAAAATGGGGATATGATTGCAGATTGTAGGAGTATATTAAATAGATGGAAAAGTTACTTTAATCAGCTATTAATGTACATACAGAACAGGACATTGAGGAGGATAATTTACAGACAGCAGAAATGCTAGTCGCAGAACCAATTGCATTAGAGATTGAAATGGCGATAGAAAAAATGAAGATGTATAAAGCTTCAGGTTCAGATGAGATCCCAGCAGAACTGATAAAATCAGGGGGAGAAAAATTGATGGACAAGATACGCCGGTTGCTTAATATGATTTGGGAAAAAGATGTTCTTTCAGATGAATGGAAAGAATCGATTATCATACCAATTTATAAGAAAGGAGATAATACTGATTGCAACAACTACAGGGGCATCTCATTACTTTCAACTTCGTACAAAATTCTAGCAAATATATTAGTAAGCAGACTTACTCCCTATATTGATGACATTTTAGGAGATCATCAATGTGCATTTAGAAGAAACAGGTCTACAACAGATCAGATTTTTAGTATAAGACAAATCTTAGAAAAGAAATGTGAATATAATGGTACTGTACATCAACTATATGTAGACTTCAAAAAAGTATATGATTCAATTAAGAGGGAGTAGTTATATAATATCCTGCTGGAGTTCGGAATTCGTAAAAAGTTAGTTAGACTTATACGAATGTGTCTAAATGGCACAAAGAGTATGGTGCGTGTAGGCAAACAGTTTTCGGACACATTTGAAATCCAGAATGGGTTGAAGGAAGGAGATGCACTATCTCGTCTACTATTTAAATTTGTACTAGAGTATGCCATCAAATCTTTAGAGGATGAGGAAGGCCTACAACACAATGGTATTAATAAGCTGTTAGTTTATGCTGACTATTTAACTCATGCCCCAAATGGGAGTCAATGACCAATCACGTTTCAATGATTTCTGTTTTACAACCACTCACATTCGTGTTTCACCCAAATATTTATCAATATTACATTTACCATATTAAAGAAAGCTCCTCCTTTTTAATATTCTGAACAGGTCTGACCATTATTTTGCAGTGACTGACTCTGAAAGAAATACGGCTACCAGATTGTATATATAGTGCATGAATGTTAACGCATAGCGCTTGCAGGAGTTAATATAAAAACATTTGTAGCAATTGATTATACCACCAAAAAAAAGAAACCACTGTTTGCAGTTTGTTAAATGTATTTTTGCCCAGGTAATAATCCAGAAAAATATAATTGTCATATTTACATCATACGACATCAGAAATGAATTAATATATAGTTTGATGTGTTTCATTTTTTACTCCACTAGAGAGCATTCTTACAATATTGCGTTCCTTTGGCAATAAATAGTATGATCTGGTTGCAGTGATAAACAAAAGAAGCAGATGAAGCGTACCAATCGTTTCTCATTTGTTTTCAAACATCGCCGTTTACATTAAATACCGTATATATATTAAAAATAACTGTAGTTAAATAATGATTTGTGAGTAAACAGCTTAATTTTATTCGTTAAATAGTCCTAACAAATGCCACTCTTGATTTCCAAATTATCTAGATAAATTGGAAATCACTCGTGGCATGACTTATGACTATGTAACTCATGCCACAAATGTTAGTCAATGACCAATCACGTTTCAATGAATGTTGTTTTACAACCAATGACAGTCGTGTTTCACCTCGCTGTATATCGATTTCTCTTTATCAGCTCCTGATTTTGTGATAAAGAAAGCTCCTCCCGTATAATGTTCTGAACAGGTCAAAGTATTATTTTTCCCCCAACAAATGCATTGAATATAGCAAATAATGAAGATTCCTTGATTTTACTGAGTTGTTTACTAAAAAATAAATGAATAACCCGTAATGTTGATTATGATATATAGTTTGATGTGTTTCATTATTTCTCCACTTGGGTGCACTCTTACAATATTGCGATCTTATTTGGCAATAAATAATATGATCAAGCAGCAGTTAATGAACATAACCTCACATTTCTGATTTGTTTTCAAACATCGCCGTTTACATCAAAATATATAAATATTTTAAAATAACTATAGTTAAACAATGATTTGTGAGTAAACAGCTTAATTTTATTCGTTAAATAGTCCTAACAAATGCCACTCTTGATTTCCAAATTCTCTAGATAAATTCATACCTCACTTCGTGAGTCGTGAATTTATCGATAATTTGGAAATCACTCGTGGCATTACTTATGATGATGTAGTACTATTGGCCGATAGCGAGGAGATACTAAAGTACAACACGCACACACTATTGAGTAACACTAAGGAATTAGGACTGGAAGTAAATATTAATAAAACTAAATATATGGTCACACGTAGAAATGCATTATATAATGGAAATGGTCAGCTAATGACAAATGAGGGAAATTCACAAGGAAATTAAACATAGGCTCAATTCTGGAAATGCGTGCTATTATGTATTGCAGAGACTTTTGATCTCCCAACTTCTTTCAAAAAACGTTAAGCTGAAAATATATAAAACTATTATTCTACTAGTTATATTATATGAGTGCGAAACATTGTCTCTTACTTTAAGGGAGGAAATGAGATTACGAGTTTTTGAGAATAAAGTTCCTAGAAAAAGTTTTGGACCAAAGAGAGATGAACAGACAGGTGAATGGAGAAGACTACATAACAATGAACTACATGGTGTTTATAGGAAGCCAGATATAATAAGAACAGTTAAGTCGAGTAGACTGCGATGGGCAGGACATGTTGCGCGTATGGGAAATAAAAGACGTGAATGGAAGCTTCTTGTAGGAAAACCAGGGGGGAAACGCCCAGTTGGTATACCAATAATGAGGTGGGAGAACAACATTAACTATGATTTGAGGGAAGTAGATTATACAGGGAATGATTGGAAAGCATTGGGTCAGGATAGGGATGTATGGAGGGCTTATGTCCGCGCGGCCATGAACCTACGGGTTTGATAGTGCCAGTAAGTAAGTATAACGGAAAACCATAAAACACAGAATATGAATGAACCATATTAGCAGGATGGAAAATAATGGACTTCCTCTGTTATTGTTAGAGTAGAAATGAGAAGGGAATATAACAGGAGGAAGACCTAAAAGAAGATTGGTAGATTGCTTTGAAATATTCTAATGTCGGAACAGGCCAATATTTTTATGATGATTTTTTTAAACGCTCTGTATGACCTACAAACTCACCAAAACTCTAGTGAAGTCAGTACTTATATGCAAATATCTACAGCGTCGATGAAAGTTGACTATGTATTTTCATGTAACATTATCATATGTGCAGCTGTATAAATGATTGCTGTTTTGTTTGAGAGAAGGGGCAGATCGCGAATTCGCGGTGTTGGCGTAGCGTCGAGCTTCTGATTAATAGCAGACTCCGCTCGCGAGCAGGTGGCGTTCGGGTGGGCGTTGGACCACGTTTCCGCTAGAACATTACATCGGGGTTTAAAGCTTGATACTTAATGTTCGTTGGAGTTATTTTGAGGTCAGAGGGAAAATCCAAAAATATCGCGCTCTCTCGCGAAGTAAGATGACACTAGCTTCATTCAAAATTCTTGTAAGTTAAACCCCCTCCCCATAGAAAGCTTGCTTATTTAATTTCGTTACATTTGTCGAGGGGGAATCGAAAAATGTGTACGAATGTAAGTAAATGTCCCCTAAAAAATGATGTACTAAACAGTTAAGTCCATTCTTGACATACGATCTCAATTTTGATTATCGGCTATTAATCTGTGAACACAGGTAATATGAGCAGGATTTAACGTATGTCTAATTGAAAAAAAATATCAATCTTATTCATACCAGATTTATTTCCTTATAAAATCCATCCAGAACTACAAATGCAAAAAAAAAAAAAAAAAAAAAATTGAAGCGGATCCTTTGTTACCTAGCTTCATATAAAATATTGTATTTCAGATTGTAAGCTTTCTATGATCAGTGTAATTTATTCATATAGTTCTTTAGTTTAATAAACATTTATAGAAAATATTTAACCACTATTGTAAACATATGACATACATATTTAAAATCTTGGTAGCACTGTGAATTGTGTTTAAAATTTCTGGAATATTGTATATCCTAAATAAATATTCATTTCAAATAAGGGGAGAAAAGTTGGAACATTTCACAATTGTACATTAATTTATATTAAATTTTTGTATAAAAAATCGAACTTATTCCTGAAAAGATTAAACTATAAAAAAAAACACGTGTGGGGAAAAGGTTGTGGTTCAATGAACTCTTTTAGACTTCTTTCTGTTAAAATATGATGTCAACCCATCTTTCCATATTATGAAAATCTTAAACCATTATAATATTCTTTAGTCTGGTTTAATCACAAAAAAGTAAGAAATTGGGTTGAAATCCATTCCAGAAAATTACAATATTCTTACGTAACTCCATTGATTGGCTGCCGTTAATACTGTTTAGTTGGCAAATTGAACTCTCAACTGAGGGGTACAGGGAAAGGGGGGAAAAAAGACAAGTCCTTATTTTTAATGGAGTTTGAGGTATCAATAGATTGTCTATGGAAAGGACTGCCTTTTAGAAGTATGAAACAGTGAAAGAGACAGTTCAATCGTGAGTTTATTTGCCTCCAAAGTTTAGCATGCAGACAAAGGAGTATTTATGTTGTATAATTAAAAATACTTTTTCTAGTTTTGAAGGAAAGAGTTTCTAACTTTGTTTTTTCCCCTGTACCCTTCATTGAAATAATGTATCTTGCTATGAGGGTATGCGGGAAGATTATTTCAGTTATGGAACCCAGGACCTCAGACAAAATATACCGTATGAGCAATCAGTTGTTAGATTTGTTTATATTTTGTGCTCGTAATGCAGTACTAAAGAGAAATACGAGCGTGTAGTGGTATGAGTTTGTCTAGGACCTTAATAAAGAATTGGATGAAATCCACCTATTAAGAACTATCAAACACAATTTCACAGTTTAGCTTTAACATAAGCAGTGAAATTGCCATCAATTAATAAATAAGTACTTAAACGCTAATTTTAAAAGCGCTATTAATTAGATCTTAAGAACTTGGGTTTTGTCGACATTCAAATTAAGGGCTGAATTCATACCACTCTATTCATTTTAACACTACATATAGTTTTATAAAAATACTAGAGTGAACAATTTGATATTAAAATAGAGTTTGTACTATTGCGATAGGAACGATAACACAGCTCTACAATTTTTTTTGTTGCCCTGGATATCTCAGCGAATTTCTATGTTTTCAAGTGCACAGTTGACGAATATATTCATATAAGTGCTGAATGTGCTCTAGTTTTAAAGATTTTTGCGTATCTAATATCTTAAACAATAAACGGTCTGTTACTAATACAATTTAGGTTTCCAGTCATGATTTGATTTCTGCGCGTATACAAACATCACGTGATCCCCACTCTCAAATCCCTCACTCCGCACATCGGCCGTGATCTGAGTTATTTGACAAAATTAAAGTACTCACGACGTGCATCTGGATGTGATAAAACAATTCGTCAAAGCGTTGGACAAGGAAGGAAAATGTTTCAAATACGTTTGTAGAAAATTTCCTAAGCTCATTATGTAAAAGTTAAAAGGTAGAATATTTGATGGTCCTCAAATTCGGCAATTGATGAAAGATGCATATTTTATCAAAGTTATGACTGTTCCGAAAAGTGAAGCTTGGAAGGGTTTTGTATTGGCAGTAGAAAATTTGCTAGGCAACTATGAAGCACCAAATTATAAAGAAATTGTGCAAGCTTCAAGATTCTGGGAGCAAATATGAGTATAAAGTTACACTTCCTCCACAGTCACCTGGATAGATTTCCGGATAATTTCGAAAATTATAGCGACGAACAGGGAGTGTGCTTTCACTAGGATCTAAAAGTAATGGGGGGAAAGGTATCAGGGTAGACGGGACCTTCACATGATGACAGATTACTGCTGGTCTTTAAAAAGAGATTGTTCCATAAAAATTATAGAAGTATGACATGGTTTTTCGATATTTTTCTTTCTATTTACGACAGTGCATACTAATTTTTCAAAAAAACAATTGACATTATAAATATATCTGTTATATTTTTTTCATATTTTCCGGTTTTTGTAGTGTAAACTGAAAATATAGATTAAAAAAACAGAGCAAATCTTCCAAAATCATTGATAGTTTCATGAATTGTGAGAATAAATATATCCGAAATTAATCTTATATCAAGGGCAACAAAACCACTGTTGACCAGTGTAATAATAAACAGCAATGAGGCACAGAACGAAATTTAACATATGTTTAACTCTGGAAACGGATGATGATATGCATTGTCCCAAATTCTCTCAAAAGTTAATATTATAATATATAAAACGGCGATTCTATTAGTTATATGGATGCCAAGCATGGTTTCTTACTTTAAGAGAGGAGGAAGGATTTACTGGTATTTGAGAATAACGTATTTAGGAAAACCTTCGGACCGAAGAGACAGACAAATGACTGGAGGATACTACATAACGATGAGGTACGCGATCCTGATGGGAAGCCAGATGCAATAAGAATATTTGACTTGTAAACTGCGATGGATTCGGCATGCGAATCAAATGTATACTTCTTGTAAGAAATCCAGAGAGAAAGTGTCCTGTAGATAGGCCAAGAATACGGCGAGAGAACAACATTAAATATGATTTGAGAGCGTGAATTATTATACATAGATTGATTGGAAAATACTAGGTCAGGATATGGATATCCGCACGGTCATGGCATGATCCTGCGGATTCAATAGTGTATACTAGGCGCACTGTAACTGACGGTTGGGTACCGTTATTTCTTTGTCGTCTTATAGACTAGGAGCTACCTCTCGGTTTACATTTCAACCCCTAGTATAGACCTGAAAGAAATGTCTGTTTTTTTGTATCAGTGTTGAGATAGTTCCTGTCGGTGCTACGCGCGATAAATTATAAGTTTAGCTCAACTTAGATTAATTTCTAAGTACAAATCATCATTTAAAATACCTCTTCAGTAATATCAGCTTCTAAGTCAGTAGTGCCAACCTACCCCTTGCTTCCCCAAGTGCAACAATGACATCACAGACCCGCAAGTTCGGAATTCGCGAGCTATAAGTTAATTATTCTAGGACTTGAACTGGATGGAGAAAAATTGATGGACAAGATACGTTGGTTGTTTAGTATAATTAAAGAAAAAGAGGCTGTTCCAAATGAAAGTGAAGAATCGATTATCAATAGTAATCTAACAAGAGGGTGTGTTTTTTCTGAAAAAATCACGAGCGACAAATTCGCGAGTTATTTTGTCTAATGGAAAAACTCAACCTCGCGTTGGATTTGGAGTGATTATTCAGCGAATAACACAACATTAGAAGTTAAAAATAACTATAATGTTTTTATTCAGCGAATAACACAACATTAGAAGTTAAAAATAACTATAATGTTTAATATTTATTATGTATTCCTATCTCACTTCCGGGCGATTTGTAAGCCGGCTGTATAGTTATAAATAGCATATATTTACTGTTAAATCTCTTTGGGCTTGGGAAAAATCAATAATAGATGAATGTATGAGAAATAACTATTAATAATAATAATGAGATTCATTATACAACATTTAATATTTTTTTGGAGCAACAGAATGTGCTTTTTTATAATGTTTTAAGCTTATTTATTTTGGCATTTCTTGCTGTACCATATCGATCGTACATTGTTGATTCGATATCCTTGTCAATGAAGTTAATTTGCGGAGATATATCTCATTACGAACAGGAAGAGGCAATTTTATCAACTGGAAGAGGCAAAATTATTGGTCTACGAGATAAATAATCATGACAATCTACAGTATAAGCAAGGAGATAAAACTGATTACAACAACTATAAGAGTATTTCATTATTTTTATAGTATAAAATTCTAACATTAGTAACCAGTAGAGCGGGAAAAGTACACATTCACTTCCGATCGAATCTTCCTGCCAGAGCTTCCCAGACTCTATGCTTCTATAGTGGCACTTGTCGTATACGGGGGAGTGGATGGGAATGCCAATTGCCTGCGCGGGAGTAGAATGCAAGCGAGAGCGACCGGGGTTCCCCACGGATGAGATTTCCCGTGAACAGTAAACCGTCTTCATAAGCAAAATAATGTATACAATGACTGCGAAACCTGAAAAGAATGTACTTAGATAAATTATCTGATGGAACCTGTATTCTACAAGCATTACGCTTTGAATGTAAGCCTGTATATTACACGTGAAAAAAAGAAAGTTAAACATGTACTCCGTACTGTAAATAAAATGTACTCCTACAGCACAATTTATTTTCAAGCGAAATTGTTACGAAAATTGGAAGTAAATATAAATAAAACTAAATATATGGTCACACATAGAAATTAATTATGTGATGGAAATGGTCTGTTAATGAAAATGAGGAAATCTTGAAGAAATGGCTGAACTCAAGTACCCAGGAAGATTAATTACAAACAGAAATGAGGCGATGAAAGAAACTAAACATAGCCTCAATCCTGGAATGCGTGCTATTACACATGACAGAGACTCGTCATCCTAACTTCTCAAAAAAAAAAAAAAAAAAAAAACATTAAAAAGAAAACATACAATTATTAATTTCCTGGTTTTATTATATGCATGGTAAACATGGACTCTTACTTTAAAGGAGTAAAGATTACGAGTATTTGCAAATAAAGTTATAGCAAACATTTTGGACTAAAGAGAGAATAGACGTGTAAATGGAGAAGACTGCGGTAAGAGTGAGCTACGTGATCATTATGGGAAACCAGATATAATAAGAACAGTTAAGTCTCGTATACTGCGATAGGCAGAACATGTTGCACGAATGGGAAATGAAAGTGGGACTAAGAAACTATTTGTAGGAGAACCAGAAGGAAAGCGCCCAGTAAACAGTAAGTGGGTGAAGTATGAGATAGGACTGTAACAGCAACTATGATTTAAGGAAGGTAAAAGTAATACAGAGAATGATTAGAAAACATTTAATATGGAGAGGTTATGTCCGTGCGCCATTAACCTACGGGTTCGATAGTGCTAATGAGTTAGTTATCCTGGAACAGTGAAATATTTGATATTAATTTTCTTAAATGGAAACTTAATGTAATTGATTAAGGTAGTACGCTACAGACAGGAAGGTTGAGGTTTCGAGTCCCGATGGAGCTGTGATTTTTAAACCGCCCTAAACCTTCTGGGGGCACTATTGCAAAGGAGTCGGTTTAGTCTCTTAACTTAAAAGAATACTAGATAGTAGTTATGGGGATAAATGCGGCCATTACGTAAGACTGACAACCTAGCTAACATCAAGTGCCAATTGTCAATAGAGATTGGAACATTAATCTCTTACTATCCCTAGGGCATCCTAAGGTCTATAGTGGGATTTCTCTATAGTTTTAAAATTGAAGTTATATGCAAGGAACGTGTAATCAGGACGTTCAAGAAAACCAAAACCATAACAGGAAGAGTGTTCCAAATGTTACAGTCCTATACCCGCACTATTTTATTTTAAATTATTGAGTCATAAGCCAAGGCTTTGCATTGTGCAATTTGGTTTCCGTTTGGGGCAAACTTTGTTGATTTCGCGAAGTTCGGAAACCGAATACTTGGTACATAATTTATTAAATTATACAGTCTAAGTCCACCGCTGTGGATTTGACGTAGCGTGCTGCCTTGTGACGCAGCGGACCCGGGTTCGATCCCCGGTCGGGACAGTTTTCTGGGCGAGGTTTTTATCGGGGTTTTCCTTACCTGTAAGACAAATGTCAGGAAAACTTTAAGGCCCAAACGGTCCCCGAAATCTTACGGTCATCATCATCATCATCATCCTTCACCGGTGTGGAAAGCAACGGGAAGCTACCACCACCTACAACTCCCTAGTAAAGCTGCAAGTATAGCATGAAAGTGCTATGATTGCTGTGAAGGACCTGCCCTCGGGCAGAATTAATATGGATGGATGGATACAATCTAAAGTAAGCCTGCTGTTGATTTCAATATTACTTACTTTTTTGTTTTGTTTTAATATAATTACAATATTTGCCAAATTAAGCTTTCTCTCCCTTTCTCTTTATCTTTCTCTCTCTCTCTTTCTCTCCTTTTCTCTTTTTTTCTCTCTATCTTTCTCTCTCTTTCTCTTTCTCATTCTCTCTCTCTCTTTTCTCTCTCCTCATTCTCTTTTCTCTTTCTCTCTCTCTCTTTCTCTCTCACTCTCTCTCCTATCTCTCTCTCTCTCTCCTCTCTTTTCTCTCTCTTTCTCTCTCAGGTCATTTCAACTTCTTGATGAATAAGTCGAGCGCCAATTACTGTAAAATCATTTAAAACCTTCAATGACTCAATGAAAATAACCTTCAATTAACCGAGGATAAATCCAAAAGGTAATAATAAATAACTTAAATAACTATGTAAATTACCATAGAACTTAGTGCTAAATATCTTGCAGCGTGTCATTCCTTTCGTGTCCAGTTCCTATTAATTTTAAACAATTTTTAACACGTGATGTCAAATTGAATAGGCTACATTGTAAATACTATATCCCTGGGAAGTAAAGCCCTCGCATTGTATATTGTTACAGATGAATTTGTCTTCGCCAGTACGATCTTTAGAAACAAAAGACACACTTAACTGTGGCAGATGTTTCTTCTTACTTATGTTTCGCCGGTTTTTTATAAAAAGACTCCTCTCTTTTTACTCTACCCTACGTTTCAGTGAATCTTAACTTTCATAAATCTCTCTGAAGCTGAGATTAGATATGATGTGCATAATTTGTAGTTAGTTTAAAGAGCCTTTACTAAAGTGTAATTACCATATTAATCCGAAAATATGCTTCAATTTTTATCCAACATTCAACTGCGAAAAATTAGGTTGCGGTTTTTTTTTTCTCGATATTTCATCGTGATGGAGTGAATACTAGTAGTGAAGTCAGCGATGGCAGAATAACGAATTGCTAATTCATTAAGGACCAGTATACCGTACGTTAAATAAAAGTAAGAAATGTGATGTCTATACAGGTCTTAGGAAGCTCTTGCGGCGTTTCCCCCTAGAAAATCGGTGTAAGATATCAGCCGGGTTGTCCGCCCTGCGTGATTGTCGGTTTTACTCCCAGAACAATCCTCTGGTACTCATTTACATTAGAGGCTGAGTCGACCACAGGACTATGGTCATACCATTCTGGTTTAGAACCCGACCTTCCAGCTTATAGAGTATTGCGTTTACAAACTACACTGAGTCGTGTCCAAAATAAAAGTTATAGCTAAAGAAAATAAGTATGCATTATATGTTATCTTCCCTCAGTACCATTTATTATATAGGCATAGTTTTTCCTTCCTCGAATTTTAGCGTGCGGATTATTTTTTGATTAATGAATTATTTTCCCTGTTGATTAGTACAATTATTAAGTAATGACGCTACGACGTTCAGCTGATAAGAGAGGGATTCAAATTAAAGGGGTTTTGTTCTGTGTGCAAATTTTCAAAAAAAATTCAAGGTACTTTTGTCCATTGTTGGGTCGACATAAAAGGGCACTCCATTATATTGACTTGAGAGTTATGTACTCTTAGTAATTTATAGTGCACACAGCTTTAAAAGGTTACACAATGATCTCCAAAATAGTCTCGTAAACCAATCAAATTATAGCCTATACTTTGCTTCGGGCAAAAATCCAACACATTTGATTCCTGTTGGATTGCTCAGTTTATAATAATTAAACAATTTTAGTTAGTAATAATATTAGCCTATATTTGAACGCTGCTTAATTTATAAATATCCTCAAATTTTGAATAAAAATGGAAGTTATGTAGAGGAAATAAGAAATAGAAATAATAAACGAAAATTTGCAATTGCTTTCCTCAATGGAATAGAGAGAGATTTATTTATTTAGCCTGGTGGAGTTATTGTGGGATAAAAATATAAGTAGCTAATAAAAATAAAATGAATATATATCATACAATTGTTAAAAGCATCATTACTTATGGAGCAGAACTTTGGCTATTAACAACAAAAACAAATAAGTATCTTTTGGCAACGGAAATGGATTTTATACGAAGGATAGCAAGAATTTCAAGAAGAGAAGAAATGAGGAACTCAGTTATAAGGGAGAAAATAAAAATTGAAGACACTATTCTAGATTATATTAAAACTCAGGAATTAAGATGGTACGGACATGTCCAGCGAATGGAGGACGATCGGCTACCAAAACATGTTTTGGAATGGAAGCCTGAGGGAAGACGAGGCAGAGGAAGACCTAAAACCTCCTGGAGTCAGGGAATATATGTATACATGAAGGAGAAACATCTACAACCAGAAGATTGGATGGACCGACAAAATTTGCTATTGGGAATCGGACGATGTCAAAGACATTAATCAACCGATGACTTATCTATTTTGAATTTTGATAAAAATATGAGTACCATTTTTCGTAAACGTCGTTACAACATATTTGTGTTTGCGTGTTTACTGTATTTGAGAAGTAAACGTTCAATTGTCGCAGTTAGGCCTCTATTTTAATATAATTGTATCTGTATTGAATCATAATTTTTATGTCAGCATTAGTGAAAAGAAACACTGCGGTTTAATGTAAATCGTGGAGACATGTGTAGACCTATCTCGAAATAAAGAAAAATAATCGTAAAATCCTGACCTAGTACCAGGGATTCCATTATATAACATTAAAAGCATTTCATTATCCAACTACATTTTTATATAGACTTTAAAATAATTTGTGTGGGTTTGTTTGTTTTAACAAAAACAAGAAACACATGAATTCGTATTTATATAAAGTAGCACTGAAAATTATCCAGACGGGATATAGACATACGAAGTACACCGATGGGTCTTGTGTCTCTATGTCTTGTGTGTTTTATAGCCTGCCTGCAAGTGTCATACTCTTTTTCACTGTCATTACGCTTTCTGATTAAAAAGTTAATTTACGATTGTGTTTCTTCTGCTAACATTTTGTTTTGTATTGTAAATTTGTAAATATTTTAGTTTTTTGGTCAAAAGTCGTAATAATGGGTTTAAAACTATGTATATATATCCTCTTCAAGAAAATAATTTATCTCGACAGGCGAGTTGTGGCCAAGATAAATGTAAACAGTGCGGTGTAAGGTGCTATTTAGTTAAATTATCATCAAATGCTAAAACATTACAGATTTTTTATTTCATTTGCAGAATCATAATGGTTATGATGATAACGATACAATAACCCAGGATACATTCATTGATAGATCGGAAATATGCTGATTACAGATTTGCAGCTATGGTTCAGGGAAAACATGATGGCTTTTTCATATAACACAACCATACGACAAACCAAAATTGCCCAAAAGAGAAATAACGTGATGAAGTGGCGGGCGAGATAGAGGCATGGGGAATGAGCGAGAAAGAGAGAGAGAGAGAGAGAGGGAAAGAAAGAAAGAAAGAAAGAAAATTGTAATAGGCTATTTATTGTATGCAAGTAGGTTCATAATGCGTAGAAGTAACTAATAAATTGAAGTTTTTTGTTCCAAAGGAACGATTGTCCTCCTGTTGCTCTAAACCACTACATGTTGATAGTAGGACTTAGGCCTATATAACGGTTAGAAAGGAGAAAACTATATAATTTTTATGAGAGAATATATTACATGTTATGGCCAGAATTAAAGCCACAAATACCGTATTCCATGGATCAGATATTTTCTGTGAACACCAGATAAAATAAGAAGAAAACAACATTTTGAGGACATTTTGTCAGGAAAGCGACTGTTACAAATAGCTAGTTAGATATGTGGACAACTTAATTATTTCAAAGCGTTGAATATTATTATCAGTTGAGTTAGAATTTTTGAATTCAGCAGTTAAGAGTTAATTAGGTAGTATTTTAATTAATAAATCTTTTTAACAACTTGGGTATTGGCGTCGAAATTCAAATCTGATTTTGAAGGGGCCGACAAATTTTGCTCATACGGTTTCATAACTCAGGCTTCAGGTTTTTACGTGGCCTAAATCATCGACACAGGGCCCACGGGTGTACTTCCCTTCCGAAGGACGCTATACTAAGGATTTTTTGGCCCCAAAAAATCCGTCGATCTCGGCCGGGTTTGAATAATCGAAACTCAGAATCAGATCAGATAACTACTACCGGTAGCCCAAGGGACCAACAAAAGCTAAGAGCTTTAATAGCTTGTCGATTGTATTAACAATACTACTGCTACTACTATTACTGCTGGTGATGGTGCTGCTGCTAATAATAAAATTGTTCTTGGTTTAACCACTCCCTTTTAGGTACTTTTTGTGTGTCCCATGTCACACGGACCTTAAATTGACACGATCAATCGGGAGAGGATGTAAACTTTGCGTGGGGTAGGGGCTACATATATTTTGACCACATAATAACATGGAGGACCTCCTCGAATGAGGGATAAGCTCAGTGCAGGGTCCCCTCCAAGACACCATTCACTCACACATTCATACTAAGCAAGGCGAAGGAAATTACGATGATCGATATTTCCCTTATAAATGAGGAAACTTGTCCCGACCGGGGATCGAACACGGGCCCGAGAGTAAGAGCATCACCCTGAGACTACAGTGGTGAACAACATTAATAATAATAATGCATAGTAATAATACACAGGATATTCAGCATAATGATATTCAAAAATAATACCTGGATGTCACCAGATGGCGAAACTCGAAACCAGATAGATCACATATTAGTGGACAAACGCTGGCACAGTAGCATCATCGATGTTAGATCAGTTTAGTGTTAGAGGGACAGACTGCAATTCGGATCATCATTTGGTCAGGGTAAAAATTAGACAACGGCTATCGCTTATGAGAGGAACAAACGCTAAAGATGATTCTGAAAAATTTGATTTAAAAAACATGAAAGATGATGGAATACGGCAAGAATACAAAATCAAAATTGCTAATAGATTTGAAGTACTGAAATCCTCAAGTAACAATGTGGCAAACGTGGAACAAAATGATATAAATAAAGAATGGGAGGCTATGTATAAGATATACTATTAAATTGTCAGCATCAGAAAGCATTGGTTGTTTTAAAAAGAGGCAGAACAAGAAATGGTTTGATGAGGAATGTGCCGACATTGTAAAGAGAAGAAAACTAACAAAAACGAAATGGTTACACTACATAAAGGAGGTACATTTGGAGCAATTGGGTAGTATCACACGGGAAACCGCCATGTTTTAAAGAGTAAAAGATGGAATATTTGAGACAGAATATTAATGATCTTGAAATGAATGAAAAAATAGAAACATTAGAGAATTATATCAGGGAAATAGGATAGAGAAGAAAAGGTTTCAGACTAGAACAAACATAATTATGAATGAAAATGGGGATATGATTGCAGATTCTAGGAGTATATTAAATAGATTGAAAACAATATATTGAAAAGGATAATTTACAGACAGCAGAAATACTAATCACAAAACCAAGCGCATTCGAGGTTGAAATGGCGATAGAAAAATTGAAGTTGTGTAAAACATCAGGTTCAGACGAGATCCCAGCAGAACTAATAAAATCAGGGGGAGAAAAAAATGGACAATTTACGCCAGTTGCTTAATATGATTTGGGATAAAGAAGCTCTTCCAGATCAATGGAAAGAATCGATTATCGTACCAATTTATCAGAACGGAGATATAGCTGACTGCAACAACTACAGGGGCATCTCATTACTTTCAACTTCGTACAAAATTCTAACAAATATATTAGTAAGCAGACTACTCCTTATATTGATGACATTCTAGGAGATCATCAATGTGGGTTTAGAAGAAACAGGTCTACAACAGATCAGATTTTTAGCTTAAGACAGATTTTAGAAAAGAAATGGGAATATAATGGTACTGTACATCAACTATACGTAGACTTCAAAAAGGCATACGATTGAATTAAGAGGGAGAAGTAATATAGTATCCTCCTGGAGTTCGAAATTCCTAAAAAAGTTAGACTTACACGAATGTGTCTAAATATCACAAAGGGTAGGGTGCGGTGCGTGTAGCAAACAGTTTTCGGATACTTTCGAAATCCACAATGGGTTGAAGTAAGGAGATGCACTATTTCCTCTACTGTTTAATTTTGTACTAGAGCATGCCATAAAATCTTTAGAGGATGAAGAAGGCCTACAACTCAATGGTATTAATAAGCTTTTAGTTTATGCTGATGATGTAGTACTATTTGAGCGATAGCAAGAAGATACTAAAGGTCAACACGCACACACTACTTAATATCACTAAGAAATTGTGACTGGAAGTAAATATCAATAAAACTAAATATATGGTTACACATAGAAATACATTATAATATAATGGTAATGGACAGCTAATGTCAAATGAGGGAAATTTATGAAAGTGGCAGGATTCAAATACCTAGGAACAATAATCACAAACAGGGAATAAGATGCACAAAGAAATTAAACATAGGTTCAATTCTGGAAATGCGTGCTATTATGCATTACAGAGACCCTTGATCTCCCAACTCCTTTCAAAAAAACGTTAAACTGAAAATATATATAACTATTATTCTACTAGTTATATTGTATGGATGCGAAACATGGACTCTTACTTTTATGGGAGGAAAGAGATTACGAGTATTTGAGAAAAAATTCTTAGGAAAATGTTTGGACCAAAGAGAAATGAACAGACAGGTGAATGGAGAAGATTACTAACAGTGAACTACTTGGTTTTTATAGGAAGCCAGATATAATGAGAACAGTTAAGTCTCGTAGACTGGGATGGGCAGGACGTGTGGCACGAATGGGGAATGAAATACATGCATGGAAGCTTCTTGTAGGAAAACCAGAGGGAGAACGCCCAGTTGGTAGACCAAGAATGACGTGAGAGAATAACAGTAACTATGATTTGAGGGAAGTAAATTATACATGGGTTGTTCGGAAAACATTGGTTCAGGTTAAGGATGTACGGAGAATTAATGTCTGCACGGCCATGAACCTACGGGTTCGATAGTGCCAGTGAGTTGGTTAGTTTAATACAAAGGTGCTTCCGTGTGAAATTTCTAAATAAAATTTAATTGTAGGGCTTATATATTATATGCTCGTTTGTAACATGGAGCCATGTTTGATCTGCAAGTGCTAGTGTGTCTGAGTGACACCCCAGGGCTCCCGATTAATTTTCCCAAGTATACCGTGATTTTTGTTTTTGTTTTTTTTTTTGTTTTAGTATTGGATTTGGAATGGGTTCCAGTTACTTGTTAGCATTGGGAAGATAACTGGGCAGCTACTTGATATGAGAAATAGAGAAATCTGATTAACCAAATCCAAAATTTTGAGATTGGATCACGCTAACCACGTGACTCCCTATACTGTCATCTGCTAGCCAGTGACCGCAGTCAGTTCGGTAGGCCTTGGCTTCTTGTAGTTTTTATGCCAAATATTTAGTAAAACTTATGTAATTCCGGGTGCCCAAATTTACTGTAACGTACTCCCCTAACGACGCCTAGATCCGGGAAGACATAAGTAGCGTTGAATTGATCAATGAGGGTTGAGAAATACATAAATAGACTCATTGGAACCTTCCTTAGTCTACAAAAATGACGACAAATATTTGCAATCGACATTTTGATATCTCTTGGTAGGTGCAATGTGATTTTACTGTAAAATATGTAAACATAACATCTTGACCCAAATCGATATTGTTAAAACAACATTGAATTAACTATAAACATCCCCAAGGAGAACAGCAAACTTATTGTCTCTGCTTCAGTTAAATTGTACAATTAGAACAGAATATCCTGAAGTAAAAACTGGAGGTAGGCATACTCTGTACTAAACTAACTAAGTCGTGCTATCGAACCCGTAGGTTCATGCCCGCGCGGACATAAGCTCTCCATACATCCCAATCCTGAGCTAATGTTTCCCAATTATTCCCTGTATAATCTACTTCCCCCAAATCAGAGTTAATTTTATTCTCCAACCTCATTCTTGGTCTACCAACCGGGCGTTTTCACTCTGTTTTCCTACAAGAAGCTTTCATGCACGTCTTTCATTCCCTATCCGTGCAACATGTCCTGCCCATTGCAGTCTACGAGACTTAAATGTTCTTATTATATCTGGCTTCGTATAAAGACCATGTATTCAGTGTTGTGTAGTCTTCTCCATGTATCTTCTGTTCATCTCTCTTTGGTCCAAAAAAATCTTAAGAACTTTACTCTATTACGATAATAAATTTCTGTAAAAATGGATCTAGAAATAACATCGAGTAATGCGGTATTGCTCGTTATAACCATGGATTTGCATTAAATACAGTTAATCTATTCTGAAGCTATTGGTGGTAAACAACAAATGGGATAGTTTCACAATGCACCCATTTTCTATTGAACGCTTTGGAAAAGACAAATTCCTCACAAAAAATGTTTAGTCGACTATATCACACAACTAAATTCAGCACACAATTTTCAGTAGGTCCAAACAAGTAACTAACTCACTCACTCACTCACTCACTCACTAGCACTGTCGAACACGTTGGTTCATAGCCGCGCGGGAATAATTTCTCCATACAATCCTATCTTGAGCTAAAGTTTTCCAATCATCCCCTGTATAATCTACTTTCATCGAATCATGGTTAATGTTATACTCCCACCTCATTCTTGGCCAGCCTACTAGGCACTTCCCCTCTGGTTATCCTACAAGAAGCTCCCATGCTCTTCTTTCGTTCCATATTAGTGTCATATGTCCTGCCGGTCGCAGTCTACGAGACTTATCTCTTATTATACCTGGTTTCGTATAAAGTTCATGTAGCTCACCTCCATTTGCCTGTCTTTTCATTTCTCTTTGATCCAAAAATATTCCTAGGAACTTTATTCGCAAATACTAGTAATATTTTCTCCTCCCTTTAAGTAACAGTCCATGTTTCCCTTATATGTAATATAACTGGGAGATTAACACATTAATACATTTTCATAAGTAATGCCACGAGTGATTTCCAAATTATCGATAAATTCACGACTCACGAAGTGAGGAGTGAATTTATCTAGAGAATTTGGAAATCAAGAGTGGCATTTGTTAGGACTATTTAACGAATAAAATTAAGCTGTTTACTCACAAATCATTATTTAACTATAGTTATTTTAAAATATTTATATATTTAATGTAAACGGCGATGTTTGAAAACAAATGAGAAACGATAGGTACGCTTCATCTGCTTCTTTTGTTTATCACTGCAACAGATCATACTATTTTTTACCAAAGGAACGCAATATTGTAAGAATGCTCTCTAATGGAGAAAAAATGAAACACATCAAACTGTATATTAATTCATTTTTGATGTCGTATTATGTAAATATGACAATTATATTTTTCTGGATTGTTACCTGGGAAAAAATACATTTAAGAAAGTGCAAACAGTGGTTTCTTTTTTTTGGTAGTATAATCAATTGCTACAAATGTTTTATATTGACTCCCGCATGCGGCATGTGTAGACATTCATGCACTATATATACAATCTGGTAGCCGTATTTCTCACAGCCTCAGTCACTGCAAAATAATGGTCAGACCTGTTCAGAATATTAAAAAGGACGAGCCTTCTTTAATATGGTAATTATAACACTGATAAATATTTCGTGAAACACGACTCTGATTGGTTGTAAAACAGAAATCATTGAAGCGTGATTGGTCATTGACTCCCATTTGGGGCATGAGTTAAATAGTCAGTTTAATGTTTTTTCAGAGAAGCTGGGACAACAAACGTCCCTCTAATGCATAATAACTTGCAATTCCAGAATTGAGCCAATATTGAATTTATCTATGTGCCTCATTCATGTTTGTAATTATTGTTCCTAGGAATTTGAATTCCGCACTTCTTCAAAATTTCCCTGATTTGTCATTCATTAACTGTCCATTTCCATTATACACAATGTATTTCTATGTACGAAAATTGAGGCAAAAAAATATTGCCTATTATATTTTCTTAATAAACACATGTAGACGGGCTCAACTAAAAATTAAATTACACCTGTCCAGGATGTGTTGAGGGTCGTTACAGTTACCCTCGGGAGAACCTTTACTTAATTTGATACACTCGAGCAAATGTTAAATAAGATATTTCCTGTCTTTTTGTATCTCAAGTTAAAACCAACACGGATCCACTTTAATCGTTTTACTGCCGTAGCGAATGCTAGGGCGATATTCTTTTCCTGGGAAACTAAGGAGGACTGTTGCAACTGCCTCGTACTGAGATTAATTGCCGTCAGTCTTCGGTGCCGGGGATCGCACCCCCATGGAGCTGGACAGTCGCAGAGTCGATGCCCATCTGTGTTGTTTAAATTAATGGCCGACTTCCGGTCTCATTAGTAAATTATTGTTAGTTGGACCTAACTAGTTACCCATGAGCTATGTGTTTAATAAACCCCCACTTTGGAATTACGAGACCAATGGTGTTTCAAAGATCTAGTTCAACTAGAGTGGGGGAAGCTACTTTCGAATTATATTTAATAATTATTTCTAGTAACATTGTTAAGGGTGTTACAATGTTAAGATACGCCCTTTTAATATGTAATATGACTGTTTAACCAATCAGAATATTGGTTTTGGGAAAGTTATTTTGTACGATCCAGTTTGGATATATGGTGAGAAACAAGGGGATAACACGAGTTGTCACTCTCGAGCAGGGAATCGTTCTGTTCACCTCGCGATAGTGTGAGCTGATCGATCGTTCGCGAATCGGCCAGAGTGATATTGGCCGCATAAATAGTGATAAGGCCGGAAGTTTCGGCCAAACAGAAGTTATAATAAATAAATAAATTTACTAGCCTTAACCTGGCTGAGCGCATAATAAATTTGCCTAATTTGTCTATTATTATATTCAAACAAATCGCGTGCTTACTGCAACAATTATAAAGTTTATTCCGAAGAGCTAACTCCGAAACTTCATATTTTGAAGGCATATATCCAAGCTGCGTACAGTGTAACTACTCTAAAAATGGATTGCCCGTGTACTTCAAGTAGTTAATAAATATCTAATATTGATATCAGTGTATATCTTGGAAAGCCTCCTAACTGTTCTTATAGTCCTCGGTTCACTCCTCGCCATCCCACGACGGAAATCCATTCCCTGAGATAAATATCCTCTAGCTACCGCCCATTTTTCCCGCTACAAAATATATTTACTTTTATTGATTTCTACTTCCAGTCCCAACTTCTCAGTGTTACTCAATAGTGTGTGCATGTTGGCCCTTAGTAACTCCTCGCTATCGTCTATATCAGCGGTACCCATTACGCGGCCCGCGGGCCGCATGCGGCTCTTGAAGATATTTATTAAGGCTCTTGGAATAATTTTACCTTCATTACTTTATATTTAAATTTTAAATTCTAAGTATAAAATAATATTATCTTTATTGAAATTCTACAAATGTTGAATATCCCTGTGTAATTCCGAGCAGTACGGTGCCGCACGTGTTCAACAATGCAATGCAATGTCCTGGCTAGTGTTATTGGTTTTGAATATGTGTACGTTTGTTTTAAACCGTTTAAACTTCTACATTGTCGTCCGAATTTTTCACAATGAAATATTATACAATTTAGTTTCTATGAACAAGCGACTGGATACTGTGTGTTATTATAGCCTCACTATGATGGTTGTCCAGCGGCTCGCTTTGTTTCCCTGCAGCTGTAATATATATAATTAAATACAAATATGCCGACTCCCGCCACTATAATAATTCCGCATGTTAAGCATTGTCGCGCGGCACCCGCTTTTATATGAACGGACAACCATCAATGTGAGGCGATAATACCTAATCAGTTGAAGTGAGGTGTTTAATAATGGCTGGTGGTTTTTCGAAAGGGAAAAAAGAGAAAACTCGAAGATCAAGGAACAGTTTTTCAAGATACTTGGGAGCATGAATTTTTCTTCATACCTGCTAAAAAGGAAGGCAGTGCGATGTGTTTATTATGTCGAGACGTAGTTCAAGGTTATAGACGATTTAATCTTAATAGGCATTATAAAACGGTGCATTCAAATTTTGAGTGAAAATATCCTAAAGATTCTAAATTGAGAGCAGAAAAACTAAAAACATTAAAAATGTCAATAGTGTCTGAACGGAAAATGATGTTGGATACCGTAAGTGAAAATAATTTGATAACAAAAGCATCATATGAAGTAGCAGACATTTTAGCACGCAAAATGAAACAGTTTGCCGATGCAGAGATTTTTAAGGAGTGTTTTCTAGTCGTTTGTGACACATTATTTTTCTCAATTACCAAATGCAAAACAGATAAAAAGTGACACACAAAAGTTAAAACTTTCCGATTATACTTGTGTTAGGAGAGTTAACGAAATGTCTGTAGACATGCTCCTTTGTACTCTCGATGAAATTCGTGAATGTGACTATTTCAGCCTTGCTCTGGATTCGTCCACAGATATTAGTTCCACCTCTCAGTTGCTTTTATTTGTTAAATATCGTAATAAGATAGGGATTATAAAGGAAGAATTTTTTAACTGTAATACCTATGATAGGTCAAACACGGGGAATAGACTTTTATCAGTGTGCTCTGACGGTTGTCCCTCAATGGTAGGTTGTCATACAGGATTCATTTCTCTGTTAAAAAACATTTAAATAGAGACCACTTATTAGCATACCATTGCATTTTACATCAAGAAAATCTTGCTGCTAAATTTGACGAAACTTTCAGATCTGTGATGAAGAAAGTAATTAGCATTGTTAATTTCATTAGATCACGTGAACTAAATCATAGGCAATTCATAGAATTTCTCAAAGAGCTTAATTCACAGTATGATGATATTTATCACAGTGAGGTCAGGTGACTAAGTAAAGGAAGAGTTTTGGAACGATTTTTTAATCTTCGCCATGAAATAATTTTTTTTTTGAGTGAACAAGATAAAGAATACCCTGAACTAGACTCTTCTTCATGGTGGTTAAAAGTTGGCTTCCTGGCTGACATAACAGGAATACTGAATGATGTCCAAATTAAAACACAAGGTACAAATAAACTTATTACTCCGCTCACAAGTGCAATTTTTTTCATTAGAAGAAAAATTGAAAATGTATACAGAAGAACTTAGTAATAATGATTTCACTACTTCCCCATGTTACCAACATCTTATTGAAGAATATTCAGAGGAAGAAATAAACTTGCAACCCTTCATAGAATTGCTCACTGTACTACACCATGATTTCAGCGCGAGATTTAATGATTTTAGAAAGTTTCGAGACCCATTTCGATTAGTTGAAATTCCTGGTCAATAACGACAAAAGATGTAACTGGGTTGTCAATGTTTGGTCCTGAGATTAGAAATCTAAAAAATGAACTTATTGATCTCCAGCAGGATTCAGAACTGGAAGGTATTTTTCAAGAGAAACGAAAAACGAATTCAATTTTAGAGTTTTGGAACACGGTTCCAGAAAAACAGTTCGAACACTTGGTGTCGTGTGCAAATAAAATTCTGTGTCTTTTTGGATCAACATATATTTGTGAAATGACTTTCAGTAAGATAAAGTTCATCAAGGGTAAACATAGATCTCGTCTCACCAATGTGAACTTGGAAAACCTGCTGCGGATATATGTGGCAAATCAAGCAGCTCGTATTGACAAAATTGTGCAGGAGAGTAGTAGAGTTCGACCTTCAACTTCACAGCAGGAATCTACACAACTGTAAGTTGCCTTAAAATTGTGTAAAGTACCGTAATAATAATAATAATAATAATAATAATAATAATAATAATAATAATAATAATAATAATAATAATAATAATAAGAGTTAATTATTAACAAAAATTAAATAACAGTAATCAGTAATTGTGTTTTGTCCATAAATGTAAAAAAAAAAAAATCTGCGTGTTACCAAGACTGAGAACTGTGAAATTTGGTGCGGCTCTCGAACAGATATGGTTTCTTATATTTGGCTCTCTTGTAATTTCTAGTGAGTACCACTGGTCTATATAATGCTACATCATCAGCATAAACCAGCAGCTTATTAAATCCATTTAGTTTGTAGGTCTTCTTCATTCACTAAAGATTTGATGGCATGTTCTGATACAGAATTGAATAGTAGAGAGAGGTGAATGTGCATCTCCTTGCTTTAACCTAATAATTAATTTCAAAATTAACTGGTAATTTTTTTTCCTACACGCACCCTACTCTTTGTGTCATTTAGACACTTTCGAACAAGTCTGTCTAGCTTTTCAGGAATTCCGAACTCCATCAGGGTACTGTACAACTTTTCCCTCTTAATTGAGTCGTATACCATTTGAAGTCCCCATATAGTTGATGCACAGTGTCATTACATCCCATTAATTTTCTAAAATCGTCTTATACTAAAAAAATTACAGGTAAATAACCACATAAATATTAACTGGTATAGTCCTGTTTTCCGCACAGGTGAATTCCACATTAAGTGATTGGCATATGTCTTGTACTCATTTAGTTGAAAGTCGTACGTTCAGTCTCTTAGTTAATACAGTTGTTCCTAGTCGTCTGGTCGTTATGGAAGTAAAACCCTGTGTCTCTGAAAAGAATATTACTTGTTAATCATTGATTGTTATTAGTTATTTAAGAAGAATGAATTAAAAAGTGGTGAAACATTTCTGAGATACATTACAGCAAACATGTATTGCTAAAATGTGTACACTTCCGGAGAGCTATATTATTTAGCATAGTGACGCACAACATTGGCATGAATAGTGAAGAGAAAACTTGTGCCACCTTCCGCTTCAAAATTTTGCGGAACGTGTCTATGGGTAATGATATTTATGTTGTTATGAAATTTGCTTCTGGTGTCATCGTAAGTAATATATTTTTTGCGGAAATAGCCTAAACGCGGAATTTGACCCCCGTTCTAACGCTTACTATTGGATAATGAACCGCAAAACATAGCGCATTTTTATTAGAAGTTATGTAAATATGCGAAAGTATTGTACTTCATTTTATTCACAAAGGTTTTTTTGTTTTTTCTGTTGCTTGCTACTGCATCTTGATATAAGAACTGTCGACCTGTAAGAAGTGCGGATGCGACTTTTACAACCAATAAGTTAATATTTTGTTTAGATCTTGAGATACGGCATATTTGAACCTCTTTTAATTGGCGGAAACCGTCTCTTAGCTGGTAATGTTTTCTTGGGTCTCTTATGAAATCTCGAGCTGGTTGCATTATTGCACTAGTCGTTTTTTGATCGTAAAATGTGATTCCGTGCCGGCTGTAATTATATTGCAATAGGAGCGCTACCAACCTATGGCGATGGAAAATGCACTTTATTGTCACATGTATGTGGAGTTGCAGTGTATTAGTAGAAAAGCGACTTGAATGAAGTGATTATGTGAGAGTAGAACGAGCCCGCAGTTACTCCAGCGCTATGTTCGGGACTAGAGTGGTTTTCATGACCAGATTCCATGGGCCTTCCTTCCCGTGGAGGGGGTGTCCAAACTCGTTGAGCTATACATGGAATTGGAAGGTTAGTTTTTTTTTCTCTTTGCTCTGTTTGTGTTGTATTCTTTTTTTGGTGGCGTTTAATGCCCAACAGTACATTAACCGTAGTTCGTTGTTTGAGCTTAACTTCGATACGGTCACAAGTCTTGGTTTCTGGGTAAAGTTTGATATATTTATGATTTATATTAACTTATATTATAAAGTGTCAAAAGTAGTTTTAAACCATTTTAGGGGCGATAAAAATAAGAATAAACAATTGCGTGTATAAGATTAACGGCCAAAACGATAAATTGCTCCTCTAAGGGTCTCTCTTAATTTGACGTAACACCTCATGCTGTTTCGTAAGCAGGGTAACAACACCGTGTGGTAACCCACAAACTATAATGTAGGAATATTAATAATTGATATTTACATCTAGAAATGTATATCTATGATATAAATCCACTATTTGCTGTTTGAAATCGTATACTTTGTTCTACTCTCAACTCGTAAAACAGCATGTGTATATTTTTCGCTTTTTTTACAGGATGACTGTGTTAGTAATACCTATATTCAAAATTCAGACTACGTTTAAACAATCGCAAATGAATAAATGCACGCAACATTTATTTCTATTTAACAAACTATGGCCTGTTTATAATTTGTCCTAGGAGTACGGAGCTCATTGCTGCCTTAATACAAGTTCGTGATTAATTCTTCTGATTTATGAGCAAGAACCAGGATTAGGCCTGCTTAGCACCTCAATCTACAGCCTAAAATCCCTTTTAATACTGTGGGAGAATATTCTGTAAACATTTTCGCAACCTAAGTTCGAATTAAACCGAAAATTGAGTTGAAAGTTCGTAATAATTTTTTTAAACACATTATTGATGAAATGTTCAATGAACACATTAAAACTCATTTTTATAATAACTGAATTTAATATATTTATAAAAATGTCAAACATGGACGTAGTCGCCAGTCAGAAAACTACTGAGATTCAACCATACTTGTAGAGATTTTATCCCTGGGTTATATATTTTTTCCCATAAATTTTAGCATTTAATGTGATGCAATAATTTTTATTATCCGTTTTCCCCACCAAATTTAGAAGATAATTGTAAATATAGACTTTTCTTAAAATAATACAATTTGTAACTTTGTGCATTTTAGGATAGTAATGAGATTCGATATTTTCCCTTTAATATTTTTTTTTTAATTTTATATTTAAAAGTTTAACTTTCTACGCAATATCCACTTTCTAAGGAATACAATTTCAAATGTTGGGGGCATTTTAATGTAATATATATGATCTGGCACGAAATAGTCCCTTCCTTTATCAATTCACTCTATATTTCCCTCGTTTTTAAATTTAATATCCCGGCAAATGTTGAAAAACAGCGTGTGTGAATGTATCCAGAGATTTTTACAAGACATTTTATATACTGTTATCGCACTATATTTCCCAACAATTAAAAATATAATAATATACTTTAGTGTAAAAAAGATACGAGTTAAATTTAATTCTTACAAAATATAATATAATTTCCCTTATACAGAACCTATAAAACCTTCATTGTCAGTAGCAATACGTAATCCTATCTCTCGGAATAATAAATTGCAACATTTCCACTAACGTCAATATTTGCAAGCATAAATTAATCGAAGGGGCATTTGAAGGATGTTCAAAAATGTTAATTTATAGTTGTATCCATAATAGTTAACTGTTCAGTTATTTTTTTTAAGCACCAAATTTATTAAGGGCTTCACCTTAAATGTAAAGTATTTTAACACAATAAGTTGAAGCGTAACAGATATCAAGAATTGTAGTATAATATATGTTTATAAAAAGAATTTAATTATTATTTAAGTCTAAAACTTTATTCTGATTCCGTCGCATAGATTCAACAATGATAACATAGTAGCTACATAGTTAATAGTTCATATAAAATATGCTTTTTTATCTCGCACATTTTGTAAACATTAATTGTTCGTTCCATGTAAAAACAGTATAGTATTCTAAAATAAACTCAGCTGTTTATAAATTTAGTCCTTCATCTGTTATCGTTAGATTGAATTCATTGCACGAAAGCCAAAGCTAAACCAATTTGTTCATTGTTGTTACTTCAAATTTTTAGTCTCGGTTAGGATCAAAAAAAAAACTTTCTCCACGAAAATTTGGAGTACAACCAAAGTAAAGAACTTACTCTTCTGTCTTTAATTATTGCTGTGAGTAAATCTTCCATTTAACAATCCAAGTAAAAATTGCTACTTTTTTGTTGACTTGGTGTTTACTATGTGCATTAGCTTCTGTGACTTTTTAAAATAATTAAAGTGAATTTATAGGCATATTACAAAAACTTTATTTATTGTGCTTAGTAGGTACTGCAGTCTTCCAGAATTATAAACATTACGGTAAAAATAAATGATGCATATGTAACCTATAGTTAAATCTTAGTTTCCCGCATGAGTAATATTCGCGTTCGAAAGATTTTCAAATAATTTGATAGGAGGGAACATTTTAAATTTTAAGTACGAGTAACGTAATTTAAACTATAGGCCTTTTAAGAGTAATATCCCTAAGATATTATAACGAAGAATATGCTTATATATATTAATTATTGTATCTAGGCCTATTACAATTAAATGTCTCTCTGTACCCGTTCAACACTGTTCCCTATAGCGGAAGTTACTCAACCAAGTTTGATTAGTTACTTACTTCCCTGCAGATGTCGGCAAGTGACATCGCCTCAAATATACATCTAGTAGGTAATTAAGGTATTATTGAATGGGAAAGGCAGATTCAATTTTGCTCGAAGGCTCTAATTTAGGCTTGAGGCTCTTTTAAGAGCCCGAAAATCTTAAGATTCCAGACCCGCGCTTTAAAATCCCTCCCGGAGGACTTGTCCCTTCGATTTTTCCATCCTAAAAAAATCAATTTATCCCGGCCGGGTTTCAACACGCGAACCCTGTGACCAGATGCAAGAACTTGACACATATATCACAGAGGCTGATATAATTAAATGAGAAATGAGATAAATGAACACTATCAGGACTAAATTAGTAGGGACTATTACAAGGAAATTAATTCTGCTGCAGTATAATTATTTTGTGATTCTAAGTACTTCTTTTACTTTAAATCTAGACATGTCACAATTTAGTGACATAAGATATTTGTAAGCCTATCACAGTATACCAGACTTAATTGTCGATAATACTTCTGGTTACTCATAAAGGTCATCACTATTAAGTTGTTTTCTCGATTCATTTGTTTCTTCTTCTCTATTTGGTCCAAATATTTTCATAAGAACATTAATCTGAAATATTAAAAAAAAAAAAAAAAAAAAAAAAAAAAAGGAAAAGAGATTCGTACACTGCGATGGGCTGGACAAGTAACACGAATGCGGAACGAGAGGGGCATAGAAGCTTGTAGGAAACCCTCAAGGAAAACTCCCAGTAGATAGACCAAAAGTGAGATATCACTATTAACCATGATTTGAGAGAGGTTAATTATACAGGGAATGATTGGAAAATAATAGATCAGGATGGGTATGTGTGGATAATTTATGAATCTCGAAGTTCATTATTGGCGGTCAGGTAGTTAGGATATTTATAAAATCTTGTGGTGGTAAATTTTTAAAAGGAAACTAAATCCCTCTTTGCTTTCTGTCACAGTACATTATACAGATAATAGTTATTATTATTGTTTTTACAACTATTATTATTACATAATGGGTAGTGTATAACTAATAAGTGAACATTCTTAGAACGATTTCGACTAATGAATACAGCAGTACATTGATACCAAAGATAATCATCTATCTTCATTACAATTGCTGCTGTTGCTATTTTATAAATTTAATTTGTTGCCATATTGTATAATTTGGCACAATAGATTTTGGCATTTATTTCATATTTTTACAACTTGTGGTTATTAATTGTATAATTCGTTTTATATATTTTATTATAATGTAGCATACAGTTGGTTTTATAACACACAAAGCTATTATTAATTGCACAGATAGAATTCAAGCTATATAATAACAGGGCAATTTAAGTCAATACTTATCAATATTCATTTTCATATTGGTAGGCGCTGTAGCAAAAATTACTGTTGTAGATACTAATTTCCTTTTAACAAGTTACTTAGGATTGAGAGAGGATTAAACTTCGAGGTTCTCGGGGAAAATGTATAAGTTAGGGCTTATGTATACTTTCCGAGAAACTTGAGTTTAATCCTCTCTAAAGAAAAATATGTATGTATATAAGCAATAATTCGGTTTATCTTAAGACTCTTGTGATGCCAGTTTCCCTTGGGCAGATTACAAGTACACCGTACGCTACTTCCAGTGGTGGGGCTGCCAACTTTTAGCGTTCTGGACAGAATTGGTTAAATCACCTCCACAGAATGAAATAAAAACCTTTGCCAAAAAAGGTATTTCAATATCAACCTAAAGGACTCATAGACAAAGGAAGACGTAAACAACGCTGGAGAAATAGACTTCTTGAGATACAGTTACCGGCTCAACTGAGCCTAAACTTCTTAAAAATTGTATTATATATAATATTTTTTTCTATTTTCTAAACCGTCGGTCCAGATGGATTCAGTCATACTCGCATAAAGTGCAAAACATACACTATTTTCTGGTCATATATGCAAAAAAAAAAGTGTGTATAAAATGTCCACCGCTGTGGCCTCCAGGTACGCCTTGTCACGCAGCGAGCCCGGGTTTGATTCCTGGACGGGACAGGCTCCTGGGTGAGGTTTTTTTTGGGGTTTTTCCTCACCTGTAAGACAAATGTCAGGAATCTTAGGGCCCAACGGTCCCCGAAAATCATCCGGCTATCATCATCATCATCATCCTTCACCGGTGTGGAAAGCAACGGGAAGCTACCACACCTATAATTCCGTAGTAAAGCTGCAAAGCATAACATGAAAATTATATGATCACAGTGAAAGACCTGCCCTTGGACAGAATTATTATGGATGGATGGATACACACACAGACATTATATATATAGATATATATATATATATATATATATATATACCGGTTTTTAAAAAATTATTCGATGCTTAATAGTTTAAATGTGGTGTGTTTTTACTATTATACAGTATTTTTTTACACGCATTATATTAGCTTGACCTGTATCTATCTATCTATATATCTATCTATCTATGTAACGGAATCTTTTAACGCGATTTTCACCCACTTAAAATCATTGGATCTACTTGAAACTTTGTATATTTGTAAAGGACCCGTGACAATACAATAATTTCATATTTTGTTTCTAAAATTCTGGCCAGAATCATCAGAAAATAAAAAAGTTTCTTTGTATCTATGTAACGGAATCTTTGGACACGATTTTCACCCACTTAGAAACATTGGATCGACTTGAAACTTTGTATACTTGTAAAGGACCCGTGACAATACAATATTTTCCTATTTGTTTCTAAACTCCTGGCCAGAATCGTCAGAAAAAAAAAGCGTCTTTGTATCCATGTAACGGAATCTTTGAACACTATTTTCACCCACTTAGAAACATCGGATCGGCTTGAAACTTTGTATACTTATAAAGGACCCGTGACAATTCAATAATTTCATATTTTCGTTTCTAAAATCCTGGCCAGAATCATCAGATATTTAAAAAAAAATGAAAACTGGTATAATAGGTTGCGGACTTGTCGACTTTTTAGTTAATCGTTGTAAGAGCTCAGTTGGTAGAGCGGTGAACTCTAGTGGTATATAATTTCAGTAATCCATAGGTCGCTGGTTCAATCCGGCTGGGAGGATTTTTTCCGAAGAGTAGGCCTATTACTTTTAGCTCATACTACAATAGTATCGAATTTAAAGATGTTTACATTTTTATCTTATTCTGTAAAATATTGAAACTAAAAATAAATAATAGTTTAAAAAACTAAAACAACACGCTTTATTAGAAAACCGAACTAAAAAAATGAAAAATAATTTTAATTTCCAACACGCGTGGGATAAAATTAAAGTGGTCAACAAAAAAAAAATCATCTCCAACACAAATAGCATAAAACTAGAGTTATCAACAAAAAGAAAATAATTTTACCATCAAAAGCGTGGGGTACTTTTTATGATTTTTACATTTTCTTGTTAGAGACTTTACTTCTGTTTATTATCAAATATATTAATTGATATAGAGCGCCCCACGCTTTTGATGGTAAAATTATTTTATTTTTGTTGATAACCCTAGTTTCATTCTATTTGTGTTGGAGATGATTTGTTTGTTGACCACTTTAATTTTATCCCAAGCGTGTTGGAAATTTAAATTATTTTTCATTTTTGAGTTCGGTTTTCTAATAAAGCGTGTTGTTTTAGTTTTTTAAAACTATTATGTATTTGCATTAATCACGTCCAAGAAAAGTCTTCACAGTTAAATATTACACGATGATTTACATCCCCTGAAAATGTTAGTCCATTCAGTAGATCCTAAAAAAGATGCATATTATAATGGTATTTTAACAATAGCGGCATAAGGGATTTCTGATCTCTCTTAAATTGTGTGCTCTTAGTCCGAAGATTTTTACAAACGAAATATTTATAAGGAGCGTCTTTTGCTTGTATCACGAGGATGATTATTTCCATTTTTGATATTTATTCCTATTTTTGATATTTTAAATTTCGATTTAAAACTTTTAAAACTTGGTTGTTCCTAGAATAATTTTGTTAGGTTAATTACACCCTATGTATATCATCCGTGAGATAAGTGGCAAGTCGATATCGTAATCTTTTAAAACTTTTTGAAATATTACCTTCACTTGATATAAAGCGATAAAAGGTATTCGAGGCCGAACAGTGTTCAAGAAGGCTATAAAAGTCGTTTAAACGAGTCCAAATATTACCTGTGACTTTCATTTTTTGAAAGGAATGTATTCGTATTTGGGATTGCTGAATTATTGTGTTGCAATAATAGTCGTAGTAATTTTGAAACTTATAATCAGGTTGAATCCACTGCTGCCTAGTGATCCAAAATAAAATCTAGGAGGACAAATGTAGCTTTTTTTTTTTTTTTCAATTTGCAGGAAATCTGCTGGAGTTAACATATCTTCTTTCACAATACATTTAACCTTCGAAAGTAATAAAGGTTATGTTAGTTATCAAGTTCATGATGTCTTGAAAACAGTGTAAACATTGAAATTTGCTCGGTTCCAGTTTTGCTTCTCAGCAGAGACCCATGTCAGCACATTTTCAAGACTTTACTGTGACGTTTGTATTGTGAATATAATAATTTGTGCGTCATTTTTGTGATAAGTGGAAACCTCTCTTGAGGTCATGTAAATTGTTTTTAAAAGCTCTTAAAAGCTTTTTATTATACAGTGTCGTAATGTTGGAAGAAATCCACGTTTTAAAAAAAACTGTTTTGTTTTGACTAATTAGCATTAAAGTTTAAAGTTTTCAGTAGTTCAATAACATTTCTATAGCAATTTTTTTTAGGTGATTTTTTTTTTGCTTCAATACATTGGATTAGGCCATTATGAGAATACTGTTAAAAAAAATGAGCTGCTACATCCTGCAACTTTGTTGTAAGTAATTTATTTTTCAGTTGATACAGGGTTTGGCCGGGACTTAAAAAAAAAAAGAAAGGAAACTGAAGAGTATGACGGTCCGTGAGTGAATAAAAAGGCGGAGGAGATGGACATGTGTATGAATATGTTCTGCATTTATATGCCTTGAAAGAATAGCAGTGCTGATTTTTAGGTAGTTTTAAGCAAAATTGTTCATTTTTTGCCCAGCTTGTTTAAATTCAAAATGCACAACAGTTATCATAGAATATACAGAGCCAAATGTTATTTTTATGAAAAAAATTTTTAATTGGTTGGAATTGGAATAGGTAGGTATCGTATGTATATCGCTAGAGGGTATTGTAACAAGTACCACACCACCCCCTAAGCCAGCTATCGTTCATCATATTGGTCCAACATAGGTAGCTTTAAAAACTATTTAACGAAAACAGTAGTAAAATTAAAAGGAGGAGGCTGGACGATTTTTTGAAAACTTTCAGCTCTGAAGAAATATCAGTCGCTACGCAAGTGATTTTAAATCGTGAAGAGAGGAGAGATGCTGCAAATATAGTAAAACTATCGCTGTACTGTGCCATAAGAATTATTATGAGAGCTTTTCAATCTAAAAATAAACAGCCAATTATGCTTACTTCGGAAGAAGATTTGACACTTTATGTCAACAGTAAATTTACAAAGAGACGGAATATGTCGGTATGCAGTGTTACAGAAAATCAAAATCCTAATATTTACCACTCTTACTGCAACCTTCTTGAAGAAAAAACTGTTACTTAGAAATATATGACATTTCCTAAATATCCGCAGAAGTGAAACTGCAAGCAATCCTGGATTACATCATTACATGTAAAGTAAAGTAAAGTGATCCCACAACAGGCCTCAGGAGGCCCTTGGGTTAGTAGGAGGTTAAGGCTCCCACTTTTTCTAGACAATCGGCACTTTGTGTCAGCCGGGTTGTCAGCCCTGCGTGACGGCCGCCTTTACCCCCAGAACAAGCGTCTGGTACTCATTTCCGTTAGAGGCTGAGTCGACCCCAGGGCCATAGTGCCGCCGGAAGGTTTGGGTCAGTTTGTATTTTAAACATTTATCATGACAATAAAGCAAATGAAAGTTAGTTTAGATAATAAGTGTCACTTATTAGTAACTTTTAAATGAGATGTGATGGTTCTTCAGGCTGTGGTATCTACACGCAAAAATTTACTAGAGAACAGAAAATAGAAATTTGCCCCATCTGCTACATTCATCCCTTCATATCTCGTAATCAGCAATAGAAGAAGATTGCCACTTTTAAAGTCCCGAAATTTGCCGAAAGAAGTGAATGGCTAGTTGATTGATTTATCTACCTTTGAATCAGAATAATATAAAGAAGCAATATCAGATACAGAAGATAACGATTGAAGGTATTTGTAGATTTTGCTATTTTATTAATATTTTATGCACAAAAGTAAAGTAAAAATGATAATTTCATATTTAAATTATAGTTATAATATTTAGTTGTATAATATTGCAATTGAATGTGCCATGTGAAACCCATTAATTATTGGTATATATTTTTTGTAATTTGGGCAGAGTAGGCCTAAATCACAGGTAATTATGAATATCTGTGCAAAGCTACAGCGATGCAGGTTGGTTACGTGGTTAGTAATTAATTATTTCCTTAAAGGGAATTATTCCTGTGGTTGCCAATGGTCTGGAATTTAGGTTAAGTTTAGGTTTAGAACTCTCGTGGCGCTTTATTATCATTTATCATCCATCACTTCATTGGGGTAACATAACTCCGCCTTCTATGCGCCCCAACTTCAGAAGTGGGTTACTATTAAGCCAATGCCAGGAGGGAACACCAGAAATGTCGAAATGACAACCTGGGGCATTGGGAAGAAAAATTCTTGGCATGACAGCCAGTTTGTAAATCATTATATCAGTAAAACGCCAGATATTTAATTCCATATATATTGTGTAATGCTGGAACTCATAAAGAAGAGGAAAAGAAATTGGATTGGCCACTGGCTAAGAAGAAACTGCCTGCTGAAGGAATGGTCAACGGAAAGAAAGTTAGAGGCAGAAAAAGACATCAGATGATAGACAATATTAAAATAAATGGTTTGTATGCAGATACAAAAAGGAAAGCTGAGTCAAGGAAAGAATAAGAGAATGCTGAGTTTGCAGTGAAAGACCTGCTCTTGAGCAGAACACTATGAATGAATGAATGAATATATTGTGTTTAGGAATATAAGCTTATGACAAATCAAATTTAATAATTTATTAATTCAGCATTAAACAAGTTAGAGTGGTTCCACTAATATAAATTTGTTGTTACCTAAACATTTGTTCATGATTACACCAATCCTATTTATAAAGTATTTGCAAATCGCATAGGTTTGACCAAATTCGTTTCAATCTAATTGTGGACAATATTTATTTTATATTGATAGTATTTTATTTAACGACTTTCATTGGGAACTCGATTAATTAGCGTCACGAATAAAATCTGGGCTTGAAATGACGAGCGAATTTTGCCCAGAGACCCCTTATTTCAGGCATACATTATTTTATATTCCTTAAATCTACGCTACGGACCCAAGGCTTTACTTCCCTTCCAAGTAAGGATTTTTGCTCTCTTAAAAACAGATCGATCCCTGCCGGATTTGAATCCACGAACCTCAGACCCCCATACGTCTTTAACATTGGTTAATGTTTTCCAATCATCCCCTTTATTATTGACTTCCCCTCAAATCATGATTACTGTTATTTTCCCATCTCATCTTGGATAACCCACAGAGCGCTTTCCCTCTGGTTTAACTAAAATGAGTTTTTGTATCCCTCTTTCATTCCCCATTCGTGTCACATATCCTGCCGTGTGTCCTGCCCATCGCAGTCTACGAGACTTGACTGTTATTATATCTCTTTACCCATAAAGATTAGCCTATGTATCTCACTGTTATGAAGCCTTCTCCATTCGCCTTCTGTTCATCGTTCATCTCTCTTTGGTCTAAAATTTTCCTAAGATCTTAATTTTCAAATAGTCGTAATCTTTTCTCCTGTCACAAAGTAAAATTCCATGTTTCGCATCCATATAGGCCCTATAGTAAGTTATTGGGAGAATACGTTTTAATATCTTCAGTTCAATGTTTTTTGTGAGAAGTTGGGACCGATATGTGTCCTGAAATGGATAATAACATGCATTTCCAGAATTGAGCCAATGCTTAATTTCTTTGTGCATCTCATTCCTATTTGCAGTTATTGTTCCTAGGTATTTAAATTCACCCACTTCTTCAAAATTTTCCTCATTTGCAATTAACTCAATTGCAGATATATAAATTATTGCTGTGTGTGACCATATATTTAGTTTTATTGCTGTTGACTTCTAGCTCCAATTTCTTAGTGTTCCTCAATACAGTACGTGTTAGCCCTTAGTATCTCTTCGCCATCGCCTAATAGTACTAAAATACATAATTAGTATAAACTAACAGCTAATTAATAGCATTGAGTTGTATGCCTTCTTCGTCCTCTAAAGTTTTGATGGCATGCTCTAGTACAAAATTGAATAGTTGAGGAGATAGCGCATTTCCTTGCTTTAAACCATTGTGAATTTCAAAAGTTTCTGCAAACTGTTTGCCTATACACCCTACTTTTTGTGCTATTTAGCACATTCGAACAAACCAACGTTTTTAGGAATTCCGAACTCCATCAGGATACTATATAACTTCTCACTCTTAATTGAATCGCACGCCTTTTTTAAGTCTGCGTAGAACTATTGCACAGTGTCTATTCCCAATAATTTTCTAAAATCTGTCTTATGCTATAAATCTGATCTATTTCTTCTAAATCCACATAGATGATCGCCTCTTACACCGTCAATGTATGGAGTAAGTCTGAATATTTATATAGTTGTTAGAATTTTGTACGAAGTTGAAAGTAATAGGATGTTCCTGTAATTGTTGCAATCAGTTTTATCTCCTATCGTATAGATTGCTATAGATTCTTTCTATCCATTCAGAAGAGCTTAGTCTATAATATTTATTTATTTTTTTGGTTTATTCCAAGTTCACAGTCTCGGGTGTAAAGATTAGCGTGTGTCACTAATATCCGAGGGGTCAGGGTTTGATTCCCTCTGTATCATAAAATTGGGAGGGCGTAATCTACGATTTTTTATGAAAATTATTTTGGGTGGAAAACTATCTACTAGCCACAAAGTCAATTGATTGCTAAATTGTACCACATATTATATGTAAATAAAATTATGCCAAGTGCTTGCTGATTATTAAGGCTAGGATTTTTATGAAATATTAACATGCAAAATATGCAATATCAAACACATTAAAATTTAATTTTATATAAATTTATATTAAACGTTAACTTTAAGATAGATCAAATTTAAAGGAATGGGACTGTTAAATGCTTGACAACCTGGTAAGAAGGGTATCATCATGTTTCTATTATAAAGTGATCCCACTATAGGTCTTAGGGATATTGGGAGATTAAGGCTCCCATCTTTCCAGACAATCAGCAAGAGATTCTAGCCTTGTGTGATAGCCGTCTTTACCCCCACAACATAGTACGATATTAATATTTATAGGCTGGTCGACTGATGCCTCCAGAAGATTAAGCAGTTTGAAAACCCCTTCCCAGACCCCACCGGGTCTCAACCCTCGATTTTTCAGCTTTAGGATATTGTCTTAACCAACTACGCCACGGTGCTCCCCCTACATATTTCTTCTATTTCATTCATAAAAAGAGGAGATCGTTCAGGTTTTAAAATATATTTTCTATGTGGAACCCTGTACCCAAGTCTCCATGTATTTATGTTTATCGTGTTTAGTAAATGGAATTCTTCTTTGACCGTTTCTCAGCAGTTTTTGTATAGGTTGGGAAAAACAGTTCCAGTGTACAATCAGGTATCTGAAATTTTAAATAAGAACAAATATTGTCACAAATATTGTTTTAAATTATATTCCACATATGAAATTATTTTTAATTAAGAGGCATAATATGTAAATTTACATAAAAATCTTTAAAATATGTAATTGTGCTCATATATGTAAAAATATGTAGGCCTAATGATAAATTTTCATATTATGATAAACAAGTTTCTAATTTGTGGACTTTATTAATTTTACTCATGTATAAGCAAAGGGAAAGAGAATATGTAATTACATTAAAATTCTAGCCGCACTGATGATGTTGGAGGAGATTACATAAACATCAGTGAATATTGCATTGAACATATTAAAACTCCCTTCTAAAGAATGTATGCTATAGTCTCTTTCGAGGATGGTCTAAAAATATTGTTTTCCGATACCAAGTGACTCATTATATCATCTACATATCGGTGACAACAACCATTCAAGTCGTTGATGAAATCTCGTATTTCAAGAACAGGTATCAGCAAAAGTTCCCAGATATAGCAACTTCCCACTTCCTTGCCCACTTGAACACTTCCAGTGTTCCTTGCCCACTGTCGTTATGATTACTCTAGTACTGGAATTAGGAGACTTTAAACGAACTAGTGATGAAAAGAAAACAAATATGGGGAATGTCAGTTGACAGCTCTTGATTATCGGTTACTACGTGGTCGACTACAATAAATTTGCACAGTGCAAAAGATAAAAGGTGTTTAGAATTGTGAGTTATTAGGTCACATTTAAAAGATGGATAGATAATTAACTTTGCATTAATTATATGCCTGTTGATTGAACTTGATAAATTTTGAGGTTTGCTCATGTTAAAAACAACTAAAACCAAGATTCTACAGTGCTAATAAAATATATTCAATTGTCTAATGCAAAGGGCTTCTTCATTCCAAGATCAATGTTCAGAAATACCGTATAAGGGTTCACTTCCTATTCTTGGATATGTGGATTTTTCTAACGAGAATTGTCCATTTTCCACCAGGTTCTGGATTTGTATATATATATATATATATATATATATATAGGCCTACAACATGTTATAACTGTAAGAAAAACATTGAGCAATACAAGGAAGTAAAAATAAACTCACAAAACTGTTAAACGAGAAAATAAATGGTGTTATCGAAGAAAACATAAAATTAAGAGCCAGATGGAATAAATTTTGTGTTTCGGTGTTGGAATGGAGTATTATTAAATCTAATGAAATATAAAAGCTAATTATTCAATTATTTACAATTAATATTATAATTGCGAATATTTACATTTTATTCGATCACGCTTTAACAGCTGAATGAATATAAGTGAAACTCAATAGATAAATCGTCCTATATTTTTACACAGGATAAATATAGTTGATGTAGCTCTCTTATGAGGATGAAATGTGATGAAAATATCCACCGCTGTGGCCTCGAGGTAGCATGCTGTCTTGTCACGCAGCGAGCCCGGGTTCGATTCCCGGTCGGGACATGCTGTTGGGTGAGGTTTTTTTCGGTTTTTTTTCTTCACCAGTAAGACATGTCAGGAATTTTAGGGCCGAAAGGTCCCCGAAAATCATCCGACCATCATCATCACCCTTATCATTATCATCATCCTTCACCGGTGTGGAAAACAACGGGAAGCTACCACACCTATATTCCTTAGTAAAGCTACAAGTTATTTAACATCTTCAATACTGTTATTTTAACACAGTTCCAATAATGGATCATATCATAATATTATAATGATATTGTGAAAAGAAAAAATAATGTGTGTACCAGGTGTAATGGGCTGCACACTAGTCTGGAGACTAGAGGTCCACGGTTCGATTCTTGGTTCACACATTAATTTTTCTTTTCAAAATATCATTACAATATTATAAAGCTACAAGCATGGCTTGAAAATGCTATGATTGCAGTGAAAGACCTGCCTTCGGGCAGAATTACTATGGATGGATGTGATAACCAAAGACGTTGCCAGCTTTATTGTCGAATCTTTAGTTACCGTTGTCGCTAAGATTATTGACAATTTAGATTATATTTAAGCCTAAGATTGACCCCTAAGACCTAGGTTGAGGGTGAGAATGGGTAAAATATCCTTCCATAGTAATTCTGCCCGAAGGCAGGTTATTCACTGCAATCGTAGCATTTTCATGCTATGCTTGCAGTTTTACTAGGGAATTGTAGGTGTGGTAGCTTCCTGTTGCTTTCCACACCGGTGAAGGATGTTCATGGTGATGATGATAATGATAAGGATGATGCTGGCCATATGATTTCGGGGACCGTTTGGGCCTTAAAGTTTTCCTGACATTTGTCTTATAGGTGAGGAAAAACCCCGATAAAAACCTCACCCAGAAAAATTGTCCCGACCGGGGGTCGAACCCGGGCCCGCTGCGTGACAAGGCAGCACGCTACGGATAAAATATAAAATTTCCAAAATTATTAATGTTAAGAGTCGAATCCTTATTTTTTTGTGTATGTGTCGATGACATTTAAGTACGCATGGGGGATGGGGTTGAGAAGGCGTGAAAAATAAAATGTTAAAAATCACTAAGATTAGTGATTTTCGTGGTTGATATCATATTGCCTGATTCGATGATTTCTGAATACGGTACCTTGTACGCCTCTCATTCCCAGTTTCGGAGTTTATAACCCGGGCAAGTCTTGATGAATTGTTTGTGACCATAGCATTCATGAGTATGGTTTCTTTGTGAAAGAAATTAAAACAGCGTGGCCCAGCTTCTAGATTAATGTTGAAGCCAAAGATACGGGGTCTCTGATTACGATTTCTCGACATTTTAACGCACATAATATATGAACCGTAACCTCATTGGCATGTGTTAAATAGCGCCTTTAATTGAAATAGCAAGTCTTTAAAAGGTCCTATATCTCATTCTGATCTATGAGGCTTTGAGTTAAGCTTAGACAAATGTTGATATATTTTCTCCTTTTATTTTTGAAACGGCCGTATTAAATCAATATTTTCCTCTCTATTTCTTTAAATATCAGTATTTACCAAATAATAAAAAGTATCTGCCTCTGCGGTGTAACGGTTATATTTTTAACATCCCTGGTGTTTTGGGTTCGTTTTCTGGCTATAACTGTAGAAAAAAATCCCTTTGAACGTAGGGCCTGGTATGTGTTTCAATAATAATGTCAAGAACATTAAATTAGATGTACAGAATTAAACTTGGTAGCTATTTTATATGGGAAGTACCAAAATCTAATTACGATAAAGTATTATTTTAGGAATTGCATCACGCGAACCACGTGCGGTTTTCTGCTTACTAACTGGAAACCAGTTCAATCCACCTTACTTCCTCGTCGCTCTAGTGCCATGGATTTATGTTTAAAATAATAGTATGAATTCGTTTTCATGATTTTTTAACGAATTTTAAAAATCAGTGTGATTCATTTTATCATATAAATGATACACGATATTTTCTGTGATTAAAAACAGAAATTAACACTCAACTTTGTGAAAGCCGAGAGAATACAATATTTTCTTACCCTAACGGAAATTGTGACGTCACAAAAGTACACACTAAAACAAATATTTACACATTACATTCAGTAGTGGATTCTGGATTATCGTGGTGACGTTTTGTTATGAGCAAATTCTTGACGCTCGACGAGTTCCCTTCCTAGCTTCTGTTTATAATCACAACCACATCGTGAGGAAAGACACAGAACTATCTGAAGCATAATTCATTTATGTAGAGAAAATAAAATGCTGATTTTTTTTGCGATGTGCTAAGAACCAACGGTGGACTGAAAGTGAGTCATCAGCCCGTAAAAGTCTCCTGTACATAAAACCCCCAATTCAAGCACTCGGATTTCTCACCTTCATTTACAGTTAGAACTATCACATATTTTGCCACTTTTTATGTTGAAAATGATATCCGTGTACCTCCACACCTTTCTAATATCTTAGAAAATTTAAATGCACGCGTGTTAATTATTTTTATGAAATTGTTAACTGAAACTTGTTTTTAAAAATATCACAACTGTGTTGTGCTACAAGTAACAATTTTAAACATCTTTTGTAGCTGATTGTTCTATTATAATTCAAGTTGAGAAATACGCGCGCTTGAATTGAGGGGTTATGCACATGAGATTTTACCTGCCGACAACTCGGTCCCAGGTAGTGGACCGCGCTTTCTCGACACACCACGAAAATATCACTGTACTAAGAAAGATAGAACAGTAATAAATTCTAATTTGCCAGAATAAATTTGATTTTTCTTGAATGTACCATACTAAGTATTCTATTACCTTTGGTCTGGATTTATTGGTTACATTGTGAAATTTACTAGATAAATTGTCGGTAATACGAAGTAAGTCCCACGCCGTTGCTGAGTGGTTAAGGTAGGATACCTTGTAGCAGAGCTACGGGACTTGCGCTGGTTTGAGTCTCCGTGGGGAAGAATTTTTTTCAAGGAATTGCGGCCAGTAAGTGACCGGTGCCCACTCAGCATCGTGAGATGGATGGCTACAATAAGTATCGGTTCCAGGTTTTGAAAACCAGCAATAACGGCTGTGGGACCCGGCATACTGATCATGCCACACCTACACTCGCTCCATGATCGTCTACCTCTGTGATGAACACATGTGAATGTGAGGCCAGCAGCCGTCTGGTAGGCCAAGGGCTTTCTAGGTCTATCGCGCCATGAAGTTAAAAATACGAAGTAATGAGTAGGTACGAATTTAATGTATATCCATAATATTTAGTAACATTTAGGACTCAATGTGGAAGGAGTGGGATATGGGTTCGAACTGAGGGGAAAAAAAGATTGGCAATATAAATGTGTTATACTCCAGGACTGGTGAATTGGCACACTTACACTTAGTTATTATTGGACCCATTCACAAGTTTGTTTCGGTCTAGATACTTGTATTTTTACATACTGTACAAGTTTTTCACTTTTTGTAAACAAGAAGACTTCTGTTAAAATGCATTTTCACATACATCTGTTATTCAGTTAACTGAATTAAAACTTAAACTAATATATAGATTATTTTTATGTATATTAGCTAATTCCGTTGGAGTGTAGTTATTGAGGTTGTACTAATTAATACCTATTTTATTTAGAAATGTTCATCGATCCTATTTTATGTACTCCGAAAATGACCATGGCGGTAAACAGTATATGTATCTCAATCCATAGTAATTCTGCCCGATGGTGGGTGTTTCACTGCAATCATAGCATTTTCATGCTATGCTTTGCAGCTTTACTAGGGAATTATAGGTGTAGTAGCTTCTCGTTGCTTTCCACACCGTTGAAGGATGATGATGTTAATGATAAGGATGATGCTCCATCCATATTAATTCTGCCCGAGGGCAGGTCTTTCACTGCAATCATAAGCATTTTCATGCTATGCTTTGCAGCTTTACTAGGGAATTATAGGTGTAGTAGCTTCTCGTTGCTTTCCACACCGTTGAAGGATGATGATGTTAATGTTAAGGATGATGCTCCATCCATAGTAATTCTGCCCGAGGGCAGGTCTTTCACTGCAATCATAAGCATTTTCATGCTATGCTTTGCAGCTTTACTAGGGAATTATAGGTGTAGTAGCTTCTCGTTGCTTTCCACACCGTTGAAGGATGATGATGTTAATGAGAAGGATGATGCTCCATCCATAGTAATTCTGCCCGAGGGCAGGTCTTTCACTGCAATCATAGCATTTTCATGCTATGCTTTGCAACTTTACTAGGGAATTGTAGGTGTGGTAGCTTCCCGTTGCTTTCCACACCGGTGAAGGATGGTGATGATGATGATAATGATAATGATAAGGATGATGATGGCCTTATCAATTCGGGGACCGTTTGGGCCTTAAAGTTTTCCTGGCATTTGTCTTACAGGTGAGGAAAACCCCCCGATAAAAACCTCACCCAGAAAAACTGCCCCGACCGGGATCGAACCCGGGCCCGCTGCGTGACAGGGCAGCATGCTACTTGGAGACCACAGCGGTGGACGATGATGATGATGATGATGGCCGGATGATTTTCGGGGACCGTTGGGCCCTAAGCTTCCTGACATTTGTCTTACAGGTGAGGAAAACCCCCGAGAAAACCTCACCCACGAGCCTGTCCCGACCAGAAATCGAACCTGGCCCTCTGCGTGACAAGGCAGCACGCTACCTTGAGACCACAACGATGGATTTTTTTTTCAAGGTTATAGTGGTCACATTTTTTGTTTCTTATGGAACCGAATTCGGCATATAGCGATCAATTAAAAATGTAAGGCCGAGTTCGGTAACCAGGTTAACTTAAAGCGAAAATTTAAAAATAGCTTAGTGGCAGCAATGTTAGTTTTTTTTGGTAACGAAACTTGGTATATTCCATTGAAGTAGAACGAGAATGGTATTTTCTAAAACTGAGCGAAACCCAACCATTATGATTGCGGGTTTACCTGATAGTCGAAATGTAAAAATTGCTATAGGGCCTGCCATGTTTGATTTCTCACACGAAACTCTATATATACGATTTAATTAACAAAAGAATGATCTATCACGTAAACCATCAGAATCGAATAATTAATTCGACGTGCTGAGAAATTCGCTTATTGTACATAGTTTCTGCGTGACGGACTATTTACGGTCATAAGGCTAGCTGTCTCTCACTGTATGTATATCATTAATTGGTAGAATCAAAATGGAAAGAGACAAAGTAGCAAAAATAAATTACAAAGCCAATGATACTATTTATCTTCACACCTGTCATGTTAGAAATGTTACCTATTGTAATGTACAAGTATAAGGACACGTTGTGACGTAGTTGGTTAAGGCAGTGCACTACTGAAGGTCGTAAATTCCGATTGCTGATGGGGTCGGAATTTTCAAACTGTCTTAATGCTTATTGCGGATCTGTTTTATGCTGCAGAAACTGGATATTGGACTCAATCGACGAGAATAGTCTCAAGAGTATTAGAAGGAAAAATTATTAGAAGCATCTGTAGTTCAGTTTGTTAATATTGAGCCCTCCCCCATGGCGCGACAGGTATACGAGTAGAAGTCCCTTGATCTACCAGCCGACTTTTGGAATTACACCCACATATGAGGCATTGAGGATATTAAGGCGGAACTCGATTTACTTATCTGTATTTAAAATATAGTGGTTCTCGAGATAATTCGCCCTAATATCCGCAACGCCTCATTATGTTAATCACGGAGGTATATGGTGACATGTGGTCAGCATGTCGGATCATATAGCCATTAAAGCTGGTTTTCACAACCTAGAGACGCTACTTAATTGTAGCTACCCAAAATACTCAAGATTGTGAGTGGACACCGGTTCCACACTGGCCGAAATCATATCTCTATCGGTCATGACACAACAACGGTCATTGGATTCTTAAGGTGTAATAACTCATTAATGCAGCTTCTTTAGAAAATAAGTAAACCCTATGGCCCGTGTCATACATTATTTTATTTATATACTTATTTATTTTACCTGATGGAGTTAAGACCGTAATGTTTTCTCTACCACTTCATCGGGATTAAATTATATGTATGCAACAGCAAGTATTAAACATCTACAACTTGATTAATAATACATAATAGGCATGCTACACAATATGTAATTGACAAGGAAAGAACGAGAAATATAATAATAGCAATAATATTAAAAATAACTTATAATTTGATTAAACAATTGGCTTGGTAAATATTTTGTAAAGTATAAAAAAGTAAACTATACCTGTAACACGGTTTTATATTATGTCTAAGGAAGTATTTAGTGAGTTTTTTAATAAAAATATGTTTGGGTCAGGCAGTCCTTTATGTACGAGGGAAAGGAATTCCATTTCATAGCCTGGTGGCCAAAAAAGGAAGCCTGAGGTATAGTGAGATGTTCGATGTAAAGATGCAGTCAGAGTTAAATTTTCTCTCGAGCGTGTATTCAAGTTACGGTGGAACAGAGTGAATGGAAGCTAGTAGAAATATAAAGGGGTGATGAGGTGGATAAAGTGTTGTACAAGAAACAGAGGCAATGTATTTTTCGCCTTTCTTCCAATCGGAGTCAAGATTTACTGTGGTTGTATATATAACCTGCACAAGCATTATGAACTCGTTTCAGTCAATGTCCGAATGTGATACATTCAGGGTACCTAAAAAAATAATTGAAGCCTGAAATAAGTCTCCTTAGCAAAATTTCCCTTCCTTCCACGGCCAATGTTAATGAATGTCAAAGAATGCCATTAAATAAAATATTGACAACATATTGTGAAAAATTGACTTTCATCTTTAAATACCGGTGAACTGATTCGACTTGCAGATTAGATAGAACTGACACGCAGCTGTCGGTGCTTCTTCCTGTAGACTTGTTAGAAATAAAATGAAAAATTCCAGAGATCATTAAAATTAAACATTTTTTCAGAATGTATTACGAGCTCTCAAGTTTGTAAGCTATAATAAATTATCTATATTTGAAGCCTTTAACTTTATTCCTGTAGAGCAATATCTTAGCAGTTTCTTGTTTTGGACGCAAATGGGGACGCAGAAACAGGATGTGACATCTGACTGTAATACAAACTCCAATGTTATGACGTTGATATTTCTGTTTTGTGAAGAGTGCTTGTATTAACTGAAGACGTTTCTTCATTCAGAATGTCGTTTCATATGGCATCTGGATACATAGATTTTTATTTAGATTCGACACAATGATTTAATTTGCTTTGAGAAGGCGAGCGAACTGGTGTGAATCCCGCATAATTCTTGGTGGCTCCAGTCTGGGTGCTTGCGCTCTGACTCATGTTTAAGCTTGTTTATTATTTTTGGAAAGGCAAGTAAAATTTATCCATCTTTAAAATGTTCCTTATCCAGCTTACATCGTGAGTTCCAAATTCTTCCTGTGAGGTTACATAAATACACACTTTTTATTAATATTGCTCTTAGGAGTGTGGCTTGTTTCTGTAAGGCATAAATAACGCCATTATTTAGTGATCGTGCTCTTGTAGTCATTAGTTAAAACTATTACACCTGTTTATTAGTGTAGTGTCAAATTGACCGTAGTTCTTCAGAAATTGTATAAGCAAGATCTTATGCTCTATAACAGCACCGCTACTTTTTGTTAACAGCCACGATGAAGCTATTTTCCCAAAATATCATCTTGAGTTCTTATGATCTTAATATTTTTAGCTTTGTTCAGTGTTTTACTTTTACAAATTCATTTCGCAAACAATTTTTAAAGTGACTCTTCTATATATTTTTTTTCTTCTTGTTTTTCTTCCCTTAGCATACGTGAGATTACAAAACTCTACTTACATAATTATGAATTGGGCCCAGCAGGGCGCTGGCTCTGGAGGCTCTGCGACCTCGCTGTCCGATGGCTCCGACCAGACTTCTCAGACTCTTTTTTTCCTCCCAGTTTATCTCTCTCTAGTTTTGTTGGTTTCTTTAAAAAAAATCCCTTGTCTCATAAACAGCTATTCCATTAACTTAGGTATGTTTAACAGTGCTGATCGGATCTTAACCACAACCCTCCTTTCACGGGTTTGTTTTAAAATATCTCTTGTCTCTTAAAAATACCTCTTGTCTCGCGTTCCTTATAATTTAAAGTCCTTCGGCATATATATTCTGTTTCTTATTTTCTGTTCTATTATGTGACTCAAATAATTATTTTTCGTCTCGTTATATCAGAGATTTTTTTTTTGAAGAAGCGATGGAATTCAAATACCTAGTAGCAATAATTACAAAAAACGAATGAGATACAGAGAGAGAGAGAGAGAGGGGGGGGGGGAGATTAAACATCGGCCCATATAGTAAACGCATGCTATTATGCATTGCAGGTACTCTTATCTTCCCAACTTCGCTGTAAAATGATAAACTAAGAATATATAAAACGGTGAATATTGCAGTTATTTGGATGCTCTTGCAATAAGATAGGAGAAAAATTACCACCAGTAGGCCTTTATCCGAATTGAGAATAAATGCTTTGGGAAAATGATGGACCAAACAAAGTTGGACAGATGAATGGGGAAAACTAAAACTACACAAGTGAAGAACACGATCTTTATGGGAAACCAAATGTTATAAGAACAGTTAAGTATCGTATACTGAAATGAGGAGGAAAGGTGACACGAATGGGGGATGGATACTTCTTGTAGGACAAACAGACGGAAAGCGCCAAATAGATAAGCAAAGAGTGAGGTGGGAGAATAGCATTAACCATGATTTGAGAGTGATGAAGAGTGATTGGAAAATATTAGCTCAGGAGAAGAATGTATGGTGAGAATAATTCCTCGCGGCTGTGAATTTCTGGTTGGATGGGGTCAGTGAATTAGTAAATTGGTTATTCATTTACCATGCATCCCTTTTAGTTTAGCCTTACATTTTGTATGGCTGTTGTCCATTCCCTTCTATCCAAACCCTTCGTTCCTCATATTATCACTCCCAGCTGTCGTAGGCCTATTTCTTCCATTTCATCAATCCATATATAGTGAATCAAAGTCTTAATTCATACGCCATTTCATGAATTTCTTTATTTCTTAAATCCATTAATAAATACTTATTCTTTCAATCTAAATTTTATAATTAAAACATGCATGTCTTAAACTCGAGTGTTAGTCGAAACTAACTCTTATTCTTTCCCACATAAAGCAATTGGCATAGGTATGTTTACTACTACATTTACTTCTGCAGAACATACACAATATTTACAAAGACAACACCATAAAGATTGAATTAAATAACAGATTTTCTGAAGAAGGAATTATAAATCGTGGTGTGAGACAAGGCTGCTCCCTTCCCTAACACTATGTGCGATTTATATCAACGAAGTAATATGTTGCTGGAACAAGAAATATAAATTTGGAATAAGAATATCAGAAAAAAAACTAAATTAAATACCCTATTGTTTGCAGATGACCAAATAATAATTTCAAATTCAGAAGATAATCTGCAGAAAGTTCTGTATGAATTTAATAAAATTGCAGAAGAATATGGATTGAAGGTATCTACAGAGAAAACAAAAATTATGGCATTTCAAGGTGTAGATTCTGTCAGAAATAAAATTGTGCTTGGCAATAACATTTTGGAGCAGGTGAATAATTTTACATATATAGGATGAAATATCTCATATGAAGAAGAAAAGGATGTATATGCAAAAGTATCGAACTTTTTAAGAATTTTAGGGTTAATAAATTCTATCTTCAAGCCACAGTTAGTCAAAAAACATTCAAGACTAAAAGTGTATAAAACACTGGCTCTTCCACTCTTTTGTATGGTAGCGAAATATGGACGTTGAAACAGAAGAATATACAGAGACTTAGATCTACTTAAATGAGATACTTTCGGAGGACTGCAGGATACACACTACTAGATCACCAAAAAAATGAAGACATCTTAGAAGAATTGCACATAGAACCTTTAGAAAACAAAATTTCTGATTATAAGTCAAGTTGGATGCAACATGTTCATGGAATGGAAGATCACAGGATACCCAAACAAATGTTAAGGTATCAACCTGCAGGAAGAAGAAGACCAGGACGTCCACTCAAAAGACTTCTGGATGATGTTTCTCTTGAGGCCGAAACAGGTCAACAAATGGCCTTAATTTGTGAATGTCCGATGATGATGATGATGATGTTTACTAGAGGGTGCATAAGAAGCTTCAAAGTAAACTATTAAAATTCAGTTGGAGAAGTGATTAAATAGACTTGTAAGCTTAATCATTTTGCACCTATAACTATTTGCGATTGTAGTAAATATTCAAAGCATTATTGCTAAGACAATATTGAAAGATGAGGTGTGAAAGAGGACATTCTGCAAGATATGAGAGTAAATTATTTATAAATTACGAAAATTTTTGAGAGAAATATGAAAAGTTATTAACAGAAGACCTGCGGCGGCTGTGTTTTATGAACAGATACAAAACATTTGACACAATCTGGAGCAAAGGTAGGAGAAGTTTCAAGAAAATATTATTTTCCCGCGAAGATACATGTATATTTTTGTCAGGTGAAAAATAATCTTATTAATTGTTAGTTCTACAAAACTGGCTGACATAGTTAAGAAAATACACTAAGAAGGAATCCCATCCGGAAATATTAGAAATATTTTGCGAAAATATAATTTGCGTGGAAGAGCAGCCCGTAATAAACCATACATCAATTAAATCAACAGGAAGGAAAACATAACTTACCTAAAGAATATGGTTATAAGCGGGTCTAGGACTTTTTTTTATAAATTCGTATGATGATGATGATGATGATGTTAAGAAAATACACTAAGAAGGAAGCCCATCCGGAAATATTAGAAATATTTTGCGAAAATATAATTTGCGTGGAAGAGCAGCCCGTAATAAACCATACATCAATTAAATCAACAGGAAGGAAAACATAACTTACCTAAAGGATATGGTTATAAGCGGGTCTAGGACTATTTTTATAAATTCGTATGATGATGATGATGATGTTAAGAAAATACACTAAGAAGGAAGCCCATCCGGAAATATTAGAAATATTTTGCGAAAATATAATTTGCGTGGAAGAGCAGCCCGTAATAAACCATACATCAATTAAATCAACAGGAAGGAAAACATAACTTACCTAAAGAATATGGTTATAAGCGGGTCTAGGACTTTTTTTATAAATTCGTATGATGATAATGATGATGATGTTAAGAAAATACACTAAGAAGGAAGCCCATCCGGAAATATTAGAAATATTTTGCGAAAATATAATTTGCGTGGAAGAGCAGCCCGTAATAAACCATACATCAATTAAATCAACAGGAAGGAAAACATAACTTACCTAAAGAATATGGTTATAAGCGGGTCTAGGACTTTTTTTTTATAAATTCGTATGATGATGATAAGAAAATACACTAAGAAGGAAGCCCATCCGGAAATATTAGAAATATTTTGCGAAAATATAATTTGCGTGGAAGAGCAGTCCGTAATAAACCATACTTCAATTAAATCAACATGAAGGAAAACATAACTTACCTAAAGAATATGGTTATAAGCGGGTCTAGGACTTTTTTTTATAAATTCGTATGATGATGATGATGATGTTAAGAAAATACACTAAGAAGGAAGCCCATCCGGAAATATTTTGCGAAAATATAATTTGCGTGGAAGAGCAGCCCGTAATAAACCATACCTCAATTAAATCAACAGGAAGGAAAACATAATTTACCTAGAGAATATGGTTATAAGCGGGTCTAGGACTTTTTTTTATAAATTCGTATGATGATGATGATGATGATGATGATGATGATGATGATGTTGTTATGAAAATACACCAAGAAGGAAGCCCATCCGGAAATATTAGAAATATTTTGCGAAAATATAATTTGCGTGGAAGAGCAGCCCGTAATAAATCATACATCAATTAAATCAACATGAAGGAAAACATAACTTACCTAAAGAATATGGTTATAAGCGGGTCTAGGACTTTTTTTTATAAATTCGTATGATGATGATGATGATGATGATGATGATGATGATGATGTTGTTATGAAAATACACTAAGAAGGAAGCCCATCCGGAAATATTAGAAATATTTTGCGAAAATATAATTTGCGTGGAAGAGCAGCCCGTAATAAACCATACCTCAATTAAATCAACAGGAAGGAAAACATAATTTACCTAGAGAATATGGTTATAATCGGGTCTAGGACTTTTTTTTATAAATTCGTATGATGATGATGATGATGATGATGATGTTGTTATGAAAATACACTAAGAAGGAAACCCATCCGGAAATATTAGAAATATTTTGCGAAAATATAATTTGCGTGGAAGAGCAGCCCGTAATAAACCATACATCAATTAAATCAACAGGAAGGAAAACATAACATACCTAAAGAATATGGTTATAAGCGGGTCTAGGACTTTTTTTTATAAATTCGTATGATGATGATGATGATGATGTTAAGAAAATACACTAAGAAGGAAGCCCATCCGGAAATATTAGAAATATTTTGCGAAAATATAATTTGCGTGGAAGAGCAGCCCGTAATAAACCATACATCAATTAAATCAACAGGAAGGAAAACATAACTTACCTAAAGAATATGGTTATAAGCGGGTCTAGGACATTTTTTATAAATTCGTATGATGATGATGATGATGATGATAAGAAAATACACTAAGAAGGAAGCCCATCCGGAAATATTAGAAATATTTTGCGAAAATATAATTTGCGTGGAAGAGCAGCCCGTAATAAACCATACCTCAATTAAATCAACAGGAAGGAAAACATAATTTACCTAGAGAATATGGTTATAAGCGGGTCTAGGACTTTTTTTTATAAATTCGTATGATGATGATGATGATGTTAAGAAAATACACTAAGAAGGAAGCCCATCCGGAAATATTAGAAATATTTTGCGAAAATATAATTTGCGTGGAAGAGCAGCCCGTAATAAACCATACATAAATTAAATCAACAAGAAGGAAAACATAACTTACCTAAAGAATATGGTTATTAGCGGGTCTAGGACTTTTCTTATAAATTCGTATTTCTTTTTAAATTAGTTGACTTAAAATTTCGGTATGTTTATGAATTAGGATATTTGGAGTAGTTCAAGACACATTTGTTTTTCCATATTTCAGATTGCAGTACATATTCTTACATATTTCAGAAATCTTTACATACGTTTACGTAATTGAACGTTTTAGTTTAAATCTATTCCATATTTCATTATTTAAAATGTATTCTTGTGGATGAATGTTTTAAATTTATTTTACTAGTATCATATTTCAAAGCCGGCTTTTTTAATTTATAGAATTTTGAAAACAAGTTGTGTTGTATTTACATTTTCTTTATTGATTATCCTCGTTAGTAAATCCCTGTAACAATAGAATTTCTTATAACTGGCCACAGCAGGTCTGATCTGACAATTGGCAGAGTCACAGCGTTCGAAGATTTAGCTTAACATGTTCTATTCAGTAATTCACGAACTCAACAATCTCCTATGAAGTTTGAGTGTATTAATATCATCAGTGTGATTATTATATTTTGTTCATTCGGTATCTCAAATAAATAAAATGTCGCCAGGTCGTAAATAATCATCTATAAAATTACGATTGTACGTAATTTTTTGAATGAAGCACTATTATAACAACAAATGGTAAAGTAATTTTCACAGTTTACAATTATAATATAAAATTATATACCTTTTAGGTCCGTCTCCTCAACTGTTGAAACATGAAGTTACTGTAGGCCTTTCGGGACTAGTCCCATCATCAGCAGAGGGTAATTTTTGTAATTCCAGCCAGAAAACGTGTTCTCCATTTCTATAAAAGTATGTCCATATTTTACTCTACATTTTTTGAGAATCTTTAGTATATATGTATGTACTGTGCGTATTTAGTCAGTTTCTATTTTATGTAAATCCTGGCCCTAGTTTTAAGAATTCCGACTTCTGGAAAACTGTAATCTTAGCTGATGAGAGGAAATATAACAAATTTTGATCAGATGGGAGAGTTAAAGCGTTGAGAATATTTAATAGAGCAATCAAACCTGTACTTTTGAAACCCACTGTGAGCATGAGGATGGTGGTCTAAACATTTGAGGTTATGTCTTAGCTAATGGACTTGTTAAGTTTGTTCTTATTTGATTGAACAATGTATCACAAGATTTACTTTAAGATTCTCAAGGACAATTTTAAAGATAGTGCTCGAGAAATTGGCCTTCTGGATATTTTTCGATATTGTAAGGACAACGATATAAAGCATAACTTACGCCGCACAATGTGAGGTTGTGTCTCCTGTACAATTGTTCCAAAGTTCTAAAAACACCTCAAACTCGTCAGATTTTACTATCATGGAGAATATGTGGCATCAATTAAATGTACAACTGGAGAAAAAAAACAAAGATTTTTTAGTACATTAGATCGAAAAATGTGTTGCAAGAGGAACGGGAAAAATAATCGACAGTTGTTTTGAAAATTTAGTGAGATCATTTCCCTATCGTCTCCGATGAGTAAAATTTAATTATGAACATCCAAAAATATATTGCTTTTTATAAATTATGTTATATTCGTACATAATTTTGACTACAAAGTAAGAGCATGAGTTCTATTTTGACCTCATATCAGGCACAACATTTCTACTTATTTATTTTCTCCTAATTTATTAATTGTTTGACCATTTATCTTGGATTTTGGCACTCTGTGGCTCAGTTTTAAATTTAAATTATTAATATATATATATATTTTTTATTATTGATTTCGTACATCTCAATGATGGATAAATCATATTTGAAGAGAAAAATTATACGCTCAGACCGGGACTTGAACCCGGGGCCCGGGTTCAAATCCCGGTCTGAGCGTATAATTTTTCTCTTCAAATATGATAAATATATATGTAGGCCTATATATAATGTCCTGCTATGCCTTGTCACGCAGCCTGCCCGTGTTCGGTTTCCGGTCGGGACAGGCTCCTGGGTGAGGTTTTCTTCGGGGTTTTTCCTCACCTGTAAGACAAATGTCAGGAAGCTTAAAGCCCAATGGTCCCCGAAAATCAACCGATCATCATCATCATCATCCTTATCATTATCATCACCTTTCACCGGTATGGAAAACAACGGGAAGCTACCACACCTATAAATCCCTAGTAAAGCTGCAAAGCACAGCATGAAAATGCTATGATTGCAGTGAAATACCTGCCCTTGGGCAGAATCACTATATATATAAAATTCTACTGTAACATAAGAAAATAAATATGTTCAAGCTTAAGTGTTTGACTTTGTCTCACTGTATTTCTGCGTCACTGTATCTTCTTTTCAACTCCTTGACAGATTTTAGAAAATAAATGGGACTGTCACTGTACATTAAGTATATATAGTTTTGTAAAAGGCATATGATTCAATTAAGAGGGAAAAGTTATATAGTATCCTGATGGAGTTCGGAATTCCTAAAAAGTTTGACTTATTCGAATGTGCTAGATGGCACAAAGATTAGTGTGTGTATAGGCAAACAGTTTTCAGTTACTTTTGGAATGTACAATAGTTTAAAGCAAGGAGATGCGCTATCTCCTCAACTATTCAATGTTGTACTAGAGCATGCCATCAACTCTTTAGCGGGCGAAGAAAGCGTACAACTCGTGTTATTAATAAGCTGTTAGTTTATGCTTATTATGTAGTATTATTAGGCGATAGCGAGGAGAAGCCAAGGGCTAACATGCACACTGTATTAAGGAACACTAAGAAATTGGGTCTCGAAGTATACATCAATATAACTAAATATATGTTAACCCTTAGAAATACACTGTATAATGAAAATTGACAGTTGATGAAGAACGAGGGAAATTATGAAGTATTGGCAGAATTCGCAATAATTACAAATGTGGATGAGTTGCACAAAGAAATTAAACATAGACTCAATTCTGGAATTGATTATATTACAGGGATTCTTATCACTCCAACTTCTCTCATAAAACGTTGAACTGAAAATATGTAGCATTGTTATTGTCCCACTTTAATTATATAGATGCTTTAATTATATAGATGCGAAACATGGACTCTTATATTTAAGGGTGGGAATAAATTTCTTAGGAAAATGTTTGGACAAAAGAGTGATGAACAGGCAGGCGAATGGAGTAGTCTACATAACGTTGAGCTACGTGATCTTTATAGGAATCCAGATATAAGAGCAGTTAAGTCTCGTAGACTGCCATGAGCAGGACATGCGGCGCGAATGGTGAATGAAAGAAGGGCATGGAGGAAAACCAGAGGAATATCCCCAGTTGGTAGACCAAGATTTAGGTGGGGGAATAACATTAACCTTGATTCGAGGAAATAGGTTATACAGGGGATGATTGGAAAACATTAGCTCGGGATAGGGATATATGGAGAGCTTATACGCTCTGCCATGAACCTACGGATTCGATTGTGTTAGTGAGTTAGTTTTTCTTCTATAAACCTTTTAGTCAATCTCCAGGTATTTGCACAAACCGTTTTATAACTTTCCCAATATTAGGTTAATACAATAAGTAATATAACATGCTATAATGTGTCTTTCCCAAGCAATATAGTATATTGCGATACAAGAGAGGTAAGCACTTGTTACTGATCGAGAAAAAAAATTGAAAAAAACGAGGCGCCTGCGCAGAGTTTTTTCAATTTTCGAGATCTGTTTCGTGCTTACTTCATGTGTATTGCTTACTATTTTTTGGTCGATGTGACAATTTTTATTAAATATAGTAATAAATGAATTAAAATACTGGTCGGATGTAAATGACTTTAAAATAGTGTACAAAACATTCAAGAAATGTATTCACGTAGACTTTCACGGCCGGAGTTGCTATGATGATCTTGAAGAAGATTTTCGGGCTGTAGGCCGTGGTCGTTTTTACCGTTCATCAAGAATGTAACGTACCGCTTTGGAAAACTACTAAAGAAAGAAGACATAAAGACAGTATACAGGCCTACCAAGAAAATCAAGAACCTTCTCAGACCTATAAAGGATCAACTCCATCCTCATCAGACAGCAGGCATATACAGGATTCCATGCAGTTGTGGAAAAGTGTATATAGGCACCACTAAACGCACCATCGCAACCAGACTCAAGGAGCATGAAAGATACAGTCGTCTTAAACAAATGGATAAGTCGGCAGTTGCAGAACACTTTTTACTTGATGGCCACAAGATACAATACCAGAATACAGACATATTATCTAACTGCACACACTATTTTACCCGTCTACAACGAGAAGCCATCGAAATATTCAAATAATAATAACAGTTTCAACAGAAAAGAAGAATCATTAAAAGTCAACAAAGTATGGATACCGGTTCTAAAAAACGCAAAATGTAAACCTCTACAAGCACAGTCGACTAGACTATCAAACAGCAATCTCAGTGGAACAATGGAAGTCCCTACCGCTGACCAATCAGAAGACAGACCATCAAACAGCAATCTCATTGGAGCTATGGAAGTCCTGAACGCTGACCAATCAGAAGGCAGATACAACTTACGAACACATCGCGGTGAACGTATAAATAAGACAGACAGCGGACAGAATTGCCAGATCATCATTACTATAAAGAACTTCGAAGAAGAACGACGTCTTTAATGGTAACAACAAGCTTGCATCGAGACTGCATGGGTGACCGTCAGTAACATCGAGCTTGGATCAAGCATTGATGGGTGACCATCAGTACACACCGTAGTGCTTCATCAACATCTAATTCAGTGCGGTTACTGGTAGTTCTAGATCTCTGCGATTGGTTGTCATATATAAAGTGATCGCTACACAACCAATCGGCGGTTAGGGCAGTTAATTCCAGACCGGGCTTACCGGCGCGGTCCAGTGTATAGTGTTCTAGTGTTCTAGAAGTTATATAAATCCACGGGTGTAGTGTCTAAAGTTATAGTGTTGTGGTTTCTTCACTAATGTGCAGTGTAATTCTATCCGAGTGACAAGTTGTTTTCTAATAAAGTCAAGTGAAGTAGTAGACTAAGTCTTGGTATAACCAAGCATGGCTGCTAAATTTGATTTTTTTCCAGGGTCTATGGACCTGGATGAAGATAATGAGGACATCAGACCTTTCACGTTGTGGGAAGAAGCTTCACAATTTTTCGAGTCATATATTGCCAAAAAGAAAAGCGAGGAAAATACTCGATATCAAAGATATATTCATGAGATACGCGGAGTATTCTTACTCATCACTAACAGTCTGGCTACTTTCCCCAGCAGTGAAAGATCTGATGCAGTGTGTGACATCACTTTGACATGTATGGAGAAATTAGATAAAATATATGGCCAAATACCGGAAAGTGTAACTTTGTACTCGCTCATGTTGAAGGAAGTGAAGGCTACTGCGCTTGAGCTCCAAGCGCATAGCTTTCTCCCAGAACATGACGCAAGTTCGGAAACAGATTCAGAGCAACAAGTAAAACCTAAAAGAATGGGCCAATTTGACATACCCACACCTCAATTTTCCTGAAAACTGAATCTGAGCCTAGAGAAACAACAACTCCTAAAAAGAGGAGGAATGAAAGTAAAAGTAAAGGTAAAAAAGTATCAAAAACAACTGAAAATAATTCTGAAAAGAAAACCCAAAATCTATCCAGACAAGTCAAAGTGAAGCCTCCCACTGTAGTATCAGGGGTTGAGACTTCTAATAAATTTGCAGCACTAGCTGATACAAATATGGAAGCATCAACCTCGGGAACTTCCTCTTCAGTGGTTCTACCTGTTATTGCTGGTCCATCGACCGATACGACAAATACTACACCTTCTCAAATTGTTGACTCTGCGAAAGAGAGACCCCCACCAATCACTGTCACTGGTCATGGGGATCTGTTTCGCATGAATAAAGAGATAAAGGCACTCATAAGTGGACAACTTAAAGTTGTTAACATAAGAGAAGGTTTGCGTTATTACGCAACTACAATGGAGGACTTTTTAGTCCTTAGACAGTATTTTAAATCCATTCACAAGGAATACTATACTCATTTGACTAAAAAGGAACTTCCATTGAAGGTAGTGCTAAAACGGCTGCCTTCAAACACTCCCATTGACGAAATAGAAGAGGAAATTAGGTCCTTGGGATTTCCTCTGAAAAGTACCAGGCAAATATTTGCTAAAAAAGATAACGTAGAGAAACCTCTCCCCATTTTCATTCTTGAACTCGAGCGGACAGCTGAGGCTCTAAAAATTTATGACCTGAAGCGGCTGGTTTACTGTGTCGTATCGGTGGAATCTTATAGACCAAGGACTGGCCTTAAACAATGTTTTAGGTGTCAGTCATTTAATCATACCTTTTCCGCATGCTGCCGGAAGCCACGTTGCGTAATCTGTGCTGAGGCCCATGGACATAAGGACTGTCCAATTAAGGCCTCAGCACAGAGAGATGCTAATTTGCTTAAGTGCGCAAATTACGGGGCTAACGGACACCCAGCATCCTATCGTGGCTGCCCTGTTTTCCAGGCGGCGCTTGTGAGTTATAATAGGGCAGCTCAACCCAAACAACCTATATCTCAACCTAGGACTTTCACTTCGGTGAAAGTCCAACCTAATGTTTCCTTTTCTCAATCCCTAAAGAAGGGCACCTCTTCACTAAACCAAAAGGTGAACAGCAATGTTCAAGGCCAGGGCCAGCAATTGCCTAAATTACAACTAGGGCAGCAGGTTGAGGAATATCTCCAGGGTCTTCAGCCATTATTGGCTGAACTACCCTCTCCTATGGAGAGATTCCTTTTCCTACACAGGATCTTTAACCTATGTAATATAGGTTAAAGTTAAAGTGAACCAAAAACTATATAGATTGTGCGAGTTGCTCGCATAGAATGTGATATCAAGTTGCACTACTCAGTGCGACTTGATATCTATATACTGTGTGGACATATCCACAATTTATCATCCAGATACGTAGACTAAAAGAAACCATCTTGTCACAATGGCTAGGATTAAACGAACCACAATCCTAAAACGATAGCCACTACGGAATTAACTGCCAAGATGCACTGTGTGCATCAGAATGCAGAGCCTAGGACGGTGCCAAGTCACCGTCACTCAATCGTCGTCGTCAGAATTGCCAGTCTCAAGACAACCCTTGAGGATGCCAAACGCAGTCTCTGGCGAAACGTCGGGGAACTACAAGCCTCACGACCACGGCCTACAGCCCGAAAATCTTCTTCAAGATCATCATTCAAGAAATGTTTTATTTTACTTACCCAACGTGTGCTTTTTGAGTCCATATCAGCATTGCGATTTCTTTTGTTTGCATAGCAACCAGGTTAGATGTGGGAACGTTCACTTACTTCCAGTAACAACAATATTGGAAGTATAAGAAATGAATCACATCGACCAAAATGTATATTTTATTACTTGATAGGCAAGGTCCACGACCATTTTTGCTTTCATACAATCACATGTTTAGAGTTCGTGATAAATATATTTTCCTCTAAATATAGGAAAGATCTAAAAAAGTACATCCTATATTAATTATATTTTTAAAGTGCATCTAAATAATGCTGTTGATTTTATCAAAGATCCCAACAAATTATACTACGATATCAAAGCTTAAAATAATCACTTTGATTCTTAAAGTATAATATATCTGGCCTGTTTTAAGTTGTATTAAATGTTCAAACTTTAAAATTTCCACTGTTTTAGGGTTGATGATTGTTGCTACCGTTATATAGAACTGAGTTCCTTCTTTTCGAGTCGAGATTAAGATTGCATTCTCACAAGCATTTATTGTCAATACTTCTCGTCATTAACAAACTCACTGGCACTATCGAACCCGTAAGTTAATGATACATCCCTATCCTGAGGTAATGTTTTCCAATCATCCCCTGTATAATTTACCTCCTTGAAATCATGAGTATTACTCTCCCACCTCATTCTTCGCCTATCTATTGGGCGCTCTCCCTCTTGTTTTCACACAAGGGGTTTCCATGCCCATTTTCATTTCCCATTCGTGCCAAATGGCCTGCCCATCGCAGTCTGCGGGATTCGATTTTTCTTACTTCATCTGGTTTCCCATGAAGATCGTTGTAGCTCACGGTTATGTAGTATTTTCTATTCACCTGTACGTCTCTCTTGGCCCAAAAAAGTTCCTCAAATACTTGTAATCTTTTCTCCTCCCTTAAAATAAGAGTCCATTTTTCACAATCATGTAACTGGGAGAATAACAGATTTATATATTTTCAGTTTAACGTTTTTTGTGATAAGTTGAAATTGCGAGACTCTGTAATACGTAATAGCGTGCAATTCCAAAATTCAGTCTGTTTTATTTCTTTCTGCATCTCATTCCTGTTTGATTACGTTTTCTTACTTTTTAAATAATTTATTTCTTCATATAAGCCTATTGCTCCACGTTTTCCATTTGTCAAACGTCAAGAACTATTTGGTAGTGTGTTTTCTTATGTTGGCAGCCATTTTTTCACGTGTCCTATATATATATATATATATATTTGTATCATCTAAATTTCCAAGTCCTATGATACGGTACTTGCGTATTTTCGGATATTTTCTGTTAATGCTATCAGTATCTTCTTCGTAACAGCTTCTCTCTCTCGACATAAAACCCAGCGTTTATGTGAAACAGACACGTTTGAACCACTCGAGTTATTTTAAACAGTATTTATTTATTATTTACAACTCTAAAGCAAAAACTCGTAATAAGCCTCAACAGAGTTTATTTAAATAATATAAGCGCACTTCTTATAAGTTATTTTATTTATTTATGCTATAATTTAACATTAGGTTCAAGTTCGTTTTACTGGAAATTATAACGAAGGATCGCCTTGATAATACAACTCTAAAACATTAAAATTATTTTATGTTTGAAAGTTGACTCAAAATCATATAGCCTAAGTTTAGTATAGCGATTGGTGCATGGGAAGCATCATACAGAAAATCGTCATTGCTGTTACATAATACGATTTGTATTAACATATTTCAAAGAATCGCTAACGTTTTGGTATGATATAACCTTCATCGACCACACTCCAGGCTAACCTAATAATAAATTATCCGTCGAGACAGATTTTCAAAAACAGGGAACTGAAACTTACGTATAAAAATATCTGGAGTGCATACACTAGTTTTAAACAAACAGACAATGGCGCGCTCGGGGCGTGGCCACTTCAAATTCCAGAAATAGGTAATCGTAACTTGATACATGAGATGGTAAGAGTTGTTAAGTAAGTGCTAAAAATTTGTGGTTCTATGTTTAATTATGGTATAATTGAAATATGTAAGTTGCAGAACAGGCTTAAGTCAAATAAACAAATTCTTCTTAAATAGACTGTATTTTCTCTCTGAGAATGAATAGTGAATAGGTTTAATCGCGAAGTACTTCCATTGGGTCAATCTATTACGGACCGGCGAAGGGATATTTATTTGTCCTTTGAAATAGGCTATTCATTAGAACATTTAAAATTAGTCACTTGATTATATATCTTTGTTTTACCTTTTTTGTCCAGCGCTGTGGTCATGGGATAACGTCATTTCCTCGTACACACTGCGCGTTGGTTCTCTCCCCGATGAAGACTAGTGGCTGCTGAGTGATGGATTTTTGTTTTTTTTTCTCGTCTGTAAGAAAATGTCGTCAGGAAACTCTAAGGATCAAACAGTTCCCCGAATATAATTTGGCCATCATAATCATTATAATACTCACCATGTTTAGTATGAATGTGTGTGTAAATGGCGTGTTTCGTCTTAATGTTGTGTTGTGTCGGAGTAGGGTCCGGATTGAGCTGACCACTCCTTTTGGGAGGCCGTCCATGTTCTTATGTGGTTAAAAGTGTATGTGTGTAATCGACATTTTAAAATTCTTCTTCTTGACAGGTCGTGCCACAGTAAGGGCCGGGCGGCTTGTGACGTGTAAAAGTACATATAAAGTGAGAGGTTAAACCACGATAGAGAAATTTTACCTTTTATTGCTTTTATTTTTCCCATTTAAGTACAGTGCACAGAAAAAAAAATGATATTCACACCCTAATGAAATCTATTTAGAAAATAATCCATAATTTCAAGGCAAGGATCGAAATTTAGATCAGTAGCTTCGCAGTCTTTGAGACCGGGAAGTCTTGAAACAACTGAATTAAGATTTTGTCAGAGTCATTCTAAGAGCTAGTTTTTCTTATTACCATTAGAATTCCCTAGATCGGTTGTATCAATTCACATGGTTATTGTTTCCTCCTCCTGAATTAATTCTAGGGGAAAATTTGGATCAGAGGGTTTCATCGAACTGATATAGTTTCTAATATGCAGACGTTCGCCTTACCGTATCCAACAATAGACCTAATCCATGACCTATGAACGCAACTGATTAGCCGGTTACCTAGATGAGAGTAGTTTTCTATTGTTGAAGGAGTTTTTACAATCCGAGGAATTCTAATCACTACTACTGGTTTCCCCACGATAGCTGGAAGTGTGCGTCCTACCGTCGCTGTCTGTTCTTATAACAGAAAGCGCTGTTCCTACCCATCCAGCTTCTAATAATTGTAAGCTTTTGATAAATTTAAGAATTGAGGGGGTCAGTGGAATAAGGGCCCAACCCAACTGCACTAAGTTTGGAGAAAAAATTGCATTTTATTAAATTCTACATTGAGTAAAATATATAGAGCACACATTAATAATATTTGGTGCATGTCTTGTACATAAAATAAGCTTTCTGTCTGCAAATGTATAGATCACTATATTGTTTCATATGTCTAATCAAAGAAATAGAAAATTTAGAATATAACAAACAATACAACATAAATAAACAAATTAAATAACACTTTTTAATTTGAATATTGCATTAATCTATGTATTCTACGTTTGCAGCATTTGTATCATCATTATCTGATTTAAGACTGCTGTGTACAGGTGGCACATATGTCATGAGAGTCATGATGTCTTCTTTATCATCTTACCATTAGGATATTTTATTGTCAATATTACATCTTGTAATACAGGACACTGAGACTCTTGATATCCCAACTCCTTTCAAAAACGTTAAACTGAAAATATATAAAACTATTATTCTACCGGTTATATTATATGGGTGCGAAACATGGACTCTTACTTTAAGGGAGGAAAAAAGATTACAAGTATTTGAGAATAAAGTACTTAGGAAAATTTTTGGACCAAAGAGAGATGAACAGACAGGTGAATGGAGAAGACTACATAACAATGAACTACATGGTCTTTATAGGGATCCAGATATAATAAGAACAGTTAAGTCTCGTAGACTGCGATGGGCAGGACATGTTGCACGTATGGGGAATGAAAGACTTGCATGGTGGCTTCTTGTAGGAAAGCCAGAGGGAAAACGCCCAGTTGGTAGACCAAGAATGAGGTGGGAGAATAACATTAACTATGATTTGAGGGAAGTAGATTATACAGGGAATGATTGGAAAGTATTAGCTCAGGATAGGGATGTATGGAGAGCGTATGTCCGCGCGGCCATGAACCTACGGGTTCGATAGTGCCAGTGAGTAAGTAAGTAAGTAATACAGGTCACTTTCCTTTCCCTTTTTAAAGGCTAATTACTTCCTCAAAAGCAAAGTCGCCAAAACCGGATTTTACGTACATTACATGTCTGTTTTCCACAAAACGAAACTGAAATGCTTTTCTGATGTCTACCTTATGTTTGTCCAGCATCACATTTCTCTTTGTGAACATTTTATTTAAGTTATCTAAATCTTTAAAATCTTCTGCATTTATCTCAATTACTGTGAATTGTTTCTTTGTTTGACTCTTTCTTACGAGGTGAGCCCATTGTTCAGGTGTATAAACCACTTGTGTTTTTCTTTTAACTTTTTCAATCACGCCCGCTAAAGTCAGTATCACAGGGGAGGAAAGTGTGACCTGGTACAAGAAATTTATTTTCAATTACTTCAAACCAAACACAATCAATCATGTACAGCCAAATTCCCATTATTGTAAAATTCTTGTTTTGACCAACACATGAATCGATATATACAATATAAGATTCTTTTTATTAGCACCTTTTTCAATCAGTGGCACAGCTTTTAATAAACATCTAGCAATTTCGTCTACACCTCTTACTGATTCAGGCTGATATATATTCCTTTTTACTGTTGCGTAAAATTTTCTGCTTCGTTGTATTCCACTCTTGTACATTTCTTTTTCTTTTCTTAGATTTTATTACACTATTTCCATTCGCACAAGAAACTGCCACACCAGCCATTCTGAATTTACTGATACTTGCTGGCAATGCTAATCAGTATTGCAGCGGACTAGAGAGCTGCGGACAATATATGGTCACGTGTCAGCAGTTGGGATGGGCCTTTATTTCCCGCGCGCATGAAGAAGTTAGAAATTTTTCTTACACATAAAGAAAGTCTCATTTACCCTCTTTTGAGCAAAGTTAGAATTATGAGCTTCTAAATATTAAAAGAAGATGGCCATAGGATACATAATCTGCAAATAACTAAAAATCAACCATTGGTTGGGATGGGCCCTTATTCCACTGAGCCCCCCATTGCTTATACCTCTATGAGAACCGCTAAACAAAGTGATAATTCCAATTTACTTTTTATTAATTAAATCTGGATTTTCATCAAGTAAACGCCAATTCAATTGATTATTTAATTTACTTTTTGTTCATTCAAGAGGAAGATAGTTATTGAGGAAAATGTATGGCAGTATACATGTTGAAGCTGTTTAAAACATTTCGATACCTCTCGATTGAATTTCCAAACATGGTTGTTTCCGAAAACTGAATCTTGGCTTGCGGTGCAGAAGTATTCTAAATACAGCTCGTCGTTGAGAATTGTTATGGTTCTTGGGATGGGGGAATTTTATTGCAGATCGTCTCTTTTACTTATTTTACTATGATTATTAATAGTTTCTCTCTTGAGCTAGCTTGCTAGTGAACCACAAAGGGATGTAGTTCTTTGAACTATAAACGGAAGTGTTTTATTGTTTTGGCATTACATGTACCAGTTCACTTAAAGATTTACGACAATTTCTGACAAAAAATCAACTTTATGTGCTTTCTTTGAAAAGTAACTCTACCTTGTACTGCACCCATTTAATTCGCTAGTTGGTGATTCACCAGTGTTTTATTTTCGAGTTTGTGGTATTTTTAACTTCGATATCTTTGTTAGTGGTAAAGCAGTGAGCCTAGTAAGAATGTGCAATACGTTTAATATTTAAGTTTTATTTTCGAGTTTATGGTATTCTTAACTTTGATGTCTTTGTTAGTGGTAAAGCAGCGGACCTAGCAGGAATGTGCTTTATGTTTATGATTTACGTTTTATTTTCGAGTTTATGGTATTCTTAACTTTGATGTCTTTGTTAGTGGTAAAGCAGCGGACCTAGCAGGAATGTGCTATATGTTTATAGTTTACGTTTTATTTTTGAGTTTGTGGTATTCATAACTTCTATGTCTTTATTAGGCAGGCCTGGAAGAAATGTGCATTGTGTTCGTCATTTATGGGTACCGGTATCTTAGAATTCAAACATACAATTATGAAGGATTGTGGTGAGAATCAGATAAGCATTTTGATATAGGCAATTTGCTACTTACGTTAAATAATTTTAAAATTATCCTCGTTTTTTAATTGGACATTTTTCTGTTATGTCAGTATTAAAAGAATCGATTCCGAGAATGTTTTAGAATAAACATTTTTTTCATCTTTAGCGGTTTAGCATAATTTGAATATTTTAACGTTATTGACTTCATTGCAAGCATGCTCTTATTGGACTATAAAATTGACTTAAACACCTATGCTAAGTGGAGGAGGATCAGGTCAATGCGGGTAAATAACGGAGAATAGCACCTATTGTGTTACCTTATATCCTTATTAAGGAGGCCCAGAATGATCTATTTTGCTGAAATTGAAATACTCGTTAAAAGCGTAAGCTGTGTTTCCTTAGAATATATTCATATGGAAATGGAAATTTAATTGTAATTTATTAAATACTTGACTGTAATATAATACAAGGATTTTGTTCATGGTTTTATCATGAAACTATGTATTTCGTGGAAATAAACATTTTTGCTGCATTTGATTCAATAATCACTTAAAACTTATATCCTTATGTTGAATAATACAAAAGGACTTACTACTTATTTGAAAAATTGAATCAAACAATTCAGTGGATATTAAAAACACGCGCATTATAAATCGTGTATTGTGATTAACGATATAAACATTCCGTTACTCTTAAGTGTCGATCATTTTCAAGCTTTTTATCGTCATCTGGTTCATCATGCAATATTTAAATTCTCAGGCTACTACTCTCTGTCCAATTATTTCTGACAGTAAATATATTTATTTTTAAATCGAACTTTAAACGTATAGGTATGTTTACTTCAATTTCGATTATACCGAATTTACTTCTGTGAGATTCGGAGAGCTCTCGTAAGATATTTTAATATCATTATCGTAGTTTTCAAAATATTACTTGATAATTTGTGCACTTCCGTGAAAGATTTATTGCCAGTAAATGTAAGTTAATTGTAGAACCAACATCTCTTTACTATTAATTTCTTGTCCAAGATAAATAAAGCTTCAAAGAGTTCACACTTAACAATTTTTAGTGTTTCCAAATTACTAACAAAGCACAGTGTCTAAAATTCTAATAAACTTGACCTTATTTGGTCCTTTTCGAATATATGGCTTGCCTAAACTTATGTTCTTATAAAGAGCAATGAAGTGGCAATTTAGAGAGAAGTTTTATTCCAGATATGCGTAAATAGGCGGCTATAGAATAACATTTATTTTCCTTATTACTCACGCGGATTTTGTTTGGGGTGATTTGAAGAATAAATGCGCACTTTTCAGATATGAGTAAAATCGCCAAATTCACGCCATAAGCTGTAATACTTAGCTAGCAATCATGTTCCCTTCACAATGTGCCATCTCTACACACCTGATACGTAATTTGTTACAAAGTTGAATGTAGACTATAAGAAACATATTTCTAATCAATATTAAATGTAATACTCAATTTCGATTATGCTTTAAACTTTAAATCATGGTTAATGTTATTTTCCCGCCTCATTCTCTTGGTACCTACTGGGCGCTTTCCCATCTGTTTTTTCATGTTCCTCTTTAAGTTCCCATTTGTATAGTAATATAGTGAAATAAGTGGGTTACCATTTTTAAAATCTCGAATGTTAAATTTATCTTATAATACAAGTTGTTCCGTACAGGCGATACCAGATTTAAGCCTATAAGAATCCCTGGGTTTTATTTAAAGAAATAAAAACGTCCCCTTCGCCATAGTCGTTGCTCCCGGATGACATCACGAGCAATGGTGGGTTAAACGGCCGTCACGAACGTCATAAAAGACTGCAGTTGCCTGGTTCCATCCAACAACATCGGAGAATAAAAAATGTTCGACAGCGTTGTAACACTTGCCAAGCGACAACTGATATATGAAATTGGATTATGTGCGAATATTTTAAACGCGAAATGTTTTGGCAACGCTCAGTGTTTCTCATTTGATGAAATAAAAATGTTGGTATTTTAATTGATTTAAAAAAAATCAGAATGCGTGTTTTTACATGAAGTAGGCTACAGATGCAAAATATAATACATAACATTTTCTATAAATTTACGACTGTAATGCCTGTATTAATCGGTAAGTGATAGGTGCGTATGTTTCTTACTTCAGCTAAACTATGATATGATAGTGCCTCTACGGTAAGGGGTTGTTCAAAACAACCTCTACTCCGTTTATATTTTGCGACTACCGTTGTTCCTGACTGCATTACTGGTGAGAATCTGAAATAAAGTCACATCTAGCTAGCCTTTCTTGTTCTCCCCTATTCTTTAAAAATACAATATTTTAATTAATTATGAAACTTAAGGAAAAATATGATTTATCTAAGATACATAAATATGCATGCCCTGTAATAGAAATATTTTTATCTTCTCCAAATTTATATTATAAAATTTGTGGAATTTGGTAATGAATGATCGATTGAAATGACATTCGTTACATTTGAAACAAAGTTTCAATTCTTAGTAGACAAGTTAAGAATACTTTGGATTTCGGGTAGGTAGATAGGTAGGCCTACTTTATTTGACGACGCTCTTTAACAGCAAAATGTTATTAATATGGCAGTTCAAAGCTAGACTTGATAGGGCGGACAAATTTTGCTAAAAACTCCTAGAAAAAATCATAGTGACGAGACTCCATCCACTACTACAAAGACACATACACGCCACCCAATCAGGCTTTCAATCACACTTTGATATCACAGACCGAATAATAAGACTTAGAACACATCTAGAAAACAATACATTCAATAGACACTTCACAAATACAATATCACAACCCTTCACTGTAAAGAAGGAACACCCCAAGGAAGCGTCATATGCTCCCTTCTATAGGCTATATCCTCTATGTTTCCGACATTCCCCAACCCACTACAACTATCCTAGGATTATGCCAATTCGCAGACGATGTCCTCTATTGCATAACAGCACAAAATATAAGAACAGCATCAGCCTTACACAATAAACAACTTAAAACCTACACTAACTAGACGGGCAAATGGTGAATTTGCATTAACGCAGACAAAACGCGGGCCATGTCAGTAAAACATAAATCAGTAAAGAAAATCTATAAAGACAGAAATCAAATCAAGACACATCAGACTCGAATCCCATATACCAAGACCATGCCATTTCTAGGCTACACCATAAAACAAGACCTTACTCCAATGGCGCATCTTAATAAATTTCACAACAAAGTAAATCGACCAATCAAAACGATCTACTACTTGACAAGGACAACCTATAGCCTACTTACACAAAAGCCCTCTGACATTACTGTACAAGGATCTAGTAAGACCTATCATGCTATATGCAAGCCCTATGTTAATGAATTATACATAACCCCCTCCCCCCAAAAAAAGAAGAAAAAAAACTTGAAGCCACTGAAAGAAAACTGTTAAGAAGAATCCACCACTTACTCGTACCACGATATCACCCCAATACCCATATATACGACATAGCCGGTATATTACCACTCAAAGAATAAATCAAACACAAAAACATCAAATACTATTAAAAAAACTCTACACTGATCACTACTAAGTGATTTCGTACAAAACACACCTCCAAACACAACTCACATAATAACGAATACCACATGCTAATAGAAACGAACACATACTATCAAGCAGAGATACTTAAGCTATCTTTTTGTAATATAAATTAAATATTTGTTCATTGGAGAAACCGGGGAACTGAGAACTGATCCCTGGGGGATGAAAGTTTCTTTTCACTTTTAAAGGAATACAGGATACAATATAGGCCTCTTAGGCTTACTTAGAAGATGCTGTATTTTTTTGTGACATCTGAGTAAATGTTTTGGGAAAAGTCGTTGTTTGCCTTCTAGTTCAACAAACTGTTGAAAGATGCTCATCAAGTTTAAGAGGTTGATAAATTCTGGCGTAATTAAATGATGTGGAGTGTAAAAAGAAAAGTTAAAGAATTTTTATTACTCTGGGTTTAAAAAAAAGTCGGGTAAAATAAATGATAGTTTAAATGAATGGAGCCGTCGAGTGTGGAAAGGATTCAAGCTATTCGCGGTGTGTAAAGAATCCTTTGTTTAATTACTCCGGCATGCTGTTGGCAAGGATAACAGATACTAATCTCCACATTGTCTACGACTGATTGATTGTTTGCCAACTTTCATTCACTCATTCCCTCAGACACAATAATTTTTTTGTCTTTCTTCTTGGCAGAAGTGGTGTCCTTCCGTTCATTCAGGTTTCGGCTTGTAAAGAATTAACCTTTTTATTGAAATAAATGTTGTTGGTTTACTTAATGACAAGCTGTCTGAGACCGCAGCTAATTGGTTTGTTTTCCTTATTTCAGGCGGGCTCGGAAGAATACGTGAAACAGACTACCGCCCACAAGGAGTCAAGACACCCCGGACACCACCAGTATCGTCCCGTCCAGTTAGATAACATCCCCCTTCCCACCACAGGAGGTCACGTTACAGGTGAGTTCTTAAAAAAATTCTCCAATATCAATGTAACTTATCAGTTATGACAGTTATTCTCATGTTTTTTAACTCGTTCACTACTATAAAATCTCTAAAATATTCCGAATATCCCCGTGTATTTATATTTTCATTATTCTCCATACAGCTACATCATTAAAAGCATTTAATATTTATAATGCTGTGTTCTATGTATCTAATTCGATTGTGTGATCGATCTCCAACGTTCACTGCTTGTCGAAGTCGTTTCGCGAGCTGGACAATGTCGAGGGTCGGTCACGGTGGTTAGCATGATCATCTCTGTTTTGCGGATTCAATCCTGGTCGAAGTCGATGGATTTTTAAGCGCTTAAAAAATCCTGAGTGTGGCTTCGGTCGTAACGGAATAAAACCCGGGGGACCCTTATCGTAAATTTACGGCACATAAAAGAACATCAAGCCTAAAATAAGAGGCGTCTGAGCAAAATTTGCTGACACTTTCATTTCAACTTTAAATTCCGACCTAATAACCTCAGTTAAAAAATGACGTTTAATATAGTATTAGGCCTAATTAAATAAATAACAAGGCTATGAGGTTAGGCTTCTGAAATGGAAATAATCTGTGGTTAAATCTGAGGTCATTGGAGTCGCAATTCAAAGTGGGACATTAAAGAACAGACAGTTCTCTTGATCAGAGGTCTTATTTAAGGCTTGAGGTTATTTTCATGTGGTCAATCTGTGATGCGCGACCACAGCTTTACTTCTAACAACGATCGTGTTTTAACCCACAAACTTCGAAATCAGAGGCTAGCACGACTAGTCCATCGGTACTACTGCGGTAGACGAAATGTCGAGTTTTAAGAAAAATAAGGCCATTTAGCCGGGAAGACGAACCAAAAATGACTATTTGTTACTTCCTCAACAGGAATCAAGTTGAAAATTAATGTCAAGAAACTTTTTTTCCCTTGGAAAATGTAAAGTCTAATGTCTTATTAATGTCCCCCCCCCTCTCTCTCTCTCTCTCTCTCTCTCTCTCTCTCTGTCTGTCTCTCTCTCCTACACTCTGTCTCTCTTTTTTATCTCTTTCACTCACTCTCTCTCTCTCTCTCTCTCTCTCTCTCTCTCTCATTTTTGTATGATTTACGTTGAAAGGGTTTCAACTAAATAGGGTCGCTGGGTATTGGATTTCTACGTTTTTTAAATAAGAACGTGAACACTAACCTATTTTATTGAATAACAAACTTGGTGAATCAACCAGATTATTTTTGGTTGTATTATTTCTTTCCGGATATATTTCCTTCAATTACAACTAAACACTGTGTTGAGAGCTAAATGGTACATACAAAGTTTGGCGAAAGTAGAGTAAATGATTAAAAACCACGATAAAATTAATGTTTGAATTAGTATGTTATTAAAGTAAAATTATTTTCACGGGTGGCCAAATTTAAAGAATGCGGAATTGAAGAATCCGATTTCGAAAGCATTCTAAAGTCGTGGATTGGAATTTATAAATCAGATGACAAGATGCTGATAACTATACCAATGAACAGGGTATACAGGCCCGTCGGGAATGTGTAAGCAAGGATACTAATTCAGCAGCTTAAGGTTAACTCTAAGCTCCGATTCATTTTACTCATGTACAGATATCTTGCCATTTGAGACTCACAGTGATAATTTTTTTAAAAAATCTACCAGTTCTACGTTATTAATTAATTAATTTTTTCAACAAGTTCACAACCGTTACTAACCTTGGACTTACGATATTTTGGACCAACATTTTATACTCTAATTTCAGTTATATTCGAGAACATTAAATGTACAGGCCGTATCATAAGTCACAGAGATGCATACTGTAAGTTTTATTCGGATACTGAAATGTATAATGTGTACATGATTTTGAGTAAATATGAGAAAATAATGTGCAAGGTGTTAAAATCTCCGCTAGTCTCTGTATAGTAGTTACAGAGACTATGGCAGAGATAAGATGAATGCACTCATCCGTGTCCATCATTGGAGACAGAATCAGGGCTTCCAACTTAATACTAAATTACTCCAACTTAATACTAAATTACTACAGTATTACTCTCTTTGATTTAGCTGGCACATAAATAAGTTATACTGACGAGACATTGGATCAGTTCAGGAAGTTTGAAACATAAATATTCGATTAAAAAATTATTTTCTCAACTCATAAAACATACAAGGTACAGTATCCAAAATTCTGTTTTTCTGCTTAGTCATGTAGCTCAGGCGGCTAGGCGTACGACTGCGGGGAACTGTTCAATCCCGGGCTGTGGATGGATGAGCAATATTTCTGGGGACCATTCAGCCTCCTATAAAATTAGTATATAAATTCTTTCTTCGGCTGTTAGCTAGGATTCTTGCATCCATCCCCCCTTATGGGGCTGCGTTGATTATTAGCGGGTAACTTAAACTATTTTTACCTGTTTTAAAGATCGATTTCGTTCATTTTTCTCGTAGAAAATTTGGTATAGCCCTACATATGCTATTATTAACAAGCGACGTTAGGAGGGTTTTGGGAAGTCACCTCTCTTCAATGTTTCTCAGACTTGGAGAAGGAAAACCATGGTAATAGTGAATGATGCACGCTTCCGGACTTGTAGATTTCATGATCATTTCATTTCGTTAAAACGATGATTTCTGACACAAATCCAAGAACAACATTAAATTACTGCCACAAGTTACAGGTTCATTTAACATATCGTAGGCTATAGGACACACACAGAGCTTGTCATTATGTCAGAATCGCAGTCAGGTCGGAATAAGTCGCTACAACAGCCGTTAGCAAAGTTGGAGTAACTCCTTGTTAAGAGTTGAATGATTTTCGGTCGACAGTTTTCGTCACCTGCTTAGTAATGGAATAGGCCAATTTAATCCATCCATAGTAATTCTGCCCGAGGGCAAGTCTTTCACTGCAATTATAGCATTTTCTTGCTATGCTTTGCAGCTTTACTAAGGAATTATAGATGTGGTAGCTTCCCGTTAATTTCCACACCGGTGAAGGATGATGATGTTGGTGATAATGATAAGGATGATGATCATGGTCGGATGATTTTTTGGGGACCGTTGGGCCTTAATCTTCCTGACATTCGTCTTACAGGTGAGGAAAAACCCCGAAAAAAGAAACTCAAACCAGGAGCCTTTCCCGACCGGGAATTGAACCCGGGCCCGCTGTGTGACAAGTCAGCACGCTGCCTCGAGACCACAGCGGTGGACCCTAATTTAATAAGGGAAATTAATTATTTCTATCCAATGAACCACATTTTCCACAAGAGAAGATAATGTTATCTCTCAATGGCCTATATTTTTCATCAGTCAAGTATAGAACGAATAATGACAATAAACGTATATTTCCTTTGTAAACATGTGGAACGTGATAAAATAAAATTGGTATTAAGCGCATAATTTAATTTTTGCCAAGAAGTAAATTTATATTGTTGATTTATGTGATTTTTGTTGTTTCAATTACAATATAGTATTACTATTTTAATATTCGTAGACTGTTCATAAAATATAATAATTTCACGATAAAATAAACATGCTTGCCACTTTAAGATCATTCTTCGAATGTCCTCCATTGACTTGACCTTGCGTTTTGCATTGTTGTTTCTAAATAATGTGGAAATATTCCTAGCTTATCAGAACATACTGCACGCTATTTAATAATGGGCGGTGTATAACTTGAGTTGGCCATTAAACAAGTGTATGTAATAAAGAATAAAGATAACTCGTTCAGTCCTTGAGTGTTATATATTATTTATTCATTGAGAAAGCAATGCTTTGACAGAAAACTATCTCTAGACGAATTTGATGTCTACTCAATATTTTTATTTTTTGATATCCTTGGTAGTAAAGTACTGTTGTCGATTTTTGCATATTTTATGTTCACACACTGCAACATGATCATTTAAAAACGTATTTGATCATAAGAGAATACGTTGTATCAATCATTCGTGTGATGTAATTGTTCCCAGTGCTGTATCACATTCTTACGGCATACCTTTAGGCTATTAAGTTAAAATTTTTTGTCCGGAATTTCTTAATCAGTTTAAACCTTAAAGCAAACATTTATATTGTCATGTACTACAATTCATTCGTTATATTATAGATGATACGGGACTCTCTTTGAACATATTGTCGACAAGTTTTTGAATATTAGAAAAGGAACGTAGGTATTAACGAATTACGTCAAAATGTGGGATACAACCGTTGATTTTAACAGGGTGACCAGAACGTAGAATCTTATCCGAAATGGTTAACTTATTTTTTGTCATTCTATACTCCTGAGGAATTTTGACAACAGGAAGTCTGATCGTGGCCAATAGGACAGAATTTGCTGTTTCTGTGGCATTGAGAGAAATATAAAGTTACGGAATATGATACTATTTTGAGAATGGTGTGTGTAAAATGAAAATGGGCGGGGGAATGTGCAGATGGTGGGCATGGGGGTGGCGCGATGCCCGATCAGTTGCCAGGATGCCGGTGTGAAGAACACAGCGTCGGCCAGAGCACGATGTACGGCTGGGACGGTTCGGAAGGGCAACAGGAAGCCTCATGGAGCGAGTTTAGTGTCCTGTATCGCGCCTTCCTCAAGAAAGTGACTGTGAGTGAGGTAGACCACGAGGAGCGTCCCGTGTATTACGCGTGTGTACCAAGTGCCACTATTGTAGAGGACACGACACTCGATTTCACCCCCCCTCACTTTCCTCAGTTGTTATTTCCTTCAGTCTCATAAAGGTAGGTTTATGTAGTAAAACTTGCCAAATTAACATTACTTTATTTCTAGCGTAAAAAACTCCAATGGACATCTTTTACCATAGAGCATGAATTATTTCCTAAAAATTAAGTCACAATTTTTCTCTGGAGAACATTTATCTGTTACCTTTTGTGTCTAGCAGATCAATTCGATCCCTTCTGACTTCCCCTCCCCCTTTTTAAGTTTTCTTTAGTACTGACTTGAATCTACGCTTACATCCATGGATCTTTGCCTACCTGCATATTACCATTTTTTTAAAGTTTTCTTTAGAACCAACTTGAGTCTCGCTTACATCCAGGCACCACTACTTTGCCTAACTCCACATTGTCAACCAAACCAACGGCAACGTCTTCTACACGTAAAATGGGAGAGATAAATTGAAGAAATGATAGAATACGAGGGAGGAATTATATTCTGCAGATTCTCGAATAAAAATATAAATTTAGAGAATTTTACCACTACTTGAATAGATATTCTATCGTACATTTTTATAACAACGTTATATTTCCCAATGTAAACTCGGATTCGTATCATGCACAAAGTCCATAACAATTTTAAGTACGCGACACTTTCTTCATTTTAACAAAAATAATTATTTTAATAATTTTTAATTATGCACTGGTAGAATTTCCTGTTAACGAATAGGCCTACACTTATAACTGGATTTAGTGATCTAGGGAAATGTAATTTCCACACTTCTATTTTTGCGTAATGGAGATCAACATACAAAAATGTTGTGTAATAAAGTATATGCGGATTGTTTATGGATAAAATTATGAAATTGGTTGATGTATTATGAATAAAAATTAAACTTCCCTCAAAAAATGTTTCTAAAAAAAAAAACTTTAGACAAAAATTAGTAGAACCCCCATGATGAATATACTGTAATAATGAAATATTATATACTGATTCCAACTGAATCTCTAGAACTTTTGAATATATGATTTGCTTAAATGAAATTTATAACAAAAGAGGTCTTTTGACCTGCGAGATATGCACAATATAGTAATGTCTGAGTTGTTAGAATCCAGCTGCAGACAGCATGTTTGAATCTTAGTAATTTTAGAGTGGGTCTTTGATTTAGATTTAGATAGAGATACACAGCTGTGGGTGGGGACGCCGCGGGCGTCGCTTTCAGAAGTCTGGATAAATAATAATACTACTAATGTTTTCTCTCATCAGTTTTTAATGTAACTCAAGATTTTCAAGTTAGATCAATTCTAAAAAGCCACTAATTTTTATAACTAATTAAAAACCATGAGTGAATCAGTTAAACGTCGATTAAATTGTTTGCGTCGGGAGACCTGGAAATAAACGATAGATATGGGGAAAACGATCAATGCTAATGCTCTTAAAATTATATAAATTGCCAGATTTATAAGTAGGCCTATATATTAAGTAAATACAGTAATTTATTATAATTATGTTTCGACATTCATTTTTAGTATTCAAATTATTTCACGTCGGCAGTGGTGGATTAGTGGTTATATTCCTTGTCTCTAGTCCCTAGGGTCGCATGTTCACACCCGGCCAGAATGGATTTTTAGGATGGAAAAATCCAGGGGACAAGTCCTCTGAGAGGGGCTTTAAGCGGTGGGTCCCAGTCGGAAGATTTTCGGTCTCGTAAAAGAACCTCAAGCCTAAATTAGTGCCTCTAAGCAACTTTTAACCGACCTTCCCCATCCAAGTAATACCTCAATTGCGATTTGCTGACCACGTGTCACTCACTGACATCTGTAGGGAACATCGTAACTAATTTAAACTTGTCAAGGAACTCCCGCTAGGGAGCAACCATGTCTCCACGAGGGATATATATATGTAGGGTATATTCGTAGATAATACAAAGGCCCACATAAAACTATTTCTTGAAAAAGTCGTTAATTTGCCCCGTCTTCCTATTTTTGCCTGATGTAGGCCTAACAAACATATCAACCTGCTATCTCATTACCCTTTCTTTGAAATTATCGAGTTAAGATTGACGGTGGGTAAGATTAGTCATGTAATTATTGGAACTACTTTTTTATTAACATGTTTACTTCGACATCTCTTTCTTCACTTTTCATCTCATCGCCACTTTGGGTTTGAAGCAGCTGGGATATATCAACTCTTTTCTCCGTTTGTTTTTTCTCCACTTCTTCAGTAATGCGAAGTCTTCTAAAGTACGAACTTGTTTTGTTGCTATTAACTTTCAAAATCCCATAAATAATTACGGATATTCGAAAATTGAAGTTGCAACAATTTAAATGGTCAATTCAGTGGAAGGGTGGACTGGTAGGAGTGACAACAATAGTTATTGAAAATTGTACGGGTCAGTGAAGTCAGTGAATTCCGGATCCCATTTATAAGTAAGATATACACACAAAGGGACATAAGGAGAAATTCACAATCTTAATTAAGAATTCCGTAATGAAACTTGCCACAGCAGTTTTTTATAACATAATTCATAGTGCATCTATGAGCAACTTACATTGTTTAACTTAGCATGTAAGAACGATCAACCAGGAATTATATAGCTCTGGACTGAAAATTCTAACCAATAAATGCGGGAAAATGATTTATCGAGAACAATAAATGCTGTTTCTTTCCTCGTAGTTTAAATTTGATTACGAGGGTCACTAGATAAGTTTTGAGACACGGCAGTATGGTGACAGGAATGCAATAAACTAATATACCATTTGAAAGCCCAACTCTCGAACGTCAAAACCATAGCAGGTAGAAACGATTCCTTTCAGTTGTCTCTGAGCAGCACCTTTGTGAAGTGGTCTGTGCGTGGTGAAATCAAACGTGTCCTATGGAGCTTGAGAGGGAGTATTTTCTTGCTATGATTTTATATGAATATCAGTGCGGTTTAAATGAACCGCAAACACTTGAGCAACTCACACAAACATTTTTGGACCTTGCTCCTTCACGTGCAACAGTTTTCCTCTGATTTCCTGAATTTAATAAGGAGAGAACATCCCTTAAATATGAAGGGAGAAGTGGGAGACCAACAACAGTGGTGACAGAGGAAAACGTCTCTGCAGAGGAGACTATGATTAAGGAAGATCCACGACTGACCTATAAGGACATCGGGGGCCCTAGGGATTAGTTCGCCAAGTGTTTCCACCATCCTGCACCAATACTTAAGAGCGAGGAAAATTTCTTCTCGATGGGTGTCACACCACTTGTCAGAAGGGCATAAACCCACTAGGGTGTAATTGTGTAGAGAAATGCTGGCGAGATTCAACGACGGGGACTCCCGCCGGGTGTCAGACATAGTGATAGGTGACGAAACTTGGATCTACCAGTATGACCGTGAAACAAAGCACCAATCATAGGTGTGGGTCTTCCCAGATGAGCAGCCTTCAACCAAAGTCAAAAGGCCTAGGAGTGTGGGGAAGAAAATGGTGGCCACTTTCTCCTCAACAAGTGGTCATCTGGCTACAGTTGTGCTAGAGGATCAGAGGACAGTTACTACTAAATGGTATAAGTCCGGAGAAGTCTGTCTCCCCAAAGTCTTCTCAAATATCCAGGATAAGCGGCCAAAAACTGGACTGCGGGGAATTCTGCTCCACCTCTTTGCACACAGCCAATGCAACAATTAGGTTTCTGGAAAAACACATGTGAAATTAATGTCTTATTGAGCCTATAGTCTGGACCTAGCCCCGTGCGACTATTTCCTGTTCCCGAACGCGAAGAACTGCATGCGCGGACACCAAGTTCCGAGCCCAGAAGATTTTGTTGGAGGAGCTTAATGCAATGTCTGAGATCAAGTGGCGTGGCTACTTCCAGAAGTGGTTCCAGAGGATGCAACGGTGCATAGAATGTGCTGGAGAGTTGTTTGAAAGGATATGATAGGTATGGAAACTCTATCATGGACCATTGTTGCATATCTCAAAACTTGTCTAGTGACCTACGTAGTACATTGATGAATCCGGGAAAACTATAAAACCGGGAACGATAAATGCAGTTTTCACTTTAATATATTCCTTCTTATAAATTGTCAAGACTTTTTTCCTTATATTACAACGAATATCAGGAAATTTAAGCCATATTTACGCCAAATATAATTGAATAGTTGCCCCAAAAAGAGATCTAACCAACAAAAATTCGAAAGTTCAGTTTTCAGTGGATTAGTGATCTATCCGGAGAATATCACGGAATGGTGGATGTAAAATTTTCCATACTCTCTTTCAGATCTATTTTATTCATTTTGAAAAGTTGACTTTCAAGTGAACAGTGATCTATCTGTAACAAAATGACGAAAACAGTTAGCCAAATCATGAGTAGCAATGCAGATAAACAATTATTGCACATGTGCAAATTCTTTCCACCACAGTTCAGTGAATTCTAATCTGAATGTTAGAGAAATTGAGTGAAATTAAGAAAAACACAAACGATGTAACGAAATAACATTAAATGGAAAATACATATTGAAAACTGATTCAGTTAATTTTTTTCCAACTGAATCAGTGTTCAATACGTATTTTCTATATCTTATTGTAGCATTTTTAGTTAAATATATGTTAAATCATGTTTTAGCTCTATAGAGGTAGATCACTTTCCACTCAATTCTGTATTATATTGTTGGTATTCAGTTATTATTAGCATTTTATTTTGCATTCAAGTTGGCTTACATGTTTCCTATAGGATGAGAGATTAAAATGTATAAGATAAAAAGGTAATAGCCTCAAAATGAACATTATGCGTTTTTTTTTTCGTTTTCCCAACAATTTGTAGTTCGTGAGTTAGAGACCTTTTCGAGCCAACTATTCAATTGATCATCGTCCAAACAATCTGCACATTGCAGCTGCCATTGTCATCTCATTCTTTTACTGATGTGACTGGATTTTCAATTGTTAACCCTAAAGTTTTTCTATATAATCGTGTACCGTATTTTATTTGAAAGATTAAACATTAAGATGTAATTTTTTATTATAGTAATTAGACTTGTTTTTCCACTAGTTCAACATATGATTGAAGAATTGAATTGTTGCCATGACATTTCATAAAAGAAGCTAGAGTAAGTATTGAAATATGTGGACGTACATTACTGCAAATTATTTCCACAATGAAAACTGTGTTTCAAGATAGGGACCATTTTCGTATTGAAGTTTCCCTTTAATTACAAGATATCAGGGAATTTCAGTTATTTCCCGCATCGGATAGCATTTATGCTGAAAGATAAAGACTGTAATAATCAGACTACGGGTAAATAGTATGTTCACATGCTTACAAGTACTTTGTGACGTAACTATAGACTGAAACACATGGTGTACGGCAAATACGTCTCGACCATAGTATCTACAAGTTAACATAGCCAACGTAACTATGCATTTCAGTGCTGAACAACGGGTGAATTAATACAGTTGTGGCGTTTTAGTGATCGCAATGCCAAAAAAAATAAAATAAAAAATCTAGATTCAGTAATACAGGAGTTTGGGACTCATTATCTTAGAAGTAGAGATGATAAAATTAAGTGCACTTTATATGTAGGTCAGAACTAAAGGGAACAAAGAAACAGTATCAGGAGCAATATTGTAAAACCGACATTCATATTAAGAAAGTTTAACACAAGCAAACACTAGTTCAAACGAGAATCCTGAGATTAATATACAGCCTGAATTTCGTAAAGATTTATGCACAATAATGTTCAGAGCTAATGTGATCAGAAATGTGAACAATCCGGAATTCAGAAATTTCTTAGAGAAACACAGAAATAAATGTTGTAAGTGAAATTGAATATATTAAATTTCTTTTGAATAACTAACTCACTGGCTCTGTCGAACCCGTAGGTTAATGGTCGCGCGGACACAAGCACTCCATACATCCCTATCCTGATCTAACGTTTTCCAATCATCCCCTGTATAATCTACTTCACTCGAATCATGGATAATGTTATTCTCCCACCTCTGTTTTGGTCTACCAACTGGGCGATTTTCCTCTGGTTTTCTTACAAGAAGCTTCCCCATTGTTTGCCAAAACAACCTCTTTCATTCCCCCATAAGTGCGACGTGTCCCTGCCCATCGCAGTCTACGAGACTTAACTGTTCTTATTATATTCGGATTTCTTTTGAGTACGCGTACGAAACAAGCTTACATGAATATCGTGAACATATTGGGTGCCTATAATTGTGTAGTTATGTACCACACCAGTGTGTCAGAATAAGCCGACTGTGCCGTGCACAGAACAATAGCCATCACTCGCTTTCTATCAGTCTTGGCATTACCTGAACCAGTTGCTCGCACTGTATGAATAAACTAAGTTCGTTTGTTCGTAAATTCACATCTCGGTACTATCCCCGCTGTCTGATATAGGCTTAATCATCAACGATAATCCTCTGTAACGAGTCCATAACCTCGGCAGTAGTACATGTCCCTCGATAAAATAACCGTAAAAATCATAATGTACCATCGATTGTAGACGTAAATACTATTTCCTGCCCTCTTTTTTTTTAACTCGCTTTCAAAAAGAGTTTCTATCTATTCTATTGTATATAATTCTGCCCGATGGCAGGTCTTTCACTGCAATCATAACAATTTTCATGCTATGTTTTGCAGCTTTACTAAGGAATTATAGGTGTGGTAGCTTCGCGTTGCTTTCCACACCGGTGAGAAATGATGATGGTCGGATGATTTTCGAGGACCGTTGGACCCTAAGTTTCCTGACATTTGTCTTACAGAGGAAAAACCCCGAAAAAAACCTTACCCAGGAAAAAAGAGCTTATGATATGAAAAATTTACACCTTTGGGGGAAAATACTCAGTTGGTAGACAAAGAATGGGGTGGGAGAATAACATTAACCATGATATGAGGGAAGTAAATTAAACAGGGATGATTGGAAAACATTAGCTCAGGATGGAGATGTTTGGAGAGCTTATGTCCGCGCGGCCATGAATCTGCGGGTTTGATAGTGTCAGTGAGTTAGTTATGTTTGTATCTCTATACATATTTTCTTGCTTAGTATTACGTTTATTAGACATATATTTTTAACATGCAATCCAGTGAGCTAATTAACTTCAGATATTTTATGACTGTGCACATTTATTTTGAAATAATAATGACCGATATGTTCACCTCTCTGAAATACTTAATCTAAAATCGTTCTACACAGTTATTCCCTGGATTGTTTTTGCAAGAGTTATGTGATAGTTTTGAAAGGAAGAGATTTTACTCATCACTTCGCTATGGTCAATACTATAGTACAAATCAACTGCTCGCATACAATCTTGTAATGTTATGTTCAATAATTTATGTATTCTCATGGTAGTGCATTTAAAACAGTGCTTACAGACTCTGAAATAATGGATTTGTTAGTATATTTTAGTCGATTACATATTTCGAACGACATAATTTTAAATCTTGCTTTAAATAAATGGAAAGTAAACCCGTGCTAGTTCGAGTCCCCGTGTGGAAGATCTTTTTCCATGGAATTTCAGTCAGTATGACACCGGTGCCCACCCAGCCTCGTGAGAAATTTGAATGAATACAAGTAGCGGTTCCAGATTTAGAAAACTAGCATTAATGGCTGGGGGAACTTTTGAACTGACCACAAGTGTCCCCTCTGCTGGTTGGATGATCGTCCACCCCTGTAATTGGCACGGAATCCGCAGCCGGCTGGTGGGCACATTATTATTGTTATTATTATTATTATTATTAATAATAGTGTATTGTAATATATTAAAATAGCGGTGTTAATACAATATGGATCGGATTACCTAATATGAGTACAGTATTAACCTTTCAGATATTATTAATCCGTATACTAGAAGCGTAGGACTAGTTAATCATTCCTGAAGGTAGCATTGCAAGTTCATTTTTTGCTCCTCCCTTGAAATACGAGGCAATTATATCCCAACAAATTCGGAAAATGTAATTGTAATGTGGATTTTAGACAAGTCATTCATTTAACGTTGACGAAGTCTGTACTAATTGCAAACTTGAATTCTAAAATTATTTTAGAAAATACAATAAATACTGCTATTCGCAGACTGAGTAGTTTTAAGTGTTAGCTATCATTCACTCACTATACTAATTGCAAATAGGCCAAAAATATAATTAATACTTTTCCATCTTTTTATTTGGATCTTCAAAATTATAGTGAAAAGGGAAAGAAAAAGCTATGTAGAATACCTAACAATGTTTTTCCTCCCCTCTTCATTTTCTGCTCCTCCCAGTTTTTCTTCATTTTTACGCAATTCCTATCCGTATACTATTCTCTTCGTCTTTCTTTTTTCTTGCAACCTCCATCCCTAACTACCTACTGTCCTCCCCCTCGTTCCTCCCTCCATACTCTTTCTTTTTCTTCTTCTTTCCCCTTCCCTTTTTTCTTTGACAGTTATAACCTATCAAACTGTTGTCCTACAGTGAGTTTGAGTGTGTGCGTGTGTTTTTTGTAATATTATTTATTAATACTGCATGCTCCATTACATGGTAACATTACACCCAATTCTCAAACTATTAAAATATTTCAGTTACAATTATGTAGAGTTCATACAATTGCATTTTACTGGTTTTGTTTTTAGAGTTTTTCAGAATCTATTTCGTTAATATACTTTAAAAATTATTTTAAAAAGACCTTAACCAGAACATGATTTGCTACTGGCCACTGTCCTCCCTTTAAACTAATATTTCGTTTTAATATGTTTCTTTTTCTGTTCAGAAGAGGGCACTCGTAAATTGATGTTTCTTTCGCTGTTCAGAAGAGGGCACTCGTAGATTGCTTCACAGTTTATATTTTCTCTCCACACTTGCACATTGCATTTTCCTCTATTTTGAATCTATTGTAGTATTCTCTTGCCTTCCCATGTTCAGTTAGGATGGCAGTAGTTTTTCCGTTGAGTGGGATTTTTTGTTTTGCGATCTTGCACTGATTGGAAAAAATTTTACTGATTTTTCCTTTTGTTGTTCTCTCCCAAAGGTTTTGCCACCTCTGTAGTCCTTTCTCCTCTGCTTCCTTGATGACTTGGGCTTTAAGGATATTATTGCAGATTTCCTCGCCTCCGTCTTCCTGTGCAGCTTCCTTTGCTAGTTTGAGTGCTAGCTCGTTTCCGTACAGACCGGTATCCATTTTTATGTGGATTGTCCAGCCATTTTCCTCTAGTTGTTTGATCTTTTCCTTTATTTTTTCTACTGTTTTGCTGCGGATTTGTCCATTTTTTTAGAAGTTCCACTGTTATTTGGCTGTCAGTGTTTACTATGCCTAGTTTTTGTTCCATTTTTAATTTCGCGTTTTCTTCTATTTCTGTAAGAATCTGTAGAATCGCAATCTGCTCCGTTTGGTTGTTGGAGCAGTGCGTACCGGTTTATATTTCAGTTTTTTAATCAGTACCCCATTTTGGAAGATTACTGCTGCTGCTCCGACTTTTCCATTTATTTTTGTCCCGTCAGTCTAAATTTTTGTATTGTACGGTGTATTTTCTTGTGCTTCTAGGACTCTTTCAGTTTCGGGACGTCTTCTAAGGTGTAGGTGTATCGTTTTCACTGGTGATACGTGTGTCTTTATATGTCCCTATTATTTCTTGAATGTTTTATGTTATCGGTTGACTGCTGCCAGAACACAAGACGCTTTATAGGACGCTTTATGTGACAGGCTTTTGTAATTCTTATATTCATCAATCTTTGTATTCTCTGAAATTGTTGCATGTTCTTCTTTTTTAGGATGGCTTCTTTCCGTACTTGCACGCCGTATAGCAGTGTGTGTGTGTGTGTGTGTGTGTGTGTGTGTGTACGCGTGTGTGTGCGTGCGTGCGTGATACGGTGAGGGGGAGAGTGTATGCGTGTGTTAGAAAGAGAGTGTGTGTTAGAGAGAGAGGGAGAGAGAGAGAGGGGGGAGGGAGGGTGCGGCTATGCAGATACACCTTAAGAAAAAATGATGCACTTACCATTGGAGTCCCCACGTTTTTTGCCTTGAGGTATACATGGTAGGTAGGAGGTAGGTACAGATTGGTCGATCGATCAATTAGGATAATTCGCTTACCAAATGCCACGTGTTCATCCATGATAAAGTGTGTAACAGAATGACGTGTCCTCTCCAGTGAAAATACCTGTAAATATATTTTGGATTTAATTTACTTCTAGTTTCTCCTAATATACTAAATAAGTGTGTGTCCCTTATATACTCTTTTGGAATAAAATTCAGTTAATTTCTTTTATCCGAAAACTCTGTCTAGATTGTTAGAAATGAGCCCTCCATGAATTAAAAACTGACTATTTTACCAAATTGGCCAAAATAAAGTAGTTGTTCTACATTTAACATAACGAATATTTTAATCAGCTTGTAATAAGGCATTATAAAATTTCAGTACTTATCCCAATACCGATGGTAAGTTTGGCAATATATTTTAAAAATATTAATTGACCATGCAGAATCCCCGATAACATGCTGAGCATAAATTGGGAACCATTTATCTAGAACAGCGGTTCCCAACATTTTTCGACTCGCGAACCCCTTCCACAAATATCTGAGCTGGGTGAACCACTGACTTTAAAATATACGTACAGTAGGCATGCATAAAATGTAATTCCAAGCAAAAGGTTTAATAACCTTAAATTAACTTAACCATTAACGGGTAAAACCTAAAGTTACTCTAGTTACATAACTGTAAATCAGGCCTTCACGGTAAATATTACGTAATTTATTGTGGAAATTATGTGATAAATGCCGATCTCACCCATATCTAACAAGATAAATTGTAGAGTTAATTTAATTTTAAAATAATAATAATAATAATTATTATTTGTATTATTATTAGTATTATTTTTTTTTTTGATTGCGGATGAGCCCATGTAGGATTGCGCAAAGTACTTAGAGGCGTTTCCTTTGAGCCCAAACTTCCTTCATTCTTTTGCTATGAGCTTGTTTTCTATCATCTGTCTAAGTTGTTCCAGTTTTTTTCTTCGGTTTGTCCCCTTGGTCAACTTGCCACTTTATTTACCTAATTCTAAATATATCTCTGGGATATCTTCTTTAGTAATTCCTGCCAATTTTAAGTCCTTTTTGACTTCATCAATCCACTTCATAGTATCCACTGGAGCTTTAATTCTGTTTTCGTAGAATTCCATTATCTGTTTTGTAAGCCTAATTGAGGGTTCATTCGTTTAATATGGCCATAAAATTTTAACCTTCGTTGTCTAATATCACTATGAATGTCTGTATATATTTTTATTTCCTTTTTACTTCTGAGTCTAAATGCTTCACCTATGACTTGTGTACCTAAAACTTTTCTTATAATTTTGAATTCTTTTTTCACTATATTTTCGATATTTTTTTCTGTTCAAAATTAATGTTTCTGCTCCATAGAGGCATTCTGGTTGAATTACAGTGTTATAGTGTCGTAATTTTGTATGTAGAGATATGCATTTTTTATTATAAGTATTGTGAGTAAGCCAAAATGCTGTTTCCATTTTTGGCATCTACTTTTATTGGCATTAGTTTCAAATCCATTTTCCTGAATTATTTCACCAAGATATTTAAATTGTGAAACTCATTTAGTTTTTCCATATTTGGTTTCCAGGTATTTTGGTGCTTGTTTATTGCATGAAATATATTCTGTTTTTTCAAAAGAAATCTGCAGACCAACTTTCTCTGCAATGTCATTTAATAATTCAATCTGATTTTGTGCTGTTACAACGTCACGGGTTAAGATTGCTAGGTCATCAGCATGTGCTAGGCAATCAATCTTCAAATTTCCTCTTCCTAATATGATTGGTTGATTACATTTAAAAATTCTTTTCTGTTTATGCCATTCTTGTATTACTTTATCAAGAACACAATTGAAGTATTATTATTATTATTATTATTATTATTATTATTATTTTATGACAATGTCGCAGAAATTAAGGAAACAATATTAGGCCTAACCTCGTAACCCGCCATTACGGGAAAAAAAAATGGCGAATCCCCTAGGGGTTCGCGAACCATATATTGGGAAACGATGATCTAGATAACCTTATAACTCGCTCACTGTGTAGTGCAATGACTCATAGATTCAGGAATTTGTCCTGCGTAAACAAGGGGTGGACAAGATATAAATGTTTGGATATTGGGCACTACAATGTTGTTCAGGTTAATTGTCGTGACGTGGTCGTTAGAGTACCATCCAACGATTCGGGATTATTTCCTCGCCGGATAGGGAATTCTAAATATCCAAATAAAACTGTATGTGTTTTCCTTGAATTGTGTTGCCGTGAGCTGCTTTCGCCATGGATCTGGCAAAATTATAACATATCCAGAAGATTTTAACTATGAACATGTGGTTTTAGAATCCATGGTCCCTGCTTACAACCCTAAATACTGATCAATATTTCTCAGTAGTTGGCCTTTTCTAATCCCTATTATGGTCCATAGCCATTCCATGGAAAATGAAAGAGGACACGAAAACTTCATGTGAGATTGCATGAAGTGGAAAATTGCGTCAGCTAGGAATACAGGGATGTGAAATTTAAAATTGTCAACTTAATGGTTGATTAAAATTTATTATTATGTTTATTGTTTTAAGTTTCGCCCTCTTTGATGTACGTTGGATCAATCATTTCTCTGTGTGTTCCTTTCTTACTGCCCAGTATTTCTTCATTCTCTCTGATCTTCTTCGGGATAATAGGTTTGAATTTTTGTGTAGATTTATCTGGGAAACTTAAGTTTTCATTATTATTATTAATTATTATTTACCCTGACACTGTTAAGGCCACGTGGCCTTCTCTTGCATTCACCAGGACAAACATATGCTACATTAATACACTGCTCAAAACAATTAGAGGAACACTATGAAATATGCAAATATTTTTTCATTGGATAAAGGTACAAACATGAAATTAATAAAGTACATTATTTGTGGTTATTTATTTATTTATTGCTCATGTCAGTAAAAACAAATGAATAACGCTGACAATTAACTTTTCAAATAATTCCGCTATGTTAGCAATTGAATCGTGTGCTTATTTTTCAAAGTTAAACACTCGTTATATAGAGTTAGTATCGTGTATGGCCTCCACGACATTCGATGACACTTTGGCACCTTCGTGGCATGCTCCCAATAAGATTCTGGATTTCCTCTAGCGGAATATTCTCCCATTCCTCCTTCAGAGCATCTCCAAGTTGCTGCAGAGTTTGTGGAGCTTGATGTCGGTTCCTGACCTTCCTGTCTAGAAGATCCCACAAGTGTTCAATTAGGTTGAGGTCTGGGATGACCGCTGTCCACTCCATTACCTCAATTTCATTCCTCCTCAGGAAATCCCTGGTGACAGCCACAGAATGTGCCCTGGCATTATCCTGCATAAACACAAATCCAGGGCCTACTCCAATGGCAGCAGGTACTACATGCTCTTCCAGAACGTGCTCGATATACCGGACAGCATTCAGTCGCTGGGGAACAAGTACAAGGTTCGTACGATTATTGTACATAACTCCGGCCCACCCGACCATTTTTTTGGAACTATCCCTTCGTAATACGATCAATTTCCTGTACAGCCTCTGCAGAAAATCTTTCTCCTAGAGGCCGTCACGACACACCCTCAATCGAACCATCACGAGACGTGTAAGAGACGATACCTGGATTCGTCCGAGAAGAGCACAGACTCCCACTGGTTCAGGTTCCAATCACTCATGAGTTTTCAGTCATACATACTTCCTTGCTGCCTTATGCCCATTTGTTAATTCGTAGTTTTTTATAAATTAACGCGCCTTTTGGTATTTTTTGGACGAATATTCTCTTTCCTTAATCTGTTCCTTATGGTTTGGTCTGAAACCCGGATTCCGGAAGCCATATGAAGGTCATTCTGCAGATCTTTTGAAGTTTTTGTACGCTGTCGAAGAGCAGAAAGAACAAGGTATCTGTCATCCTGGGGGCTTGTTTTAAATTTACGGCCCTGGCCACGTCTTCTACAATACTGACCTGTCTCTCTGTGCCTGTTGCGTAACCTGGACGCCACGGAAGGAGAAACCCCAATCTCTCTAGCCACTTGTCGCAGAGATTTACTTTGTCGTAAAGGATGTAGAGCATGATACACTTCAAACTCATTTAAATGCCTCATTTTGTCAGAGACTTCAATAAACAAGGCAATAATCAACATTCGTCACTATAGCAACATCAGGAAGCTTGCCAATTAAAAGTGGCCAGTGCCTTCCAAAATAAAAAAAATTCTCTATATTTGTTATTTGAGGTAATTTCTCTGTATTTAGGCCATGGATCTTTAAAATTTGTATCCAATGATAAAATTAATAATTCAATTTACATATTGTCCAACTTTCAGCATCACAGCTTTAAAAAACAATTACTTATTCAATTTATTACAAGTGTTCCTCTAATTGTTTTGAGCAGTGTACATAGGGAATAGTTGGAAATCTTAACTTTTGATAGGAATGAAGTGTTTATGCCCGCGCGGCCGCAAACCACCGAGTTCGATAGTGTCGGCGAGTTAGTAAAGTTAATTATTTAGTTAATATTTAGCTGGCCTCTCCGTGATACTCCTATTGCATTTAAATATTGGATTATGACTGGAGCCCGGATTTGTATGTGAAATGCATGTTTTGTTTTACGCATTAAAAGTATGCAGAAATGATTTACACGTTAAGTGATCCCTTCACAGACAATTTGAGCGGTATTTGATAATACATATAAATGCATATTCCGGAGGAAAATGCTTATTTTAGATTTTTAATGCATAAATTAATATATTTTCCCAAATGTGATATTAAATTATAATTTTACCTTCAGCTAATTACTAGTAACTAATTAACTATTAACATTTTTAATGAATTGAGTTGTTTACTTGATGAAATTCCATATTTATTAATTAAATAAAAATAAAACTTAGTTTTATTTGATTTTCATATTTATTAAGATATAGTTCAGTGACAGCTGTTTTGGTACACTGTACCTTCTTCAGACATGTTAACAAATTATGAAATGTGTTATTATAGTACATATCAACGGATCTAAGCAACAATACAACAATCATTTATTTAAATTTTAAATTTAACAAAGGCGATTCAGTTGATATGTACTATAATAACACAATTCATAATTTAACATGCCTGAAGAAGGTACAGTGTACCGAAACAGCTGTCACTGAATTATATCTTTATAAATATGAAAATCAAATAAAACTAAGTTTTATTTTTATTTAATTAATAGTATTTTTAAAATTAATAAAGTCTCTGCAATCCATTGGATATAAGCGTAACGTGTACATTTACATCTGTGCAAGAGGGACTTGAGAAATAATATTACGGTATTGCTAAAATCGCATTTGATAAAGTAAGCTATTAAATAAAAATCCTGGCTAAAATATAATTTGTCAAATTAGCAAAATGCTCTCTGGTGATGGTATGCGTATGTCCGAATATACTTTTAGCTCTTATTCTCGTGCATATTTTATTCTACGTGTGTATATCGATCCCTGCAGCTGATATTGTGAAATATTTTTAAAATCATTACTATTATTATCATTATAGATTATGAGTATTGGATATGAGTTCTTAGGAACATTTTTGGACCAAAGAGAGACGAACAGACAGGTGAATGGAGGTGATTACATAACAGTGAGTTACATGATCTTTATAGGAAACCAGATATAATAAGACGAGTTAAGTCTTGTAGACCACGATGGCCAGGACATGTGGCACGAATGGGGAATGAAAGAGGGGAATGGAAACTTCTTATAGGAAAACCAGAAAGCAAACTCCCAGTTTGTAGACCAAGAATGAGGTGGGGGATTAATATTGGCCATGATTTGAGGGAAGTTGTACATAGGATGATTTGATAACATCGGTTCAGGATGGGGATGTATGGCGAGCTTATGCCTGGGCTGCCGTGAACCTATGGGTTCGATAGTACCAGTGAGTTAGTTATTATTATTTTATTATTACATTATATTATTATTATTATTGTTGTTGTTATTATTGTTATTATTATTATTATTATTATTATTATTATTATTATTATTATTATTATTATTATTATTATTATTATCATTACCTTGAAATGTAAACTAGAGGACTGGAGGGCATGGAGTGGATGGATAGACGCAAGTGGAGAAGGAAAATAAAACTTTAGGCACAGAAAGATATGTAAACATTAAAAATCTGTGTATAAATTACTATTATTATCATTATTATTATTATTATTATTATTATTATTATTATTATTATTATTAATTTCCTTGTTATATAATGGTTGTAATTGTTTCACACACCGATAACTGATAACATTTATTTCCGAAGTAGGGTTTCTCGAATAACTGTGGGAATATTTGTCTCATCTTTAAAGCTATCATTTGACTAAAATCCTTCCAGAGGATGAGTGTGACTTCAGCTGATTAGGCTATGTATACAGCCTACCCATTGATAAATTAAATAACACTGGCCAACAAAATTTGAAATTTTTTATGTTACAAGGGAGAAAATGTGTGTTTCTAACTTACTTTTTTGTGCTGATTTCAAATCCTTTTACGGAACTTTTCCATCGCCCAGGGGTTTCGAGTAATCACATGAAAAACATTTTTCGTGTCTATACAATACAATTTATTATATCTTAGCTGAAATTATATTTGCTCACCCAAAATGTATGCGAGTTGGATTTTCGGCTGTACTTCGCTTTAGGAATATCCCTCTTCAGTGTCCAGCAGTAGTCTGCTAACATATTTGGACACCATTTACCCTGATAGCGCCTTTCCATTTCCGCGATGTCCTGGTGGAAGCGCTCCCCGTGTTCGTCGCTCACAGCCCCTAGATTTTCAGGGAAGAAATCAAGATGGGAGTGCAGCAAGTGAATTTTCAAAGGCATATTACATCCCATTATCTTGTAGTTCTCAATCATCTCATTGACATGTTCTCTGTAGTTATCAGACCTGAAGTTCCCCAGAAAATTTGAGACAACATTTTTGAAAGATTGCCATGCAGCTGATTCTTGCATATTTAACTTGTTCTCAAACTGCGTATCTTTCATCAGTTCCTTTATTTGAGCGCCAACAAATATCCCTTCTTTCAATTTAGCTTCACTGATCCTTGGAAATTTATTTTTGAGGAAGAGAAATGCACTGCCATCACGATCCATTGCTTTCACAAAATTTTAAATCAAGCCTAGTTTAATATGTAATGGAGGCAATAAGATTTTTTCAGAACGTACAAGTGGTTGATGAAGAACATTTTCTTGTCCTGGATTAAATGACTCTCTCTTTGGCCAGTTCTTTTTATATAATGATTACTTCTATCTCTGCTATTCCACTTGCACAAGAAGCAGCAAAATTTAGTATAGCCAAGCTGTAACCCAAGTAAGATGGCTATAACTTTCAAATCCCCACATATCTGCCAAGAAAAATTGTCATACTTTATAGCGGATAGTAAGAGCTTCATATTCTCGTAATGTTCCTTCATACCAACTGCATGGGCTAAAGGAATGAATGGATATATGTTTCCATTATGTAGTAACACTCCTTTCAAACTTGTTTTCGAGGAGTCTATGAATAAACTAAACGCCAATCCTCAGATTTGTGCTCAACACCCAGTGACTGGAAGAAATTCTCAACATCATTGCAGAAAACTAGGTCCTTCTCTTTAGAAAAGAAATCCTCCAAATTCCTTTTGGCGATTGCGGAAAAAAGTTACTTTGGTGTCATCCTGCAGTAGCTTCCATCTTTTCAATCTTGAAGCAAGTAATTCTGCCTTGCTTTTACTTAAACCAAGATCCCGAACCAAATCATTTAAATCCTCCTGTGTTAGAAAGTGAGTTTCATTTATAGCATCATCTTCCGCAAAATCTGAATCAGTCTGTAAATCCTGAACATCAGAAAGTTCTTCAATCATTGTTATGTGATCTGGTGGAATTGGTATGGGTAAACCAGGCCCATGAAGTACCGGTCGAATTGCTGAATCTAACATTGGATATTTAACGGTGTGTCTTGACTTGGAAGTTATTCCAGATATATTTGTCAAGCAGAAGTTGCAGTCTGTCAAATGAGCCTTAGGTTCGCGCCATATCATTGGGACTGCGAAAGGCATATAACGGGATCCTTTCAATCAGCCAGTTAATAGTGTTACACATTTGGTACAACAGATTTCCTGGGCCCATATCTTGTTCTGGTATATTTTGTTGTTAAAATAACAGTGATAAGCTCTTCTTATTAGAGGAGTAAATTTTCGCTTCTGCGCTTTGAAAGTGAGCTCACCACACACGAAACAGAAGTTGTTTCTATCGTTAACACACTTTCGAGACATATTTCTTATACAAATACAATTTTAATCTTCTCTTTACAATACACTACTTAGTCTTTACAATACACTTCTATCACAATTCACTTGACTACGGAAGTGAGCACAGAATTAGCTTCTTTCTTTTAAGAAAGCTTCTATTCAACTGCGAACTTAAAACATACAATCACAGTTTTGTAGGAGAATGTCATTGTTGTAAGTTATGAATTCAAGACAACAATCGCAAAACATAAGTCCATTGTTGGCACAATGAAATTAAATATAAATGTAAAATAATCCTTCTAATCATCATGTTATATACCAAAAATGCTAATAAATAGGAAAATAATTATTTTCAAAATTACAAAAAAATGGTGGGTGATGGAACATTTGTGACTTCATTTTTGGAATCAGCAGATGAAAATACATAAGAATCACGCAAAATCTTTTATGTAACAAAATCACTGTTGACGAGTGTAGTAGGAACAAAAATATTAATGTAAGTTTTCCTTATATTAATATATCATAGAGCTTTGTGCTTAAGAGAAATATTCTGATTTCCCATTTAGAAGCCTTGGCAAATCTGAAGACGCCTGAACACTGACCATTAAAAATCATGTGGCATGGGTGATTTATATTTTCGAAGTCAATGTTTACGTTCATTGGAGAGATTCCAGTTCCATAAATATTGTTCATGCTAAGCCAGAATATCTTACAGAATATCATAACACTCATTAATATTTCTAACAGGTAACTGAGTAAGGTATTTTTGAACACCTGAATTTTAATGAGCAATATTATTTTAAAAAATGTATTAATATGAGACTAAAATAGTAAAGATATTATTGAAGAAATTGAAAACCGATATTGAACTAGGTCTTGGATAAAATAAATGACAATTTAAGGCGTGAATTTTAGTTCTATAGAAATTAAAGTTTTCGCACAAGTTTTAAACAATTAGATCTATTTTATCTTTTAGCATGTGGTATGATTTTTAACTTTGCAAATTAGTAACATCTGTAAGTATTCAGTTATCGTACGTTTCCTGCATTGAAAACTTTTGCTTGCAGTATATACCAATACGTTTAATAGTTTTTTAACCTGTGCACAGCATTTTACGAATTCGCTCCACATATCAAAACATAACGTCAAAATTTTGAAACTGCTTCTGTCATCACTACTAGTACTTCTACTACTACTACTACTAATACTACTACTACAAGTACTACTAATGCTACTACAAGTACTACTAATACTACTGCTTCTGCTTCTAATATTATTAATGCTACTATTTTTGCTACTAGTACTGTTAATACCACTGCTTCTTCTACTAACACTACTGCTTCTACTACTAACACTACAGCTTCTGCTACTAACGCTACAGCTTCTGCTGCTACTAGCACTACTGCTTCTCCTACTAGCACTAATGATTCTACTACTAACACTACTGCTACTGCTACTAACACTACTGCTTCTGCTACTAACACTACTGCTTCTGCTACTAATACTATTGCTACTACTATTTATATTACAGCTCCTATTATTAATTCACAAAACAATATAAGTAGTCGATAATCACCACTGTTACGCGACTCAAATTAACTATTATAGAAATAAAGTTAGAATACGACAAACGGTTATATAATTGTTATAACTATAACATACTAAAAGACCACGGAAAAGATTATAAGATTGATGCCATGTTTCTGTTCTTTGACTGCCATAAATTTTCTGTTGTGTTTTAATTGACATGGAAACAATACAAATTTTGGTCGGTGTTCATATTTTGTCTTTGTAATTAAAAGAATATCGTCACTAGATTTAACGCATATGTACAAATGTAGTTACAAATCAGTTGTGAAATTCAAATACGGAACATCGTGTTGTCATTCAAATTTGCTGTTTAGATCAAGAGGACACCTTAATGTGCCATAGGATTTGCGTTATAGGAAGTTATTACTGCTTTTATTTTGATCGTGATCGAGGTGGCTTTGTGCTGGAACATATTACAGTGCTTTCGAGACGAAATCCTGGTACTGCCTAAATTTACTGTGGTATCCTTCAGTAGAAACTATTTTGCCCTCTTTCCTTTGACGTGCTTGTAATTTCCTCATCATTCTTCATATCCTAAAATCAAAAAGTATCCATTGACTATTTTTTTACCCAAATGCAATTATTACAATCGTATTATTTTCCAAATAATTTAATGTTTAGATCTAACATAAAGAATACAGTATTTTGTGCTTTTTCTTCTCGATTGCAATTTTGGTTTAAATCCCGATATGCGCCTACATTTGAAACTGTTCCGACAACGGAGGTTAGGTAGTATATTGAGATATATTCATATTTTTTAATAAGGTACCAATGTCCGGAAATGATGCGTTTTCACACAATGAATAGTTAATTATGTTCCAAGATCAGTGTTAGTTCAAAGGATTTGAGTAATCATTACTTGACAACACCTCACATGTACGGAATCCGTGATACGTGGCTTCGAAACGGAATGTGGCTGCAACATGACGGAACTCCAGCTCACTTTGATGTCAATGTGAGGAGACATTTGGATACAACGTATCCAGGTCGATGGATTGGCAGAGGTGGACTACTCCCATGGCCTCCGAGATCACCTGATCTTACCCCTCTCGTCTACTTTTTGTGGGGCGACATGAAACAGTCTGTTTAGCAGACTCCATTAGAGACACGTATGGATCGTATAGCACGAATCCATGCTGCTACAGAAATAATTCAAACGAGGCCAGGCGTATTTGAACGTGTGCGTCAATCACTACATCGCCGATGAAAGCTCTCCAATGAGATGGGAAGTGGATATTTTGAAAACTTTATATGGCTGTGACAGTATTTTGAAGTATTGTGTCTTGAAATCCAACTGACGGAACTCATGAGAAGTTAACTACTCATAGTGTGAAAACGCATAATTTCCGGACATTGGTACCATATTAACATTGGTCGCCGCGGTGGACTAGTGGTTATGTTCCTTGCCTCTGGTCCCGAGGGTCGCGGGTTCAAACCTGGCCGGGGTCGATGGATTTTTTAGGATGAAAAAATCCAAGGAGCAAGTCCTCCGGGAGGGACTTTAAGCCGTGGGTCCCGAGTCTGAAGATTTTCAGGCTCGTAAAGGATCCTTAAGCCTGAATGAAAAGCGTCCAAGCAAAATTTAACGAATTTTCCCGTCCTAGTACTACCTTGGTTTCCTAGATGTCAGTATGAGGCGGAAAGCTGGCCACGGACAACTCAAATGACATCTATACGAAAACAAGTGTAACTAAATTAGTATGGTTCAAATTCTTCCCTGTAGGGGGAGAGCACCTAAATCTCTTTTAAGAGAAACATGGGCTTACAAGACAAAGAATTAACATTGGCACTATATTAAAAAATGTAACGGCCGCGGTGGACTAGTGGTTATGCTCCTTGCTCTGGTCCAGAGGGTCGCGGGTTCAAACCCGGCCGGGGTCGATGGAATTTTTAGGATGGAAAAATCCAAGGAGCAAGTCCTCCGGGAGGGACTTTAAGTCATGTGCCCGAGTCTGAAGATTTTCACGCTCGTAAAAGGTCCTTAAGCCTGAATGGAAAGGCCTCTAACCAAAATTTACCGAATTTTCCCGTCCTAGTACTACCTTGGTTTCCTAGATGTCAGTATAAGGCGGAACGCTGACCCCGGACCACGCAAATGACATCTATACGAAAACAAGGAACTAAATTAGTATGGTTCAAATTCTTCCCTGTAGGGGGAGAGCGCCTAAATCTCTGTGAAGTGAAGCATGGCTTACAAGAAGAAGATTAAAAAATGTTCATATCTCAATATACCAACTCACCCCCGTTTTCTGTGTTTTTTTTGCAACACTCTGAATATCTATGTCCGTGTGGATTTACTTCAGGATTTTAAAAAGTTAAACTGTGGCCTGGCATCCGTACAACATGCTGTCTCCAATTATGTTAGTAGAGCGAGGAATTATATGAAGAAAATTATACTAAAATATGAAATCATAATAGCAAAATATGAAACATATGAAAATTAGGGCACAAAAATATTATGAAGCTACTATTTTTAATCTTTTTACGTATATTTATATACACAAGCCCTGTATAATTTATGGGTATACATACTAGCACCCCAAATGAGACAAGAGGACCTTTCTGCAGCTCAATAAATCAAGAGTTTCACTGTATTTCCATTTTAATTATTTTTTCATTAATTCTGACTCAATATAAAATATCATTCAATATAATAAATTTGGGAATTTTTAACATTATGGGGTTTTATTGATTCTTATCAATAAAATATCATGTTCGTGATTTGAAGCAATTTTAATGGCTCGCATTAAAGTATATTGTGTGAGGAATCACGCTAACAAGCCGGATGGTCGTGGGTTTGAGTCTCAATGGAGTCAGGTTTTTAGCTGGACCAAACCTTCTGGCGGCATCATAGCCCTAAAGTCTACTCAGCTTTTAATTTAAATGAGTACCAGACTCATGTTCTGGGACAAAGAGGCCATCACGCAGAACTGAAAACCCAGTGGACATCCCTTGGAGATTGTCTAGTAATGTGGAAGTCTCAACATCCATCTCCCTCAAGGGCCTCCCAAGCCTGTAGTTTGACACTTTATTTCAATAAATGAATACTGGGTTTATATAAAACGCGATCAATTAATTTATCTAATGATATTTAATTACAAAATCCAAACATAAATAAAAAACAGAACATAGTAACCGTAGTAACATGCTTCGATCGAATATACCACTGACAAAATTTAGAGTAGGTACAGTTTGGGTGACTTCTATTTACCTTGCATAAAGATAATGAATTCCAGTATATATAAATGCCACAATAACATTAAATTGGATTAATCAGAACACACGTAGACCAAGTCCTAACTAACTCACTGGCACGATCGAACCCGTATGTTCATGGCTGCACGGGCATAAGCTCTCCATACATCCCTATCCTGAGCCATTGTTTTCAATCAACCCCTCTATAATTTAATTCCCTCAAATCATGGTCAATATTATTCTCCCACTTCATTCTTGATCTACCAACTGGGCGTTTTCCCTCTGGTTTTCCTGCAAGAAGCTTCCATGCACGTCTTTCATTCCCCCATTCGTGCCACATGTCTTGCCAATCGCAGTAGACCAATTACTGAATGCCATATTTGGAGAAACAACACGTTAAAATAAATTAATCCACAAATAATTATAGGGACGTCTGTCTGTCAGAATTATTTTTACGAACAAAAAGTATGCTCCACACCATATGATGTTATGGGAGCAAACATGTACTGCGCTATATATGATATTTGATGTAAGTGAGAATAATATTGGCCTTACCTACAAGAACTTTACTAATTTCATAAACTGTGGAGCAAGACCTTATTTCACAGCACAGCTTCAAGTTTAGCAGCAGCAGCAGCCTTCCCTACATTTAAATAATGTTATCCATTCACAAAATAAGGGCTGTCCTTAGGTAGGAAAAAGGAATAGGTTTCTACCTGAGATAAACAGTAGGTGAATGTTACTCTAACATTGTTGTTCTACTTTTTCATGTTCATGTCACAGATTAGGAAATCCCTGTTCTTGTTCTGTAGTTTCGGACAAAAGCCTCCACTTGGTCATTCCATGTCTCCTTTTTTGAATTATTTTCTTTTATCAAATCTATTTATCTTGTTCCAGATGGGATACTTAGGAATTTTCGCATGTCTACCATATTACATTGTCAAAAAATTTCAAAACTACAGTCACTCCAAAACCAGTTAGTAGAAATTTTATTTTAAAAAATTTAAAGTTGAAAAATATGAAGGAATATTAAATTTTTACTGAAATATGAATATTATGAAATATGAAAAAATATGTAGGTCTTATTTGATTCTACATATCATAAAATGTAAAGATACTTTGTCTCAGCGCTCTCTGACTAATAATTTAAAACATGAAATTTCATAAAAATCCTCGCTCTAGTTATTAGTATTTATGAATGTAATGTCTTATTTCTTACCTCTTTCATAGATTCCTCAAGTCTTCACTTAGGACGTGGTCCCTTAGTATGACACTTGACAGAGATCGTATAAATGTTATGTGTAAGATTTTATTCTACTTTTATAATTTTGGCTTAATATCCAACATTTGCTACCATAAAGGCTATAAAGAGGAACTTCAAATTATGTTGTGAAATATTAATGGAATTTCATTCCTCATTTTTTACCAAATTTCCGTCGTAAAACTCTATTCAATCCATTATATTTAATCAGTTTGCTCTGAATATCCATTTGAATATTGAATGAAATATGGCATCCTAAACACAAAATCTGTAACTTGTTCTATATTTTGTGTATTTAGGAAGCTATTTTGTGCTTGTTATCTTACTAAGTTGTAAATTAAAATGGGACAAAAAATAAACCTGGTTGAACGAGATGCCGTATAAAGTGGTTGACTTGTTCTTTTACGTGCTTTACAATTATTGCATTTATCTTTACTTTGTCGTGATGGAGTGGCTTGCGTGCTTAAATGATCCTGAGAGCTATGCCGGCGGTAGCATTGCTGCCGATAGGGCAACTCATGCCGGACTGGTCAAAGGTGATAAGCCAGACGAAAAAAGTACCATGTAGCTATGCCGGCGGTAGCATTGCTGCCGATAGGGCAACTCATGCCGGACTGGTCAAAGGTGATAAGCCAGACGAAAAAAGCATCTTGGTCGAAAGAGTGACGATGTTTCACCGTAAAAATACAACCGTCAAGAAATGCGGACATGGGTTCAATTGGGGTAAAATTTTCCGGACGTCAAATAGTGCCCCATTCAGTTCTCCGGGCGGGGACTACTTCAGCGAACCCATGCCAAAGGCTCAAACACAGGGACATGTTCCTAGGAACATGGAATGTTAGGACTTTATACAATAGCGAGTCACTAGAGATAATAACGCGGGAATTAGATAATCGCCTTGGACATAGTCGTTTTGCAGGTAGTTAGGATGCCAGGAGAAGATAGTCAGCAATCAGGAAGCTTTGAGTTATACTACGGGGGTGCAGAAAGACCTGCATTTGGAACGGGTTTTTTTTAGTCAGAAGGAGGATCATATTCGCTATCCGAGATATTACGTTTGTTAGTGATAGAATATCATACATAATTCTAGAGGGTAAACGACATGATTTTATAATTGTAAATGTACATGCCTCCACAGAAGATAAAGATGACAAGATCAAGGATGAGTTGTATGAATAATTAAAATGCTTATTTGATAGCCTTTCACGATATCATATGAAAATTGCCTTAGGAGATTTTAATGCAAAATTGGGCGGGAAGATATATTCAAACCAACAATAGGCAAATTCATTCTTCATGAAGATAGTAACGACAATGGGGTTAGATTAGTCACCTTCGCCACATCACAGCATCTCATTGTTAAGAGCACAACATTTCAGCATAAGGATATTCATAAATACACCTGGACATCTCCAGATGGCGAAACTCGGAACCAGATAGATCACTTATTAGTGGACAAACGCTGGCACAGTAGCATCATCGATGTTAGATCAGTTAGAGGGACAGACTGCAATTCAGATCATCATCTGGTCAGGGTGAAAATCAGACAATGGCTTTCGCTTATGAGAGGAACAAACGCTAAAGATGATTCTGTAAAATTTGAATTAAAGAACTTGAAAAATGATGAAATGCGGCAAGAATACCAAATCAAAATTGCTAATAGATTTGAAGTTCTGGAATCTTCAGATGAGAACGTGGCAAACGAAGAAGAAACTGATATAAATAAAGAATGGGAGGCTATAAGAGATACTATTAAATTGTCAGCATCAGAAAGCATTGGTTATTTAAAAAAAAGAGGCAAAATAAGAAATGATTTGATGAGGAATGTGCCGACATTGTAAAGAGAAGAAAGCTAGCAAAAATGAAATGGTTACACGAGCCATATGAGGTAAATTTGGAGCAATTGGGTAGTGCTAGACAGGAAACCATGAGGTTATTAAAGAGTAAAAAGAGGGAATATTTGAGAGAGAAGATTAATTATCTTGAAATGAATGCCAAAAATAGGAACATTAGAGAATTATATCAGGGAACTAGGATAGAAAAGAAAGGGTTTCAGGCTAGAACAATCATAATTAGGAATGAAAATGGGGATGTGATTGCAGATTCCAGGAGTATATTAAATAGATGGAAAAAGTTACTTTAATCAACTATTAAATGTACATACAGAACAGGATATTGAAGAGGATAATTTACAGACAGCAGAAATGCTAGTCGCAGAACCAAGTGCATTAGAGGTTGAAATGGCGATAGAAAAATTGAAGATGTATACAGCATCAGGTTCAGATGAGATTCCAGCAGAACTGATAAAATCAGGAGGAGAAAAATTGATGGACAAGATACGCCAGTTGCTTAATATGATTTGGGATAAAGAAGCTCTTCGAGATGAATGGAAAGAATCGTTTATCGTACCAATTTATAAGAAAGGAGATAAAACTGATTGCAATAACTATAGGGGCATCTCATTACTTTCAACTTCGTACAAAATTCTAACAAATATATTAGTAAGCAGACTTACTCCCTATATTGATGAGATTCTAGGAGATCATCATTGTGGATTTGGAAGAAACAGGTCTACAACAGATCAGATTTTTAGCTTAAGACAGATTTTAGAAAAGAAATGGGAATATAATGGTACTGTACATCAACTATATGTAGACTTCAAAAAGGCATACGATTCAATTAAGAGGGAGAAGTTATATAGTATCCTGCTAGAGTTCGGAATTCCTAAAAAGTTAGTTTGACTTACACGAATGTGTCTAAATGGCACAAAGAGTAGGGTTGCGTGTAGGCAAACAGTTTTCGGACACTTTTGAAATCCAGAATGGGTTGAAGCAAGGAGATGCACTATCTCCTCTACTATTTAATTTTGTACTAGAGCATTCCATTAAATCTTAAGAGAATGAGGAAGGCTTACAACTTAATGGTATTAATAAGCTGTCAGTTTATGCTGATGATGTGGTACGATTGGCCTATAGCGAGGAGATACTGAAGGACAACACGCACACACTATTGAGTAACACTAAGAAATTAGGACTGGAAGTAAATATCAATAAAACTAAATATATGGTCACACATAGAAATACATTATATAATGGAAATGGACAGCTAATGACAAATGAGGGAAATTTTGAGGAAGTGGCTGAATTCAAATACCTAGGAACAATAATCACAAATAGGAATGAGATGCACAAAGAAATTGAACATAGGCTCAATTCTGGAAATGCGTGCTATTATGCATTGCAGAGACTCTTGATGTCCCAACTCCTTTCAAAAAACGTTAGACTGAAAATATATAAAACTATTATTCTACCAGTTATATTGTATGGGTGCGAAACTTGGACTCTTACTTTAAGGGAGGAAAGGAGATTACAGGTATTTGAGAATAAAGTACTTAGGAAAATTTTTGGACCAAAGAGAGATGAACAGACAGGTGAATGGGGAAGACTACATAACATTGAATTACATGGTCTTTATAGGAAGCCTGATATAATTACAGTTAAGTCTCGTAGACTGCGATGGGCAGGACATGTTGCACGTATGGGGAATGGAAGACTTGCATGGAAGCTTCTTGTAGGAAAACCAGGGGGAAAACGCCCAGTAGACCAAGAATGAGGTGGGAGAATAACATTAACTCTGATTTGAGGGAAGTAGATTATACAGGGAATGATTGGAAAGCATTAGCTCAGGATAGGGATGTATGGAGAGCTTATGTCCGTGCGGCCATGAACCTACGGGTTCGATAGTGCCAGTGAGTCAGTAAGTAAGTAAGTAAGTATAGAAAGAAAGTAAATAATATATTAATTAAAATAAACATTTTTAGTCTTCTCTTCAGACGACATCCCGCTCAGATTGGTTTATTTATTTATTTTTTTTACTCTAATGGTAATTTCTTGCGTACCAATCTATAAGAAAGGGGAAAAATACTACTTTGCACCAACTATAATGGCATTATCTTTACTTTGAACTTATTACAGAATTCTAACAAAAATGTCAGTATCCAGACTTACTCCCCATATTAATGACATAATAGGTAAATATAAATGCCTGTTTGGATTAAATATGTCTATAATGGATCAGATAATTTTTAGTATAAGAAATATTTAAGAAGGAAATGAGAGTATAATGGCACTGTAAATCAATTATATGTAGACTTAAAAAAATATATGATTCAATTAAGACAGAACTTATATAGTATCCTGCTGGATTTCAGAATTCCTAAAAAAAAGTTAGACTAATTGGAATGTGCCTATATGGCACAAAGAGTAGGGTGAGGGTAGGCAAAGAGTTTTGTCCCTACCCATAGCCGAGTGGTTAAGGCAGGAAGCCTTGGCGCAGAGCTACGAGACTTAAACTTGTTCGAGTCTCTATTGGGGGAAGAAATTTGTCATGGAATTTTGGCCAGTATGGGACCGGTGGCCATCCAGCATCGTGAAGCATTTGGGAAGCAAAAATAAGTAGCGGCTCCAGGTTGAGAAAACCAGTAATAACTGCTTGTGGACCCGACATACTGACCACATGTCATCTTTATACTGGCTGGATGATCATCTACCGCTGTGATTAACACATGCGGATGTGAGGCCAGCTGCCGGCTGGTAGGCCAAGAGCTTTCTAGGCCTGTCGCGCCATGGAGTTTTAGTTTTTTTATTAGTTTAGGCAAACAGTTTTCTTATACTTTTGAAATTCACAATGGATTAAAGTATGGGGATGCTATTAAGTTTTTAGAGGACAATGAAGGCGTACAACTCGGTGATATTAATGAACTGTTGGTATATGCTGGTGATGTAGTATTATTAGATGATAGCGTGGAGATATTAAGGGCCAACACGGCCACTAACACTAAGAAATTGATGCTGGGAGTAAATATAAAAAATTAATATATGGGTCACATCCATCCATAGTAATTCTGCCCGAAGGCAGGTTTTTCACTGCAATCTTAGCAATTGCATGCCATGCTTTGCAGCTTTTCTAGGGAATTGTAGGTGTGGTAGCTTCCCATTGCTTTCCACACCGTGAAGGACGATGATGATGATGATGATGGTGGCCATATGATATCTGGGACCGTTTGGGCCTTAAATGTTTCCTGACATTTGTCTTACAGGTGAGGAAAAACTCCGATAAAAACCTCACCCAGAAAGACTGTCCTGACCGGGGATCGAAACCGTGCCCGCTGCGTGACAAGGCAGCACGCTACCTGGAGACCACAGCGGTGGACTTTGGGGTCACATATAGAAATTAATTATATAATGGAAATGGACAGTTAGTAACAAATGTGGGGAATTTTGAAGAAGTGGCTGAATACCTAGGAACTACAATTACAAACAGGAATGTGGTGCAGAAAGAAATTAAACATAGGCTCAATTCTGGAAACGGATGCTCTCACGCATTAGAGTACTCTTGCCATCCCAACTTCTGTTAAAAAAAAATGTTAACCTAAAAATATACAAAACTGTTATTATTCCAGTTAAGATATGGATGCGAAACATTGATTCTTACTTTAAGGGAAGATAAAATATTACGATTATTTGAAAATAAAGTTATTCGAAAAGCTTTTTGAACCAAAGAGAGACGAACAAACAGGTGAATGGAGAGACTAAGTAATAATGAACTACGTGATCTTTATGGGAAACCAGATGTAATAAGAAAACAGTTAAGTCTTGTAAATTACAATGGGGAGGACATATGACATGAATGAGAAATGAGGGAGGGACATGGAAACTTTAGGAAAACCAGAGGGAAAGCGCTATTTAATTTGGCCAAGAATGAAGTGGGAGAATAACATTAACCATTATTCGAAGGAGGTAAGTTATAGAGGAGAAGATTGGAAAGCATTTGCTCAGGTTAGTGATGTATGGAGAGCTTAGGTCCGCGGGGCCATGAACCTTCAGAATCGATAGTGCTAGCGAGTTTGTTACTTATTTCTGCTTGTTTTTATTAACATCATCTTATTTAACGTCTGTATATCTGTAGCATAAATATCCATTAAGATTAATAATTTTCTTCATTCATATGAATTTTTCATTTGTGATATTTATCATATTTCCAGATGATATTAATTACAAATGGTTTAGTATTTCTGTTTTATGCTTCTGGAAAACTCCTCATCTAACTTTCTAAATGTATCCAGATAATTTTATGTCAGGTATACAGTACTGTAAAATAAAAAAAAAAAATTTAAAATTAATACTGTAGAGGAAGTTCGGGTAATGTGGACTCTTCGTGTTGAGTGGACCCTATTAATATCTTCTTTAATTAGTGCTGCCCTCGAACAGAAAACATTTTTAACTTATTCCCCTCTGATCAACTTTGACGTGTTCAAGGCCAGTTTCTTTTATTTTTTGTGCGAAGAACGGTTTATTTGTGATATTAATGAAAACTACCATTTGAGTTTTTCAAGCTAAGAATTAATTCTTAATTTCTGCTATTGAATATTATAAACATTTGAAAAATCTCCTAAATATATTATATTATGTAGATGCTGTTTTAATATACTGATGGGTTTGGTTTTACATTATGTGACATGGCTGCTGTATAAAATAATTAAACATAACACAGGAATTCGGTTAATATGGATCATCCACGAGGCGATTAAAGTGGACCTGGGTCAAATTTACACGAATACGTATATTTTATCAAAGAGGGTGCTATCTGTAAAAACAATGAACTTAATTAATTTTATTTAATATCCTTGTAATTTTACTAAACCCAAAGACCATTGCTGTCTGCAGATGAATGACGTGTGAATGTTACAAACAACAATAATTTTTTCAAAACACAAAATAATTATCAATGCTTTTTGATTACGATTAGCCATAAATACTTTCAAATTAATTTATGCCTGTCTGTATAAATTAATAGCTTAAAAACAGTCTAAAAGTTAGGATGAACTCTGGGGTCCACCTTACCCGAATATGAAGGTTAAAGTGGACCTTTCTTGTAATGTAAAAAAGTTTATAAATTATGAAGATGTTTCCATATTTGAATAAAATAATAATGCTATTTCGTAGTTATAACACTAATGATAATCACTGTAATTAAACAAAATTCAAATCCCTTAATTAAAAGAAGAAAAACAACGAATTCAAAATAGGAGTCCACATTACCCTAAGTTCCTCTATATTTTACTTAAATATAAACAAACAGGTCTAAATATCTATGTCTCAGTATGTAATATTACAATTAAATAGTGCTATATAACTGTCATATATGACCTGCTATACAGCAAGGGGTCAAGTTATGTATAATAGATTTCAATTATGATTTCATAAGGAAATAAGCCTAGTAAACTCGGAATAATTGGTCAGTATTTGAGTTTCCTGAGGAAGCCCATGGAGAGAGGATGGCCGAAATTTCGAATAATTCCTAAAATTATATTTGAAAATCATCCAGAAAGCTACAGATTTATATAAAATATAATAGTACTGAGATAATATAGTTTGGGTGAAAGAAAAGTTAACACACTACTCGTGTCCGACATAATGCCAAGTCGAGGGATGAGATGAGATGAAGCCCCCTCATTGAAGTTCTGTGATAGACGAGGATGCCGGTTGATGAGGCTTGTAGCATCAACAGAGAGGCAAATGAAATGAAACGAAAGGGATGACATTGGTATGGAAAATGGTGAAATCAAATTTTTGGTAGGGGGAAAAGGAGATAAACCGGAAAAAAAAACCTGCCCTGGCACCTATCAGAATCAGAATCAATGTTCGTTCAATCATGAACGAACGAACAACAAGTCTGCATAGAATGCGGTTTTTTTTATGGCGGCTCCTATGCAGTTCTGTCGACACTAAATTTTGTCAACATCTGTCCACCATGAACCCTACATCAGGTGACCGAGACGCGAACACTGGATCCAGAGGTAGAGATCAAATGTCTAACTATTATGCACCACGGAGTAGAAGGTTTGGTGTATATATATTTATATATATATATATATATATATATATATATATATATATATAACCTCTCCCATTATAGGCCCTTATACATGCCCCACGTCACACGGGATTGGCAGATATACCGTGCGTTCCACTCCCAGCCGGGCCGGCAGACGATATGCACGTTTACTTATAAGCTAAACCTCTCGAAGCGTGCATGTCGTTCTGCCGGCCCGACTGGGAGTGGGACACACTGTATAATGGAATTAATTGGCTTGAAATATTTTGTGAGAAAAATATTATAAAATGGTTTAATAGATTTTTATCTACTACTTAATATCACTCTAGGAAGGTAATAAAACTGGTAAATTAATTACTCGTAATGAATAAAAGTACAGATGATGACACATTTATATTTCTGGATTGCAATCTAATTTTTGACACACTTTACCAAATTTTCTTTTTAATCACACAATAGACCCAGCATTAAAGCCTATGAATGTTATTGTTTTATAGCGAATAAACATTTAGTTTTTTTTGCTAGTTTCTCGTTCTAATTTCCTGAACTGTAATTGTTTTAGGATAATTTAAGTTTATCATCTGGTAGATTTTATTTTGTTTACTAAAATCTAATTCTAGTTATGCATACTTTATTAAATTTTTTATGAGCTTCTTGTTCTATTTTGAGATATAATTGTTTTAGGTTATTCAAGTGTTACATCCGGTAGATTTTATGCCATTTTTTATTTAAATATAGTTTTAATTAAGCATTTTTTATTAAAAAAATAACTTCCTAATGCGTGTTGATCTCATTCTATAAATTCAAGGATCTGAAACAAATAAAATATTGATTTAGGTTGAAATTCTTTTTTTCAGATTTAAAAATAATAGATTTTGCCTGTAGCTAATCGAATTCCAGTAAACTGTGTATAGGAATATGCTATATGTGTTTCGTATGTGATGCAAAGGTACAGAAACACACAGTACTGATTCAGATATCAAGTTCCTAAGCCTGGATCTGCACTGTATATAAACAATTATTATATTTAAGGACGCGAAATGAATTTTAAAATTAGTTCAGTTAAAATTTTAGGTAATTCTTTTATCCCCAATTGAGATATTTGATACGGCTGGATGTACGTCAATACGTATTTAATTCTATTTTCTCCCTCTCTCTCACTCACTCACACGCACGCACGCACACACACACACACACACACACACACACACACTCACACACTCACACACTCACACACTCACACACTACACACACTACACACTCACACACTCACACACTACACACGCACACATGCACACACACGCGCGCGCGCCCCGCTTACACATGCAGACGCACTTGCACGGATACGTATTCTCCATAGACGAAGTGAATGAAAGCAGTCGGTATTTCATACGTCATGAGTGTTCCTTTATTCTCAGGTAGTTTTCCATTGTATCGCTTGCAATTCTCCGTGCCCCCTTCGTCCCGTGCTTTCATACTCTTCGTGTGTTGACTATACATGCATTCATAGCATGCATGCATACGTATTTTCGATTATGTATGCAATAATGACTTTTAAGAATGATTTTGTGTCTGATACTTTTACAGCTTATGCTTTAATTGTTTGGGGCATGTCGTAACTTTATTTGGTTTATGAAATACGTTACAAGCCGAAAGGTCAAGGGTTTGAGTTGCGATAATATGAGGGTTTTTAAGGGCACCCGGTACTAATTTCCTTGCAATTTGGTTTAAAAATATGCAACATACAATTTTTTTTCGGTTTATTCTTAAGTTCCATCCATAGTAATTCTGCCCGAAGGCAGGTCCTTCACTGCAATCATAGCATTTTCATGCTATGCTTGCAGCTTTACTAGGGAATTGTGTAGGTGTGGTAGCTTCCCGTTGCTTTCCACACCAGTGAAGGATGATGATAATGATAATGGTAAGGATGATAATGATAAGGATGATGGCCATATGATTTCGGGGACCGTTTGGGCCTTAAAGTATTCCTGACATTTGTCTTACAGGTGAGGAAAAACCCCGATAAAAACCTCACCCAGAAAAACTGCCCCGACCGGGGATCGAACCCGGGCCCGCTGCGTGACAAGGCAGCACGCTACCTCGAGACCACAGTGGTGGACATTCTTAAGTTATGTGCATGGAAATTATGTCACTAATTAAACAAGTCTTCCTGAACATAATGGCACTCTGGTTAACATATTATACATATTTCTTCATGAGTAATTTAAAATACAAACAAAAATGAAAATTAAAAAATCCAACTTTTTAAAAGCATTCTCTTGGTACAATTTTTTTCAAAAACTACGAATCCAATAATTGTTTCCAAAATTTAGAATGTTATTGTCCATAGTTAATTTGACAATAATAAGATTTCTGATTAAATTAATTCAAAGGCCAAATTTATTTTGTTAAAAATGTTGCATACATTTTTTTTTTAATTTGAAACACCGTCAGTAGCACATAGATAGTATTACTTTATTAATATAGAGCTCTTTAAACTGCATATCCGTACCAATAATTATTCTCCTATCTTTCATAGTTTGAGAAAAGTGTATCGAAATATGAGAAAACACGTTACGTAAAATGCAAAAAACAAAAACAAAAAATGTGCACATTAGCAGAACACAGAGACGCTACTTTTAAAAATCAGTTTTTATGGGTTTAAATGTCGAAAATCGACAAAATAATATTACACATCTATAGAATAGACCTTCGTGGATTTTTTGAAGCAAGAAGAAAATAATCGATTATTTCAACCCAAATAAGAAGTGGGTGCCCTTAAGCTTGCCAGAACCTTATGGCGGATTATGGCCCTGAGTCGACTTAGGTTCTAACGAAAATTAATACCATACTTACCGGATGAGATCTACTACCGAATGTTTAGGCCTATGTCCAATAGGTGTCACTGGGCAACATAGGATGCGATGAGTCCCCCAACTCTGGCTGAGCGGGCTATGTGATGTGTTGGTTCAATTCGCCATGCGAAATAAATTTTCTCATGGCATTTCGGCCATTGTAGGACTGGTGACCACCTAAAAATGTGAGGAATTTGGGTAGCTACAATAAATAGTGGTTCCACGTTGACGATACCAGCCATAACGACAGGGGCCCGACATGCTGACCACATGCTACCTCTACACTGACTAGATGATCGTCCATCTCTGTTATTTTCTCAAGTGGATATTAGGCCAGCAGCCGTCTGGTAGATCATGGGGCTTCCAAGCATGTATCACTATCCAATACTTTTTTAAGATTAACATTAATATATTTGTACACCTGATGGTTGGGTTTTTGTGCATCCGCCGTTGATCATCCGATATGTGGGCACATCACTGTGACAGTACGACTTTGCTAATGTGGATGGCCGCCGCAACAGACGCCATTTGTAGTCGCCCTTTAATAGAGGCAGCAACTACATTTACCCGTTATCCTGGGTCTCGGAACCATTGTCGTGTACTGAGAACCGGACCAGCTTAACCCGAGATTTTTACGAGGTGTTCTCCTCCCACTCCTTTTACAAACGAGTATAGGACCGTATTTGGCGGAGTTATTATTATATCTATCCAAAAGTCGGGAAATAATGAAAAGGAACTCAAAAGTTATCACCCATTAGCATTTACATGTATAGCAAGAAAAATATTTGAGAGGATCATACTACAAAGACTCGTGCATCAAGTAAATAATTGGAAACTACTCCCCGAGGAACAATATGGATTTAGACCTGAACATACAACAATAGATCAAATGCTATAGTTTAGCCAAAAAGTAAAATGTGTGCAAAATTGCAAACCGACGAAACACACTATTGCAACCTTTCAGAAGTTTGCTAAACAACTCTGTAATTCCAATAAATAAATAAATAAATAAATAAATATACTTCAGAACATAATTAAACTTTAACCCTGCTAAATCAGAAATTGAGTTCTTTACAAAAAAATAAGAATTTATATACAGGGTGTTTCATAAAGGATGGCGCAAACTTAAATGGTTGAAAGTACACGATAATAGAAGCAACAATATCCCAATAAACATGGGTCCGCAAACGAGCCGTTTGCGAGATAATTACGAATGTATGGTTACGTCGGAGTTTGTGGTACATGCATGATGGAGCTCCGGCACATTTTGCTGCTGCTGTGAGACGGCATCTAACGCGCAGATACGGCCAAAGATGGATAGGTCGAGGCGGATCTGTACCTTGGCCTCCATGATCACGTGATCTAAATCCTTTGGATTTTTATGTCTGGGGTCACCTCAAAACGAAGTGTACAGCACACCCGTTAACACGATTGAAGAACTGGAGCAGAGAGTTGTACATGCTTGTCAAAAATTCAGAAATGATCCAGGGTTTTTCGAAAGAATTCGACATTCATTGCAGAGACGAGCTCAGTATTGCATCCAAATGCAAGGAAGACACTTTAACATATCCTTTAACAGGTAACCCATAAGTGAAGTGAACTGTGAAATGTGAATTAAATGAGATGAAAAATTAATAGTAAAGTCTAAATTCAAATAAATTTCTACTAACTAGGACGATGTTTACAATGAAGTCAGTGGCGGCTTGTAACCATACATTCGTAATTATCTCGCAAACGGCTCGTTCACGGACCCATGTTTTTTGGGACATTGTTGCTTCTATTATCTTGTACTTTCAACCATTTAAGTTTGCGCCATCCTTTATTAAACAACCTGTATATATAATGCAAACCCAAACGTATATTTTAAGAATGAACTCCTAAAATGCAATATACATCCTAAATATCTAGGATTCACCCTTTTTCCAGATATTACTTCACATAAACATATTGAAACAATTTGCAATAAAGGAAGAAAGGTATTAAAAATTATGAAAATCTTAGCAGGAAAGGACTATGGTGCAGATGCAGCAACACTTAAAACAACGACAATGCTTTTATAAGACCAATAATAAAATACAGATTTCAGATCTGCAACACAGCATCAAGAAGCAGTCTACAAAAACTTGAAAGTTTACACTCAAAGACAGCAGAATAATAACAGACCTACGAAATAGCTGTCTAAATTAATTAACACTTTATTAAGCAGAGATGTCAATTTAAGAATGATGAGAGATGAAATGACAGCAAAAATATTAGTGGACTTGGAAGCTTCGGAAAGTAAAATAGAACATTCCCAAAATTTTACCAACTGGAAAAATAAACAAAGATAAAAAGAGGACTCACCTTCTGGTTCAATTAACAAATATATGTATATATATGCAGTGATGGTTACACACACATTCCTTTCTAATCTTTCATACCGCGTATAGGATTACCAAAAGTATATTTTCACCTAAATTTGCAACAAACTGCTAACAAAATTGAGCACCCTGAATACCTAAAACAACTTTCTCTAGAAATTATAAATATGATACCTAAAAATGCCATAAAATATTCACTGACAGTAGTAAGGATGAGTTTGGACATAAAGGTAGCAGTGTTTCATAAAGGAAAATGGAACAAATAAAAAACTAAAAGTGAGAAATCCTAACTACAGCTCAGCATATAGATAAGAATTGATAGCAATAGATGGTGATTTAAAATCCATTGCAGACTCAATATGCATATGGAGCCTCACAGACAGCAAAAACTCATTACTATACATCGTCAGAGCTACCAAGATGTTCATGATGCAAGAGGAATAAATATATCGAAAGAACTATCTCAAAAAATCTCAAATACAATTATAGTGGTTATATCACATGTGGGTGTTCAGGGTAACGAGAAGAGCAGATAGTTTGGCAAAAGAAAGGAGCAAAAACACAACATCGGAAACAGAACAATTAACTTTCACTGAGGTGTTATATTACATATGTATAGCAAAGATTAACTTATGAGTATCAGAACACAACGTGCATAAAGCAATGAACCCTGGATACTCCATCAGCATGACACTTCAATGGAAATAACAGACAGCTATAGCAAGACCAAAACACGACACCTTAGAACTCTTTAAAACAATAACAGTAAGTAGACATTCCCAATCTGCCCAAAGTGTAATATAAAAGAAGTATCATCACAGCATGTAGGCGTACTCTAGTGCATGAACAGCTCAGCAACGGATCTCTGGAATCAACCTGCAGATATAATAACATTACTTCAAAACGTCCATCGCTGTGGTTTCGAGGTAGCGTGCTGTCTTGTCACGCAGCGGGCCCGGGTTTGATCCCCGGTCGGGGCAGTTTTTCTGGGTGAGGTTTTTATCGGGGTTTTTCCTCACCTGTAAGGCGAATGTCAGGAAAAATTTAAGGCCCAAACGGTCCCCGAAATTATATAGCCATCATCATCCTTATCATCATCATCATCACCATCCTTCACCGGTGTGGAAAGCAACGGGAAGCTACCACACCTACAAATCCCTAGTAAAGCTGCAAGCATAGCATGGAAATGCTATGATTACAGTGAAGGACCTGCCTTCGGGCAGAATTACTATGAATGGACTTAAAAACAATAACTTCATGGATATGGTTTAGAATATCCTGGGATAAGCAACAACTACTGCTACTATTTTAATCTAGTTGTTGGATTCAGTGCAAGTCAATTGTTATATTTAATACTTAACCAATGGTGTATTAAACGATTTCAAAAATGTTGTAAGTGCCAATTTGCTAAGTCGCTTACTGTTATTATTTTAAGGAGTTCTAAGGTGTCGTGTTTTGGTCTTGCTATAGCTGTCTGTTATTTCCATTGAAGTGTCATGCTGATGGAGTCTCCAGGGTTCATTGCTTTATGCAAGTTGTGTTGTGATACTCATCTTGTTAATCCTTGCTATACATTTGTAATATCGCTTTAATAGTTCGTGGAGGGCAATGATGGACATGGAAGAAAAGATACCTACTTTCTCAGCTATGGTAAGGAATGCTAGTTTTGTCTCCCGCAGTAGCCGAATCTTTTAAGGCAACATCCTTATTGCAGAACTACGAGGCATTAACTGGTTCATTTCCCCTTGGGAGAAGAAATGTTCTCATGACATTTCGGCCAGTATGGTACCGGCGCCTATTCAGCATGAGGACTCGTCGAGAACTGGAGGAGATGTCTGTGTCCACGAAGGAAGCGGCAGGGACAACTCAACGGGAAACGACCTCTGAAAGGCAGAGTTCAAATCTCAATAAAACAACAAGGGAACGAGGTGAGTCGCGGGGAACGACATCTGAGAGGCAGAGTTCGAGTCCCAAGGAACCAACACGGGAACGAGGGGAATGTGAGAGAACTGACAACCCTGTAGAGAAGAGGACAGAGGACAGCAGTGTGAGGGAGGAAAGCTCGTGCTACAATTATAAGAAGCAGGATGTCGGAAAAACTTGCAAATACAATGCAGAAGGGTCGCCAAGAGCAGGTAAAAAAACCATTAGAACATAGAGGACAACCCCCCTCTCAGAATTGCTCTGTGGGATATTGAAGGATTGAAAAAAAACTACTGTCTTCCGACAGATTAATTGATTTTGTTAAAAGTTTTAGTTTTATTTCATTTATAGAAACTTGGATGGGGGACAAAGACCATATTGAACTTGATGGATTTAATTGTATAAATAAGGGGAGGGGTAGTAAACAAAAAAGGGAAGGTATCCGGGAGGGATAGTAACAATGTTGAAAAAAAATACATTTAGACATGTTAAAATACAGGGTGTCACGTGTATTCATGTAAAAATCGGAGATCTTTGCTTATGTATCCTCTCGGTATATCGTCAGCCAGCTGGATCTCGATACTCTATATCTACCTTTTTTGATGACCTGGGAGATACAATGATAGAACTCGGACATAAATTCCCGGAGGCAGATACTCTTATAATGGGAGACTTTAATGGTAGAACTGGGGGAGAAAATATAACTTTAGGGGCGGAAGAAGGAGAGGAAGATTTAAGAAAGGGATTTCGGGCGAGTAAGGATAGGGTTATTAATACGTATGGGAGAGAACTTCTGACGTGTTGCGACATTTATAACCTAGAAATGCTAAACGGAAAATACAGGGAAGATATTGAAAGAGAACTTACGTTCATAAACGGTAATGGAGAAAGTGTCGTGGACTGTATGCTCTGCTCACAGAATCTTATTTCTAGGATTGCAGCTTTTAAAGTAGCGGACAGAATCGAATCGCATCACTCACCTATCGAAATCCAATTAGAATTTGAAGAAGAGGAAAGGGAAGTGGGGAGCTTTAATACGGGAAAGAGGGGAGACACTAGAACTGTTAGGCGGTTCTGTTGGAGAGAGGATAAGACACAGGAACTGCTTAACAAACTAGAGTCTTCGACACCGGAGGTAATAGGCGATGTGGAGGAAGAGGTGAAAAAATTAAGATTACTAATGTGGGAAGGGGGGAAAATATGCAGATTAGAGGAAAATCAGGGCAAAAATGATATGGAGGCTGGTACGATAATGCATGTAGGGAAGGAAAAAGACGAGTGGAGAGGGTTTAGTGAGGTTCAGAAAGGAGGGTGGCGACTTCAATCGGCGGGTGTACATAGAAATGAGGAGATAACGGCTAGAACCAAGGAGAATTGGGAGGGAAAAATCTTGGAGAGAATTAATCAGGCCATGAAGGAACGGGATGTTACCAAAATTTGGAAAGTAATTAGGGAAATTAAATATCGTAAAAAAGTAAATCAAATTTCTCCAGAAACATGGGTACTTTATTCCGAAAGGGTGTTTACAGGAGGGGGGAATTGGGAGGGACCGCGGCTATTATTAGTTGGTCAAGACGTACCAATGCTAGACTCGGAGATAACAAAAAATAGAGGTGAGGGATGCGATTCGATCCATGAAAAATGGAAACGCTCCTGGTCTAGACGGTATACCAGCCGAGTTCTATAAATAAGCCTCGAAAATTTATAAATGGACAGGTTACATAGTAGATACTGTATTTTTAACATTTATTTTTAAAAATGAAGCTATCCAGATGAATGGTCCACATCAATACTGCATCCTATTTACAAGGGTAAGGGTGGAGTTAACAGTCCGGACAATTACCGCGGTGTCTCTCTTCTGCCGGTGTTTGGAAAAAATTATTGCACAGTGTTATATAACAGGCTAAAAAATTGGTTAAATGAAAATAATAAAATTTCACAATACCAAGCCGGGTTCAGGGAAGGCTTCAGGACGGCGGACAATCTATTTGTCCTGATAACTGCAATTAACAGATGTTTGAGTGTCAAACGAGGCAGGTTACACTGTACTTTTATAGATCTGAAAAAAAGCATTTGACTCTGTTGAACGCAATGCCCTATGGCAGAAATTATGGCAACTAAGGGTTATCGGGAACTATGATTAGGGCGCTAATGGGAATTTATAAAAAAAAGTTCCGAGTTCTGTGTTAAATATGGGAGGGACCAAGTTTCAGAAAATATGGTTGGTTGGTTGGTTGGTTGGTATCTAATGTCGAGCACTTGATAATGAAATGATTCGCTCTCTTGCACTCCAATATTTAGCAGAAAGGCTGGTCTCTTCTACAAAAGCTGGACAACGGAGGAGATGGTTTCTTTCCATATCTTCATTTAAATTGCAAAAAGGGCATTTAGGTGAATCTGTTATGCCAATTCTGTGTAGGTGTTTATTCAAGCAGTCATGTCCCGTTAGCAGTCTGAATGTTGCTACTGCAGATTTTCTTTGTAATGTAGTAATGTCATAAGCTTGTAGATTTTCCCATTCCTTTCCAGATGTTTTGGTGGTGTATTCTTCTCTAAGTTTATTGATGTATTTATTTGAGATAATTCTTTTGATAGAGTGAAAGGAAACTGGAGCAGAAGTTGGGTTTGAAACAATTTTTTGCTACCCTTCTTGGCTAGAAAATCGGCTATTTCATTGCCTGTCACTCCACAATGGGCCGGAATCCATTGAAGTACCACTTTTTTATGTAGACGGGATAAATGTTTTATCATTTTGTGACATTCGATAATTTTGATGCTTTTGGGTGTTGTGTCTCGTGTTATAGCAAGAATGGCTGCTTTGGAGTCACGTAGAATTACAACTTTTGTAAATTTTTGGATGTGATATAAAAGATTTTGTAAACTTAAGAAAATTGCTAGAATTTCGCCATCAAAGTTTGTTGAATTTTGTGTTTAGTTTACGATAAAAGGAAAAAAGTGGACATACTGCACCAGCACCAGTGCCACCATCATTTGGTAGGCTGGAGCCATCTGTAAAAATATGTATCCATTCAGGAGCTGGGTATCTTAGATTTATCATTTCCAGTGACATTTGTTTTAAAATATATGGAGGAGTTTCAGATTTCTTGATGTCTTCTGTTAAATGAAGGTTATATTCGATTTCCAAAAATTCTAGAGGGTTGTTTCTCATCTGCATATTTTCTTTTGAATGTGGAAGTTGCAATTTCTGTTTGATTTCTTGTACAATGCTTAGGAAGCTTTGCTGAGATTTTAAACATACTTGTGGTTTTCTTTGGGTCCAGTTATTATGGGGTAGCCTTAAAAATTGTTCATACTGTGTGACTGCTGTTTTCTCAATTTCAGATGCTATGTTTGGGTTATTTGTTAAGATTGGCATGGCAGTGATTGGTGTTGTTTTAACGGCTCCTGTTATCAGACGGAGGATTTGGTTCTGCAATTTCAGAAAATATAAAGGCAGTTAAGGGTGTAAAACAGGGATGCGTATCGTCACCATTGTTATTTAACTTAATTATGGACGATGTAGCTTTGATGCTGGAAGTAGAGGAGATCGATGCTCCAACGGTGGGTGGGCGAAGTATTCCTGTTCTAATGTATGCAGACGACTTATGCCTCTTTTCTACGAAAGCAGATGGCATGCAGAAGGGTTTAGATTTACTATCGACATACTGTACGACTTGGGACTTACTGTTAACGTTAGCAAAACTAAAACCAATACTTTTAAAAACGGGTCGGTATACAGCGGGTGGGAAAGGTGGACATACCGTGGTGAGAATTTAGAAAATGTTAAAAACTTTGTCTACTTGGGGATGACTTTGACAATGAATGGAAAATGGACGAGACACATCGAGAATGCAACAATGAAAGCTAGGAGACGGACAAGCGAAATGCTTACTAATATGTCAAAATTGCGAAACATACCGATGCGTACACTAGAACAGGTTTATTCTTCGACTGTTAAAGCGACCATGCTGTATGGCTCAGACTTATGAGGTTGGGAACGAACGGGGACACTAGATAAAATTCAACCTATGTTTCTTAAGAAAGCGATGAGATTAGCAACGGGGACTTCAAATTTTGGCATACTGAAAGAATTCGGTACATTTTCGGACACAATAAGGGGCAAAATTATGGCTATTAATCCATTAGCTTCTGGTTTAAATGCTCAATGCTTTCTCCAGAAACCGGATTTAAGTTACTGTAAATTATATTGTCTATTTTAAGACATTTAAAACGAACAAAAGATAACGGTACTCGAGATCACAATAAGTCTGAGGGCCAAAACACATTCCTCTACTAGACATAAAGGTTAACAAAACATTTCCCTGTCAAGGGATGTACAAAATATTTCAAAATATATAACAGCAAAGTTAAGCGAGTATACCTCGTCTTCTGAGTTGAAGGCCATTTAACTGTCGGCGAGTCTACCTCGTCTTTTGAGGCGAATGGGTTAAGTATTGGGTGGGCATAATAAACGGGAATCAGGACTCGCTTAGAGCAGTGTTACAATGGACAGAAAAGGCAGTGTGTTTCGGGAGATTGGGTATTCGGTGTAGAAAGGGGATTGAAGGGCATAGGGATGGGTTGGGTATGGGAGAGGAGTACGCGGAATAATATAAATGTTTGGAGGAGAGTTAAGAAGAGACTAATCGATATAGACGGGCAGTATATAGAAGCCGAATGTAGCCAGAAAATATCGCTCACCCTGCAGACGGAACTGAAACTTTCGTGGGGAAGGGAGAAATATATTGACTCTTTGGATGGGGATGATAGAAGTGCTATTGCAAGGTTTCATTTGGGGGATGGATGGTCCATAATTTAACAAATGATGAAGGCATTAAACAATGCCCGCTATGCGATGACCATGAAAACTGGCAGCATATTATAGCATTCTGTAGAGAGAGAGAACAACTTAGATTACAGATGCTGCCGGAGAGATTTCTCAGTTCGGATCGAGGGAGAGTGGCGAGTTGGGATCTTTTAGGACGGATCGAGGTGAATCAAAAACATGCAAATTTTTGGGTACAGTAAGGAAATTGAGATATAACAAAATTGTAGATTAAGGATATATGTATTATCAATAAGAAGAATCTCAATATGGTCTTTGTTTTCGATATTAAATTATATTATATAATAAGTAGGTCTGATAAGTTGAATAGTCTGATGGTGTATTTGATGTCTGAAGGGTCGCGGGGAGGGGGGTATGAACGTGTGGTGTGTATATGTGTGGGTGTATGTGTGTGTGTTTTTTTTCTAGTTTGTTTTCTAGCATTTTTTATATTAATGTACGGAATATGGATGAGTGTAGATATGTATTATTGTGATGTAGTGTAGACATAGATTTTACTTATATGTAGCCTGTTATTGTTTTTTGATACAGGTGTATTTGTAGATATTTGTTTATATTATGATTAGTTTTATTTTTTATTCATGGAAAAGTAATGCACGTACGGCCAAGCATGTATTTCCTTTATTCTGAAAAAAAAGGCAATAAATTCCATCATCTATCTATCTATCTATTCTATAATGGAGTCCACCGCTGCACAGTTGGACAGAATCCCAAAAAGCTGGCCAAAACCTCAAAAACCAAGGTTTCGTTTCAGGTTTCTTTTGTTGCGGAATGTGAAGTAGGGGTACCGAGGGTCCCCAAACAACCGTTCTTTTAGGCGCAGGTATATTTCTTGTTCCTGCAGGATCAGTTTGAATCTGACAGTTACACGAGTCTCATCAAACTACCAAATTTGACGCGCTCGATACGCTACAGAAAAACCTCACTATAATCGTGACAAATAGTGCAACTGGAAAAGTGTAAAATGGATTCTCTTCGCGAATATATGTAGAATGGAATACAATTTACGTAATTGCAAAATTGTTAATATGTAAAAAGTAATTCGGTTTTGAATTGAGGGTATCTTTAAAAAAAAGGGAAACGAAAAGTAAACTTTCAGGCAGACATAACTTTATCGCTCGTCCTCGCTCATTCTTTGGAATAATTTTTATTAAATTGCTTATATTCTAACGAAAAAAAAAGCGTGGTCGACGAACTTGCGCATTTTTGCGTGAACGGAGATATGCCTTTTTGTCTGAAGCCATGCAGCTCTCATTCTTGAAGCGCGCGTCTTGTGCCAATTGGGCCAGGCTTTCTTTATGGCTGAAGGAGTGAAAAAAGAAAAGATCTTATATATTCCTCAAACTGCATATGTGGAAAAAGGCCTCCCGAAGGAAGAGAGGATATTCGAGAAGAATGCGCAATTGTTAAACATTCAATTCATATTATCTGAGGACGGATCTTCTCAAAGTACTTCGGTGGTCGACCTTCTACAAGTTTTTCCGGATAGTAGTGGCAGATCAAAACGCCGAAAAACGGAAAAACTGCGCGAAGAATATAGTTTAGAGGAACTCGCCTTTGCTATGAAGATAAGCCTCCGTGTAAGCGGAAAGGTTCACGCTGCGCAGGTATTGAAGAACGTTACAAAGCATCGTCTTACCTGTCGTCTTCGAACACCGTTAGAGAAAGAACAATGATTTAGAGATTATGCTTGGGAAACTGCGAAATTATTTGTTGGATTGTACTCATGGTTCTACATGCCATCTTCGATCCATAAACTGCTTATTCATGGACCGCAAATCATTGCTTCGGCTTTGCTGCCAAACAGTCAGATGTCCGAGGAAGCACAGGAAACGTGCCATAAAAATATATTTAAAAATTCGCCAGGATTTCTCACGCAAAAGCAGCCGTTCTTTGACAATGCAAGATGTATTTTGCCGTCTGTTAAATAGCTCCGATTCATATATTTCAAGTGTACGAAAACAACCGAAGAAGAATAAGAAAACAGATGTTGCTTTAAGCTTTACATTTAAAAGTACCCGATGACACGGACACTGAAGACGACACGTGTCCACTGTACATACCGATAGTGAATCTAATGATAGTGAATGTGACTAGATTAATCCAATATAAATGTAGTGTACAAATTAAAAAAAAAGTCTTATCTAATTTTCATGTTCAGTTCTTGTGTACCGAGTTCCCCGCCGGAATCTTTCTGATTCTTGTACATTGCAGATGCAATTACGATTAAATTATTTTGTTTATTCAAAAACGAACATCTTATTCGTAATTAGCGCAATGTAAACCCCCCCCCCCGACACAAAATGTCACCAAAAATAAGAATTTTATAATATACTCGGTCGCCATATTGGATCCACCATTTTCTTTTTGCCAAAACTGATACTGGATTCGTTATCAGCGACCCCGAAAACGCCGAGTAGAAAATTTCAAAGCTGTTAGACAACGCTTTGAGGTTTTGGCCAGCTTTTTGGGATTCTGTCCCACTGTGCGCTGTGGTCTCGAGGTAGCGTGCTGCCTTGTCACGCAGCAGGCCCGGGTTCGATCCCCGGTCGGGACAGTTTTTCTGGGCGAGGCTTTTATCGGGGTTTTTCCTCACCTGTAAGACAAATGTCAGGAAAACGGTCCCCGAAATCATATGGCCATCATCACCATTATCATCCTTATCATTATCATCATCATCATCATCTTTCTCCGGTGTGGAAATCAACGGGAAGCTACTACACCTACAATTCCCTAGTAAAGTTGCAAGCATAGCATGAAAATTCTATGATTGCAGTGAAGGTCCTGCCCTTGGGCAGAATTACTATGGATGGATTCTATAATGTTCTGCCCTAGGGCAGGTCTTCATTGCAATCATAGCATTTTCATGCTAAGCTTTGCAGCTTTACTAGGGAATTATAAGTGCGGTAGCTTCCTGTTGCTTTCCACAACGTAGGATGATGATGATGATAGACATATGATGTTCGGGTCCCTTTTTATAAGGGACATAATTAAATAAAAATACATACGTTATGCATTGTTCGGAAGGTAATGAAACGTTTTAAGACAAATATTACCCTATCGTACTCTACAATAATAAACTTCTTTACTAAATGAAATGTTGTTTACTGCGTCTGTCTTTCTACATGGTAGAGCTCTCTTCATAGCCCGGTAGTTATGCAGCTATGTGATAGGCTACATCCCATCCCATTCCACCTCGTCGCGCGCATTCTCTTGTAGTCTATAGCTCTATAGTATGGAGTCTATACCAATACAACTAAGACTTCGACATTTTGGAACAGTTTCCGTTCTCAGATGATCGCCTATTACGTCGTCTATAAAGGGAATAAGTTTGGATACAGTTATATTTGTTAGAATTTTATACAACATTGAAAGTGATTAAATGTTGATCTCCTTTATTATAGATTGGTACAATAATCTATTATTTCCACTCGTTTGGAAGAATATAATTTTTCCAAATCGTACTAAGAAATCGTTTTGCATTGTCCATTACCCCCCCCCCAGATTTTATCAGTTCTACTAGGATTCCATCTGAACCTCAAGCTTTATATATTTCTATTTTTCTTTTCTCACCGTTTCAACCTCTATATGCACTTGGGTCTATGACTAATATTTCTGCTGTCTGTAATTCATTCTCTTCAATATATTGTTCCATATGTACATTTAATAGCTGATTAAAATAGTTTTTGCATTATTTAATATCTTCTAGGGGTATGCAATTATATTTCCATTTTGATTCCTAATTATATTTGTTTTGCCCTGAAATCTTTTCCTCTCTACCCTAATTCCCCGATATAGTTATCTGATGTTCCTACTTTTTGTGTTACTTCTACATCTTTAATTTTCTCACTCAAACATTCCCACTTTTTACTCTTTACAAACCTAGTCGTTTCCTGTTCTGATGTTACAAAATTGTTTTAAATGTACTACATTTGGCTCGAGTTACCAATTCATTATTGTATCATTCTCTTCTTTACAATGTCGACAAATTACTCATCGAACCGTTAACTTTAAACAAGATTAATTCTTAAAGTTTACCTTAATTACAAATTGTAATATATCGGTATAGCTCAGGATAGGGATGTGTGGAGAGCTTATGTCCGTGCGGCCATGAACCTACGGGTTCGATAGTGCCAGTGAGTAAGTAAGTAAGTAAGTAATATATCGGTATGAATTAATAGTAATTATTTTAGGTTTCATTGTCGGAGTCAGCATATTGATGAGGAGGCTTTCAGAAAAAATACATAATCGTTTAAAATTGTTAAATTATGTACTTTGTAATGCATTCTCCTGAACCAGTAAAATATTAAAGCATTATAGGCATTTTGGGACTAGTAACTCTCTCTGCAGAAGGTTGCCTTGCTACTGACGTTTTTCTGTGAGTAGCATAGAGAAAGTCAGTAGTAAGACAACATTTTACTGAAAGTGAGACTTATCCCGAAAGGCCTATAATGTTTTAAATATTTTACTGGTTGAGGAGACTGTATTACAGGGTGTGTGTATATATATATATATATGTATGCGACTAATACCTCAACGGAATTTTACCGTGAAATTTAATAGAATTGAGGCATTCGGATTGTGGTCACGATATTTCGAATTTCCGACTCAAGTCAACTCTTGCGGATGTCAGAAGAATTCTCCTCTACATACGCATTATTTATTTGAATAAGAGTAACAAAAACATTGGGGGGAGGGGCACTTCGTAGCGTAATTAGTTTAGGCAATATCCTACAAACCTTCGATTACTCATGGGGTTGAAACTTTTAAACTGACCTCAATCTCCTGGCAACAACATGCCCATGAGGTCGACTCAGTTTCTAATAGATAATATATGATTACCAGTCTATGTTATGACATATAAACCTAGCCGTCATGAATGGCTAATATCTCTTGTCCTTATGTGCATTTGTGTGACCCTTGATCTGCTCCTAATCCAAGGGCTACCTACGGTTTGTTGTGGGATCACTATTTATTTAACTTTTAACAATATTATTTCAACACCTCTGTGGTATAATTATATTTACAAAAACAAGCTAAGTTTGAAGGAACTACCTACACTAGTATTTGCTTGTCACTGATTTCAAATACTTAAGTCTATCTTGACTCTTAGGAATTACCTTACATTGAATTTTGTTTTTGATAAAATGTGAAAATAGTTAAATAGATTTAATGCATTTAGTAGTTGATGTCAATATTATCACTTTAATTTATATTAAAAATAATTTAACTACGGTAAATAATTTAATTAATAAAATTGAAACGCGGACATGGGTTCCACTGAGATAAAATTTTCCGGAGGTAAAATAGTCTATTATGTTCTCCGGGCGGGGAATACTACAGAGAATCCATGCCAAAGGCTCAAACAGAGGAAGTTTTTCCTAGGAACATGGACTGTTAGGACATATAAAAATTGTTTTTTGGGTTTTAGGCACTAGAAATATTAACGCAGTGATTAGGATTACCTCACTCCTGGATATAATTGCTTTACAGGATAAGGTAGTCGGGAATAAATAAGCTTTTTATTTTACTATGGGGGTGCAGGGAGACCTGGATTTGGAACTCGTTTTTTAGTTCGAAGGAGGATCCTCTCCGCTATCCAAGATATTAAGTTTGTCAGTAATAGAATATCATACATAATTATAAATAGTAAACGAAGTGGTTTTATAATCGTTAATGCACTTATTCCCATATAAGATAAGAATGATAAGATCAAGGATGAGTTCTGTGATGAATTAGAAGGCGTATTTGATAGTCTTTCAACGGTATCATATGAAAATTGTATGAGATTTTAATGCAAAAGTGTGAGCGGGAAGATATATTCAAGCCAACAACAGACAAATCTAGTCTTAATGAATATATTAACGACAATAGGGTTAGATTAGTCACCTTTGCCACATCAAAGAATCTTATTGTTTAGAGCACAACATTCATAAGGATATTCATAAATACACCTGGACGTCTCAAGATGGAGAAACTCGGAACCAGATAGATCATGTATTAGTGGGCAGACGTTGGCATAGTAGCATTATTGATGTTATATCAGTTTAGAAGGATAGAATACAGACGGCAGAGATGCGGTTCCTAAGACAAGTAAAAGGATGTACAAGACTTGATAGAATAAGAAATGAGGATATAAGAGAAGAATTGAAAGTACAGCCTTTGTTGGATAAAAGTCACGAATTACAGACAGAAATGGATTGATCACATGGATGGAATGAGCAAGGAGAGATATCCATTGTTAGCCAGAAATTATCAAGCAAGAGGAAGGCGTGATGTTGGAAGACCTAGAAGACGTTGGGCTGATGCATTATGAAGTCGGAACGGGCAATTGCCTAATCCCTGGAGTGATGATGATGATGATGATGATCAGTTAGAGGGACAGACTTCAATTCCGCTCATCGTCTGGTCAGAGAGAAAATCAGAGAATGGTTATCGCTTATGAGAGGAACAAATATTAAAGATGATTCTGAAACATTTGTATTGAAAAACTTGACGAATGATGAACTGTGGCAAGAATACCAGATCAAAATTGCTAATATATTTGAAATACTGGAATCCTCGGTAGAGAATGTGGCAACCGAAAAAGAAACTGATATAAATAATGAATGGAACGCTATAAGAGTTGCTAATAAATTATTAGCTTCAGACAACCTAGGTTATTAAAAAAAAAAGAAACAAAACAAGAAATAGCTTGATGTGGAATGTCCTGATATTGTAAAATGAAGAAAGCTAGCAAAAATCAATTGGTTACACGAGCCAAATTAAGTAATTTTAGAACAATTGAGTAGTGTTAGATGGGTAACCACTAGGTAATTAAAGCGTAAAATAGGGAATACTTGAGAGAGAAGATTAATTATCTTGAAATTAACGCAAAATACAGGAACATCAGAGAATTATATCATGGAATTAGGATAGAGAAGAAAGGGTTTCAGGCTAGAACAAACATAATTCGGAATTAAAATAATAATAATAATAATAATTTATTTTAGCTGGCAGCGAATAATAGAATTATACAAAAATTACATACTTATTACAATTTTAAGATATTATTAAAATACAGACTAAACAATATATAAGAATGATGTGATATAATACTAGCTAATACTAACAAAAACATGGAATATAATAAAATTAAAATAATACAAAATAAAGTAAGTAGCTTCCTAGATTATTATTTATAGAATGCTGTATATGGTTGTGCGGTTAATGTTTTCATTGTGTCGAACTTACGATATCAGTTAATTTGTATTTAAATAATGATAGTGATTGACAATCCCTGACATGACTGGGAAGTGAGTTCCATGCTCTAGTCATAGATATTGTGTAAGATTCAGAGTATAAAAATATCCTGTGGTGTGGTATCAAAAGTACAGAAGAGTCTTGTGATCTTGTTCATAAATTGTGATGAGCCGATAAATTTTGAAAACGTGTTGATAAGTAACTTGGTAAATATGTGTACAGGATTTGGAATAGTAAGGTATGTGAATGTAAAGTTCTTCTGCCATTTAGGCGTAGCCATCATATGGCCTGAAATGAAGGAGACACGTGGTCATAACGACGGAGATTGAATATAAATCGAACGCACGCATTATGGGCACGTTGTAGTCTGTCAGAAAATGGGGGTATGATTGCAGATTTCAGGAGTATATTAAATAGGTGGAAATTTTACTTTAATCGGCTATTAAATGTGCATGCAGAATAGGATATTGAGTATGATGATTTACAGACAGCAGAAATGTTAGTCACAGAACTAAGTACATTAAAGGTCGAAATGGCGCTAGAAAAATTGAAAATTTTAAGGTATAAGGTTCAGGTAGGATCTCAGCGTAACTGATAAAATCAGGGGGAGAAAAATGGATGGATCATTTTCTTCGGCTGCTTAGTTTGATTTGGGGAAAAGAGGTTCTTCCAATTGAATGGAAATATTCGATTATGGTACCAATCTATAAGAATGGAGATAAATCTAACTGCAATAAATACAGAAGCATCTCACTTCTTTCAACTTCGTACAAAATTTTAATAAACATATTAGTAAGCAGACTTATTCTCTATATTGAGTTCATCAATATGGGTTTAGAAGAAACAGGTCTACAACATATCAAATTTTTAATACAGTGCGATCATTATAGCATTGGGCAGCAGACGCGGGGATTCGCTGTACACTGCTGACGCACTCGCGGCGGGCACAGCATAAACCCCGCGACTGCTGTCTTGCTATATTGATCGCTCTGTATAAGATAGATTTTAGAAAAGAAATGGAAATACAAAGACACTGTGCATCAGCTGTATGTAGACTTCAAAATTGCATACGATTCAATTAAGAGGGAAAAGGTTTACAGTATCCTGCCGGAGATTAGAATTCCAAAAAAAAAAAAAAAAGTCTCATGTGTCTAAATAGCACAAATAGAATGGTGCGTGTAGGCAAACAGTTCGGATCCTTTTGAAATTCACAATTGGTTAAAGCAAGGAGATGCACTATCTTCTCTACTATTCAGTTTTGTATTGGAGTATGCCATCAAATCTTTAGAGGATGAAGAAAGCTTACAACTCAATGGTATTAATATGTAGTATTATTAGGAGATGGCGAGGAGATACTAAGGGCCAACATACACACTCAACTAAGCAACACTAAAAAATTGGGACTGGAAGTAAACATCAATAAAAGTAAATATATATTCGCACATAGAAATACATTATATAACGAAAATGATGGAAATTTTGAAGTAGTGGCTAAATTCAAATGCCTAGAAACAATAATTACAAATAGGAATGAGATGCAGATAGAAATTAAACATAGACCCAATTCTGGAAATGCATACTATTATGCATTACAGGGACTCTTGTCGTTCCATCTTAAAAAAAAAACCGAAAATATATAAAACTCTTGTTCTCCCAGTTACATGGATGCTAAACATTCACTCTTACTTTAAGGGATGAGAAAAGATTAGAAGTATTTGATATTAAAGTTCAGAGGATTTTTTTTGGAACAAAGAGAGATGAACAGACAGGGTAAAAATGGAAAATACTCCATAACAGTGAGCTACATGAACATTATAGGAAACTAGATATAATAACAGTTAAGTCTCGTAGATTGCGATGGGCAGGACATATGATGCGAATGGGGAATGAAAGAGGTACATAGAAGTTTATTGTAAGAAAACCAAAGGGAAAGCGCCCAGTTAGCAGACCAAGAATGAGGTGGGAAAATAACCTTAACCATGATTTGAGTGAAGTAGATTATAGAGAGGATGATTGGAAAACACTAACTCAGAAAAGGACATAAGGAGTGCTTATATCCGCGCGGCCATGAACCTATGAGTTCGATACTACACGTGAGTTAGTTTTTTCGTTATCTATTCATCTGGCTTTAGAGTAAAATCAAAGAGAGTACTGCTTCATATCACTCCACACACTATGGGCACGGTTAGTTTACACTTAGTGAATTCCCCCTCAGCTGCATTCCATGCCCTTATATGATAACACGTGTTTCTTCCTACTGAATGTTATTCAATGTTTATGAAGTACTTCTTACTGACTTACTAATCACATAGGTCTAAGATATTGAAAATGTCAATTTTATACATATACAATTAATTACTGAACATTTATTTCCTGTACCTGTACACATTATATTTGGATATTATTTATCTCTCCGGACCTGATGAACTATACCTTATCCGCTCTTAGATTGATTATAACATACAAACGCCAATTGTATTCTTCCGCCATTCGCGTCACAATTACTGTCACATTGTCAGGGAGCACGTGTGAAGTATATAAGACATGTGATCGATGAATGGGGTAGATTACGAAAAAAGCTAGTGAAAATGTCCACATAACATGTGAAATACATTTTAAAATAACTTTTTTGAACACTAGTCAAAGGTCTGCCAGACTTGTATTTTAAAATTTAGATGGCGATACAGCAACGGAAGTCCCATCACTTTCAGCCATTTTGTTTCATCAGAATCGACTGAAACAAGACTCAAATGCATCATCCACATGTAATAAAATATGTTTAGTTGTAATTACTGATTTTGTATAATTTATGATAGTTTCTATGTTTTGAATATCATTTTTTTTTATTCACGAAGAATAACAAATATATATTCAGAGGATATATTTTTAATTTAATGAAGTGAACTAATTTTTGGCGTACTTACTGCTTCTACATCGTACGTCGGTGTCCATAACCAATGAAAAGCGAGCAGATCACATGCTTTTGTTTTAAAGAGGACCACTTTAAGAGCAGATAGCTTTTAGTGATTACCAATGCTCGCCCCTGATTACAAGGTTCGCGAGTACAAACCCGACCGGAGTTTATGGATTTTTAAAGTTAAAATCCTGATGATGACTTCCTTCAGAAGGGAAGTAAATCCTCGAGTCCTGTGCCGTATATTTACGAAAAGTAAAATATCCTCAAGTTTGAAAAAAAATGGGGAAGCAACTCATCTCTATTTCTCTTCTTCTCCCCCCTCTCTCTCTCCCATATATATATATATATATCATCATCATCATGAACAAATTCGTTTTAGGCCATGTGGCCTGTACGGTTATATATATATATATATATATATATACACTGCTGAAAACAATTAGAGGAACACTATGAAATATGCAAATATGTTTTCATTGGATAAAGATACAAACATGAAATTAATAAAGTACATTATTTGTGGTTATTTATTTGTTTATTTATTTTATTTATTGCTCATGTCAGTAAAAACAAATGAATAACGCTGACAATTAACTTTTCAAATAATTCCGCCATGTAAGCAATTGAATCTTGTGCTTATTTTTCAAAGTTAAACACTCGTTATATAGAGTTAGTATCGTGTATGGCCTCCACGACATTCGATGACACTTTGGCACCTTCGTGGCATGCTCCCAATAAGATTCTGGATTTCCTCTTGCGGGATATTCTCCCATTCCTCCTTCAGAGCATCTCCAAGTTGCTGCAGAGTTTCTGGAGCTTGATGTCGGTTCCTGACCTTCCTGTCTAGAAGATCCCACAAGTGTTCAATAGGGTTGAGGTCTGGGCTGACCGCTGGCCACTCCATTACCTCAATTTCATTCCTCCTCAGGAAATCCCTGGTGACAGCCGCAGAATGTGCCCTGGCATTATCCTGCATAAACAGAAATCCAGGGCCTACTCCAATGGCAGCAGGTACTACATGCTCTTCCAGAACGTGCTCGATATACCGGACAGCATTCAGTCGCTGGGGAACAAGTACAAGGTCCGTACGATTGTTGTACATAACTCCGGCCCACACCATTATGGAACCTCCTCCGAATCTATCAATTTCCTGTACAGCCTCTGCAGAAAATCTTTCTCCTGGCCGTCCCCACACCCTCAATCGACCATCACAACGTGTAAGACGATACCTGGATTCGTCCGAGAAGAGCACAGACTCCCACTGGTCCAGGTTCCAATCACCATGGTTTTCAGCATACGTACGTCTTGCTGCCTTATGCCCATTTGTTAAGCGTGGTTTTTTAACGGGCCTTTTTGGACGAATATTCTCTTTCCTTAATCTGTTCCTTATGGTTTGGTCTGAAACCCGGATTCCGGAAGCCATATGAAGGTCATTCTGCAGGTCTTTTGCAGTTTTTGTACACTGTCGAAGAGCAGAAAGAACAACGTATCTGTCATCCTGGGGACTTGTTTTAAATTTACGGCCCTGGCCACGTCTTCTACAATACTGACCTGTCTCTCTGTGCCTGTTGCGTAACCTGGACACCACGGAAGGAGAAACCCCAAGCTCTCTAGCCACTTGTCGCAGAGATTGACCTTGTCGTAAAAGATGTAGAGCATGATACACTTCAAACTCATTTAAATGCCTCATTTTGTCAGAGACTTCAATAAACAAGGCAATAATCAACATTCGTCACTATAGCAACATCAGGAAGCTTACCAATTAGAAGTGACCAGTGCCTTCCAAAATAAAAATATTCTCTATATTTGTTATTTGAGGTAATTTCTCTGTATTTAGGCCATGGATCTTTAAAATTTGTATCCAATGATAAAATTAATAATTCAATTTACATATTGTCCAACTTTCAGCATCACAGCTTTAAAAAACAATTACTTATTCAATTTATTACAAGTGTTCCCCTAATTGTTTTGAGCAGTGTATATATATTAGCTTTATTTTACCTGGCAGAGTTAAGGCCTTATATATATATATATATATATATATATATATATATACATATATCCATGAAAATTCTGTCGAGGGCAGATCTTTCACTGCAATCATAGCATTTTCATGCTATGCTTTGCAGCTTTACTTGGGAATTGTAGGTGTGGTAGCTTCCTGTTGCTTTCCACTCCGTTGAAGGAGGATGATGATGATGGCTATATGATTTCGGGGACCGTTTGGGCCTGAAAGTTTTCCTGACATTTGTATTACATGTGAGGAAAAACCCCGATAATAAACCTCACCCAGAAAAACTGTCCCGACCGGGGATCGAACCCGGGCCCGCTGCGTGACAAGGCAGTACACTACCTCGAGACCACAGCGGTGGATATATATTATATATATATATATATATATATATATGTGTGTGTGTGTGTGTGTGTGTGTGTGTGTGCGTGTGTGTGTGTGTTTTAGATTTTCCCGTACGGTATGTAAATATGATTAAGAAGAGTTTCTTGGGTTTTCCCCATCAAAGTCTCTGGCCACTGCACTGTGATCCATAATGTAAAAAACCGGCAAAAATTGAAAATTTTACTTTTCATTAGAGGGGAAAACCTGAACAGTCATCTAAACAAATAAATGGGGTACTAATCTGTCAAATAATTTTCTGTACTAATTATTAGACCTAATTTTTGGGGCCGGGAAGTTATGCATCATAATAACGGAATTTTTATGCCACATTTTGAACATACTATTAACACTTTTTGTGATAATTATTTTAATGCTTCTCGCTATAATTGTGTTAAATAGACGTATACCTTCTAGCTAATGCACAGATAAAGAGTGCACTTCTAAATTATAATAAAATTAATAAATTTTATTTCGGACTTGAAAAACCGAAAGTTATCTTGCGTTATAACGCTTTCGCTGCCCTTTACCACGACGATTTCTAAAACCAAGTATAATATAAAGTGTTGCTATACTGGCACGGATGAAAACGTTTGCTATTTTAGATTTACGAAGCACATTAATGGACTCATGTCGTGTAGATAACGCGTGACCTTGCCGCCCGTGAGCGTGTGTGGGCTTGCATTCAGGACGGTAAATTCTGTCGCTATAACTGACAGCTGATTGCAGTAATGCGATGCCCATGAAATAAGGCAGTTCTTTAAGCTTGCTAATATCTCAACTTTCACACATATTATCCAGTCTGTTTGATTTGCAGTGGTATCTCATGGAATTCTACAAATCTAGAAGGGAACTGTGCGAAGTTCTCCGTGAAGAATTAGGCGAAGGTCGGAGTAATGAAATCAAACGTTTGTTTGAATTTGTATTAAATTCTATAAGCATTGTCAGTATCTCTGAATATTATGTGGGCAAAAAATCGTGTAGAGGTGACGCTATTCTGCAACAATATACTTAACAAAAGTGAAAAGCATTAAGTGTTTCAGTTCCTAGTTCATCTACCCCTAGACCTCTAAAAAGCAAAGAGGGCGCCCTTGTGTCAGTTTTGAAGATATTAGTGGTAAAAGTAAAAAGCGAAAAACTGTAGAACTACGTCGTGAAAACCCGTTCAAAGAACTCTCTTTTGCAACTAAGGTACATTTAAAGGAGCATGGAGAGGAAAAGGCATCGGAACTAGTAAATGATGCGGTCTTAAGCAACTCCAACAAAAGCAGGAAACAACCCTTCGAGTTTCGAAATCATCAAAATCATAATTCCAAGTAAAACCTTACAATGAAAGTGAAGTTTTTTCGTTAATTATTGAAGCTAATTATGCCAAAGTCAATATAAGATTATAAGAGCATAGGCAAAAGAAAGGCGTGCTATTATTGATCAGTCATTTAATCGTATCCTTAAGTAAAGAACGTTGTTATAATAATAATAATAAATTGGTAAGAGGCACTCGAAAGAGCATTAAGTTATAAGTTTATGATTTGTCTTTTATGAGTTCGTTCAGTGATCCTGTCCATATTCTGCATTGTTTGTAATGGTATCGCTCACACTTTCGGTCGCATATCTTGCATTCACACGAATCTCTCGGTTGGTGGAATTTTGTATTTTTGCACATTTTGTGATGATATCCGTGTGTTGCTAAACCTATGATTCTGTGCCTTTGTGGTTGGTTACTTCCAGTCCACTCACTGTTTACCATGGCATCTAAGGCGTAGAAATCTTCATCGATCTCTTTTTCTCTCTGTTTATTTTTTTCGATGACTTTCTTATATGGCTCCGTTGCTGGCAGTAGTATCCTTTGCCTCAGGTCCTCTAGGAAGAAGGTTTCTCTGGCTAGCATATAGGCCATTCTATTTGGTGTGTATTTGCTTGCACCTAATGCCTTTTTTATGAATCTTGGTTTTACTTTTTCTAACCTCTCCAAATCGCTGGTCGATAGTTTCTCCCATATCAGTTCTATCCCGTAGGTGACGATCGGGGTGATCACTGATGCGAATAATTTCATGGCTGTGACTAATTTTAACGATGTGATGTCTTTGATACTGCACATAGCTCTTATAGCTGCTGCTGCTCTCTCCTGCACATGTGCGCTGAAAGACTTTGTTGTTGGCTGCAGTGTTATGCCTAAATATCTGAATTTGTTGACCATTCTTATCGGTTCTTCTCCTAGTTTTAGATTATCACTTGCCGCTGTTCTTCCTCCTTTCTTGAAAACCATTTGTACGGTCTTGTTGCTGTTTATCTTGAACTCATTTTCAATAGCTCATCGTTGTATCCCATCTATGCCTTTTTGCAATTCTTCTTTGTTTTCTGCCCCAATGGCCATGTCGTCCGCATACATTACCAGTGTGGTCCCGTTTGTTGCTTTCCCAATGTCAGCCGTCATTATGTTAAATAGTAGCGGGCTGATGGGGTCTCCTTGTAGTATCCCATTAGTTTGCATAACCTCGTCTGATGCCGCAACCTCATCTGTTATTTGTAACCAGTTTCGCCTCATTATGTCGTGTACTATTCTAACAATGGGGTGCTCGTTTCCAATCATATCCCTCATCTTCGTGAGTAGTTTTGTTCTGTTTATGTAATCGAACGCTTTTTCATAATCTATGAAGACCACGTAGTATTTCCCTTTCGGTCTGGAGGGCTGCTTCTATCTCATATAATAATGCGGATGCTGTTTGCAGAGTGGATTTTCCTTTCCTAAATCCGAATTGGTTATCTGGGATGTTTAATTTTGTGATGTCCATCAATCTGTTTGTAAGTATCTTCATAAAGATTTTGAACAGGGTGTTCTCCAGTACAACGCCTCTGTATGAGTTCATGTCTCCCGCGTTTCCTTTACCTTTATACAGCATTTTCAGGGTAGCCCTTCTCCATTGTTCTGGTATGGTTCCCGTCTCTAGGCATTTGTTAAACAGTTCTTTCCATATTGATATTAGCACGTCAGCTGATGCCTTTAGGTGTTATCCTAGTAAGTATATTTAGTGAATCTTTTGCAGATGTGCAGTTACAGAATTTGTTGGATCATACAATCTTGCCTATAGTTGCATTAAAATATCCAGTTCATATATTATTATTATTATTATTATTATTATTATTATTATTATTATTATTATTATTATTATTATTATTATTTCGTTCATTTGTCCCTGTAATGGTGCATCAGGCGTGGTCGGCCTGCACCCTTGTCATTCACAGGCCTCTACATATAGGGGCTCATCTCATCTCTCGACCCGACCCTGAGTTGGACACGAGTTGTGGATATTTATATTTATTTATTATCATTATTTTCTTAATGCATAAGTCTATTTGTGACTAGATTAATCTATTTTTCAAAGCATCTCCTCAGTAAATGGTGTTTGTTAAATCAGTCATAACGAATAATTTGCATATAACAACTAATTATAGGCCCTCGCATCAAGTATGCAGACCCAGATATTTTTTACTCTTAAAATTGTTAATGTGGAATGATTTGGAGTCCAAATAGTGACTTCCAGATTTTTTTTTTTTTTTGTTTGCGTTCTGGATCATTATGCACTGGTTTCAATGTTTTAACATGATTCCACGTATCAAGGCACGATAGTGACATATGGGATCATGTCTAAACGTTGGAACCAGTGGCCAGCGGCCAATTTTGAAACTTTGACGCGGAAAACTATAGAAACTTTTTAAATTAATTATTTTAATTGTATATTTTATATGTATGTATGTATGTATGTATGTATGTATGTATGTATGGGATCATGTCTAAACGTTGGAACCAGTGGCCAGAGGCCAATTTTGAATCTTTGACGCGGAAAACGGTAGAAACTTTTTTAATTAATTATTTTAATTATGTATGTGTGTATATATATATATATATATATATATATATATATATATATATGAATGCATTACCTCCTAATGAATGTCATATTTTTACTGCATCTCTTATACTCTATAAATGCAGAGTTTGAAGCAAGTTTGGAATTAAAAAAAGTTATTTTTCTCAGTTATGTGTGCACTCATATCCTGAAATATATTTTCACATTTATCTTTCTTCTATACATTATAAAAAAATCTGCTTTTATAAAGATTCAGAACGAGAAAAGTAAAACATTTGTTACGATTGAATTATCCAATTATGTGTGCGCAATGTATATAAGGGAATATTATTTCCGATACAAGTAAATATTAGATATATAATTTGCACAACACCACGCTAAATTAAATTCAGCGTAGTTCTAATGGTGTGCACGATTAAACGTATCCCTCAGATTAATATAAAAGTAATTACAGTGAAAAAGGTTAAGTAATTACACTTCATGCCTTAGGAGGTCATTGGAATTGTAGGAGGTTAAGGCTCCCATTTTCTAGAAAATCGGCTCGAGATGTCAGCCCTACTTGACGGCCGTATTTACCCCAGAATATGTGTATGATGCTCATTTCAACTAGAGGCAGAGTCAAACTCACGGTCATGTTGGCGCCAAATTTTTGTGCCGGTTTAAAATTCCTTTCCAATTATATACAGTACCTATATTAAATTGTCCACCGCTGTGGTCTCGAGGTAGCTTGCTGCCTTGTCACGCAGCGGGCCCGGGTTCGATTCCCGGTTCGGGACAGGTTCCTGGGTGAAGTTTTTTTCGGGGGTTTTCCTCATCTGTAAGACAAATGTCAGGAAGCTTAGGGCCCAACGTCCCGGAAAATCATCCCGGCCATCATCATCATCCTTATCATTATCATCATCCTTCACCGGTGTGGAAAGCAACGGGAAGCTACCACACCTATAATTCCCTAGTAAAGCTGCAAAGCATAGCATGAAAATGCTATGATTGCAGTGAAAAACCTGCCCTTACTATGGATGGATATTAAATTATCAGTATAACTGATATGTTTAAGACGCCGTTATCTTAGGTCAAATGAGCAGTAGAACTCTGTATATTTGCGAGAGGAAACTTTTGGAAACTCCAGAATTATTGAAGAGTTATTAAATTATCAGGAAAGCTTTTGTAAGCAACATTATTTCCTAGACACGTAAACAATGTGAATCTCAGCAACTGTTTATTTTGCTGGATACCGAACACGGTATGCGAATATGATACGCTACATTAAAAATATTCTTAACAGGTAACCAGGACTCTGGCAACCAGTTTCTCCACAGTTTTTACTGGGGTTTTATATACCAATTGCTTAATGTGCCTGTATACAGTAAGAAATTTGGACAGGAAGTAAACACCAATAAAACTAAATATACGGTCAATTGACATTTAATGGCAAATGAGGGAAATTTTGAAGAAATGGCTGAATTCAAATACCTAGGAACAAAAATTACAAATATGAATGAGATGCACAAATATATTAAAAAAAACTCCTGGCGCGACAGGCCTAGAGGGCCCTTAGCCTACCAGCCGGCTGATGGCCTCACATCCGCATGTGTCAATCACAGAGGTAGATGATCATCAGCCAGTTTTGGGGTGACATGTGGTCAGCATGTCGAGTCCCCCAGCCGTTATAGCTGGTTTTCTCAACCTGGAGCCGCTACTTATTGTAGCTACCAAATGCCTCACGATGTTGGGTGGACACCGGTCCCATACTGGCCGAAATACCATGTGGAAATTTCTTCCTCCATGGAGACTCCAACCAGCGCAAATCCCGTAGCTCTGAGCCAAAGCTTCCTGCCTTAACCACTCGGCTACGGCGCGTTACTCAAATATATTAAACATAGGCTTAATTCCGGAAGTGCATGCTTTTATACATTAGAGTGACTATTTTCATTCTAACTTCTCTCAAAAAAACTTTAAACTGAAAATATATAAAACTGTTATTCTCTCAGTTATATGGATGCGAAACTTGAAGGGAGGAGAAAAATTACGAATACTTTAGAATAAAGTTGTTTGGAAAAATGTTGGACCGAAGAGAGGCGAATAAATATGCGAATGGAGAAGACTACATAACAGTGAGCTACATGATATTTATAGGAAACCAGATATAATAAGAACAGTTAAGTCACGTAGACTACGATGGGTAGGCAAGTGGCACGAATGGGGATTGAAAGAGGGGCATGGAAACTTCTTTTAGGAAAACGAGAGGGAAAATTCCCAGTTGGTAGACCAAGAATGAGGTGGGAGAATTACATTAACCATGATTTCAGGGAAGTATTTTATATGATAGGAAAACATTGTTAGGATAGGGATGTACGGAGAGCTTTTGTCCGTGCGGGCATGAACCCACGGGTTAAATACTGTCAGTTAGTTAGTTAGTCTGCATACAAAATAGATGCAGAAGTGTGCGATCTGGTGATAATGCTGACCATGGGATGGTGTCTCCCATACCTATACATTATTTATTAATCATTCTATATTTTTTGGATCTTGAAATATGAATTTTTTAATACTTGTGCATCTCAGAGTACTCGGTTTGGACTTCCCTACATGTTGCTTTATCCCTGTATATCTGTGTCAATGTTTCCGTGTATTCTTAAAAATAATAAATTTGCTGCATTCTTACAAAAACTTGTACTGTGGTAAAATGTGTATTTTTTGTGTCTAGCTGAAATAAAAATGCCAAGTGGAAACGTGGATAAGCCGATAATAGAAGACAACAGAGATGGCACTGTAAGCATCAAATATGAGCCACGAGAAGAAGGTCTCCACGAGCTCTCTGTTAAATACAATGGAGAACATGTTCAAGGTACGTGTTTTCAGAGTATACATGGTTGTAGTCAAGGTTTGTTTGATTTTTATGTGACACAAAAATTAACTTTGCCTGTATTGTGAAGACAAAAAAGAATTGAAAATAGAAGCAGCAACTCAGTTTTGATTACTAATTTGATGTACTGATAACTTCTTGGTACAGCCATTTCCAACTGAATGCTCTGTGACGTCACAGAGACCTTCTTTTGTGCTCCATAAAGAGGCAGTAGAAAGACACTATCGGAAGCCTATTCATGTCGAAACAGTGGGCATAAGACAAACAATTACAAAGCAGTGTAGAATATTATTGCACTGTATTAGGAATGAAGCACTATCTTTCACAAAACTACATGCAGTGGTTGTGCTGTTCCAGAAACTGTACCTGAAAAATTGCTGACATGGAAATTTTACCATTTAAGTTTTTGTTAAAAGAAATACGCTCCTCTCTAAAGATCTGGTCCATTAATCATGTTGAATTGATCTTCTTATTATTAAGTAGAGATAACTAAATATATATCTCCACTAATTAAAATATGTATATATATATTTTTTTTTTAATTCGGCCACTAACACTCCTTATTCACAATATTTAGTCTCTGTAAGAGACAAAGTTTTACTGGTTCATTTATCTCAACAGAAAAGAGCACTACAAAAATGTGGCTTTGTGTAAATGACGTTTTCTGGTTCCAATCCCATCAATATGTTCAACTTGCAATGATCTTATAGCCAATAGAGGGGTCAGAATGTGGGGTCCCCCAGACGTTATAGCTGGTTTTCTCGACCTTTTATTTACAGTGTTCTGCCCTAGGTCAGTTCTTTCACTGCAATCATATAATTTTCATGCTATGCTTTGCAGCTTTTGCTGAGGAATTATAGGTGCAGTAGATTCCCATTGCTTTCCACACTGAGGGATGTAAATGGTGATGATGATGATGGCCAGATGATGCTCAGGGAACTTTTGGGCCTCAAAGCTACCTGACATTTGTCTTACAGGTGAGGAAAAACCTCACCCAGGAAGCTTTCCCCGACCGGGGATCGAACCCGGGCCCGCTTCGTGACAAGGCAGCACGCTACCTCTAGACCATAGCGGTGAACTTTTCTGCACCTGGAGACACTAAATATTGTAATTATCTAAATTTCCAATGATGATGGGTGGGCATTGGACCCATACTGGCCGAAATTCAATGAGAAATTTTAATGGGGATTGAAACCAGTGCAAGTTTTGCAGCTCAACATTAAGGCTTTGATGCCTTAAACTGCTCAGCCATACCTCATACTTCTTGTTGATGAACATGCAGTTTGAATGCTGTATGGTGTAATGGTTAGCAAGTCTAATATCCCACAGCATACAGGTTTAACTCCTAATTATATAAGTGAAATTTTTGTTTCTGTTTAATGTCAGAAACTTGATTTGTTCAACCTTATAAGGACAACTGATTAGCTATTAAGTTTCCATGCCCTCTTTCATTCCTAATTCATGCCACATGGCCAGTTAAATAGTTAATTAATATAAAAAGCAATATTTTCTTACGAGGATAACTCGGAAAGTTTCCTGACCTGACTGTACCGTTATGATAGAAAGATAACAGTGCCATCAGCGTGTTGGGAGGTCCTTTGATAGTCAGCTGACATAGTTTCTCCCTGCCCACACCCCGCAATCCTTAGCAGCTGTGGGTCAAGTGGTAGGGGGTGACAGGTACTTTCAGACTGCAACATGGAACTGCAGCGAGAACATCTTCGAGCAATGATTTTCAATGATTTTCAATGATTTTAAAAGTGGCTTAAACCAGGCATAATCGCTTGAAAGACTTACACAGGCTTTTGGGGACCTTGCCCCTTCTAGTGTCACAGTTTTCAATTGGTTTGTGGATTTTAAGAGGTGGTAGAACCTCTCTTGAAGATGAAGAGAGGAGTGGGAGGCCCGTCGATGACAGTGACTGAGGAAAACATCGATGCTGTGGAGAAGATGGTGCAAGAAGATGCCCATATGACTTATAAAGACATTCAGGCATCCCTGAGGACTGGATCGGGGAGTGTTGCAAAAATTATGTACATTTATTTTAGTGGCAGCAAGGTGTCATCTCATTGGGTGCCACACAGACTCACTGAAGGTCAAAAGATCACTCAAGTGGAATGGTGCCGTGAAATACTTCGAAAATTCAACGATGGGAACTCTCGCTGCATTTCTGAGATCATCACAGGTGAAGAGACCTGGATTTACTAATATGATCCAGATAAAAAGCGTCAGTCATCGGTATGGGTCTTTCCTAATAATGATCTACCAGATAAAGTGAAGAGAGCAAAAAGTGTTGGGAAGAAAATGGTGCTCACTTTCTTCGCTGCAGATGGTCATGTGACAACAATTCCACTTGAACATCAAAGGACAGTGACTGCACTGTTGTACAGCACAGTTGCCCTCCCACAGGTATTCCAAAAATTGTGAGAAAAGTGCCCAAGAGCTGAACTGAGGGACATCCTGTTGCACCACAACAATGCCTCTGTCCACACTGCCCATCTGACAATGATTTTCTGAGGACTCCTGTACAGCTGTTGACCCATCCTCCTTACAGTCTGGAACTGGCACCATGAGACTTATTTTTGTTTACTACGGTGAAGGCTCGATTGCATGGGGAGTGTTTTTAATACATGAAGATGCAGTTGCAGCATACCAAGGGGAGCTCTGTGCCCTGGATGAAAGTGACTGGTGCCAATGCTTCCAGTTGTTGTTCAGGAGGATGCAACAATGCATAGATGCTCAGGGAGAATACTTTGAGAAGACGAAATGGTAAGTTTTAGATTATCTCTAAAATTTTGCCAGTATCCAGAAACTTTCTGAGTTACCTTCGTAAGAAAACCAAAATAAAAGTTATGGGAATGCATAACATAACCATAGAACTCCCATGTTTTATAACTGTGTGCTTTGAAGTGATTATTATTATTATATTTTGTATGACAGTAGGTATAATTCTGAACAGTAAATGTAATGTTACAACAGGCATTATTTACACACATGCTGGAGACATTGCTGAGGATCAACACTGTTGGAAAATTTGTGTTTTTATTCAATGAGGCAGTGGTGATAGATTAGAAGAACTTGATATGCATTGAAATATTGAATTATCAAATTAATGGTGTTTAATATTTGACTTTATATTTTTATATGAGGTTTTACTGCTTTTTGTCATTATAAATATATATCTTTTTACATAGGTTCTCCATTCAAGTTCCATGTGGATTCTCTCAGCAGTGGTTATGTGACAGCCTATGGCCCAGGTCTTACTCATGGAGTGTGTGGTGAACCCTCCAATTTCACAATCTCAACCAAGGGAGCAGGGGCAGGTATGTAAAATTTCTTCATTATTTGTAAATAATCTAGTATTAGGTCAAGGTGTAGTTTTGTGTTGATAGGAAGAATTATAGCAGAGTCCAGAAAATTATGAATACAGTATTAACCATAGAATTTGGCCGATCTCCAAGACGGTAAATTTTTGTGTGTTATGATCACCTGATAAACACTTGTACAACAGAGAGAATATACATCAGAACAAATGTGTCTAAAATATTCACTACATGCCAGATCTCTACTGATCCCTAAAAAAAGAACTCAATGGTGTGAACAGGCCTAGAAGACTCTTGACATACCAGCCAATTGTTGGCTTCACATCCAATTACAGAGGTTGATGATCGTACAACCTGTATAGGGGTGACATGGTTAACTTGTCAGGTCCCTCAACTGTTAATAGCTGCACTTCTGAATATGGAGTTGCTGTTTATTGTAGCTACCCATATTCCTTATGATGCTAGATGGGTACCAGTCCCATACTAGCCAAAATTCCATAACATATTTTCTTCCCCATGAGGACTTGAACCAGTGCAAATCCTGTTGTTCTGCACCAAGGTGTGTTGCCTTAAACTGCTTGGCTGTGTCACGGGACTTCTGATCCATGAAAGTATCACAAAATAGGGACTTAGCTTTTGCAAGCCGATCAAATGCTGTGTGTTTCATGGGGCAGTAGATTTGTAGATCACTGTGTGAAACAGAGATATAATAAATTTTCTATGAAATCATTGCAAGTCTTGGGGGGGGGCTAATGATTCTAAGGCAGACTATAATCATTCAATCTAAAATATTTTGGATATATGACAAAAACATTTGCCCATAATATAGAAGACATAGTTTGGTTTTATCATAGAGCAAGCCTACAAGTTGGCAGTAAAAATTATTGTAAACAGAATTATGAATATACACCATGTTCCAAATTGATGGATGAGGCATTTCAAAATTGTTTAATATCCCTTACATGTTATACGAGGGTGGATCAAATATAAACCGGAATTTGTTTCTGGAGGCTCTGGTAGCGAACTGCAAAGGTTGCGGTTTGGAGGGAAAGTAGGTGGGGGTGTCTGGAGTAGGGATCTTGATGTGTTGCACTCCGAAGAGTGGCCACTTGCTTCAGTACGCCATGAACGAGCAAGAGGTATGCACGTCTGTTGCGCAACACATTATTATTAAGTTTTTGGCGAAAGGAGGCACTAAACCTTCTGAAATTTTGAGAAGGCTCCATGCGCAGTTCGGGGAAGCAACCCTTTCGAAGACGCAGGTGTATGATTGGTGCAAAAAAATTTTAGCGGGCCGGGATTCAGTGGAAAAAGCCCCACCAAAGATGGCAATGAACAAGCATCACTGCAGACAACATTTGTGCTGTATGGGACCTTATTGAGGAGGATCAGCGCGTAACAATTTCTGAAATTGCTTCACACGTTGGAATAAGCTTCGGAAGTGTTCAAGCCATCTTCAGTGATGAACTCAAATTCCGAAAATTGTCTGCCAGTTGGGTTCCTCGGCTCCTCAGCCAGGAACAAAAAAATTTGCACCAGGAAGTGTCTCAGAGGCATCTGAGTCGCTACGAGGGGGAAGGAGATGATTTTCTGAATCGCATTGTGACCTCTGATGAAACTTGGGTTCATCATTACACCCCAGAGTCAAAACGTTCCAGCATGGAGTGGCGAGAGCGAGGTGTGGCTAGACCAGTTAAGGCCAAAACATGCCTTTCTGCTGGAAAGGTCCTTGCGACTGTTTTTTTGTTACTCTGAAGGAGTTTTGCTAGTGGATTTCCTTCATGAACAACGAACAGTGAGTGCAGAGTACTACTGCCAGCTTTTGGACGAGACAAAAGCAGCATATTGCAACAAGCGCTGCCAGAAACTGATCCGAAATGTGATTGTGCTGCATGACAATGCAAGGCCACACACTGCTCGGTTGACACAAGAAAAACTGAAGAAAATGAATTGGACACCTCTGGAACATCCTTCTTACAGTCCAGATTTGTCACCCTGTGACTACCATTTGTTTGGGCCACTGAAAGAAGGCCTGGGAGGAAGGTGGTTTGATGACAATGCAGCGGTAGAGGAGTTCGTGCGCAACTGGCTGACTACACGTCATCCCTCATTCTTCAAGGACGGCATCAAAAAGTTGCCAACTCAATGGCAAAAGTATGTTGGAAATGCAGGAGACTATGTAGAAAAATGAGGTGGTGGTTTTGTATTTTTTTGTTAATTCAATAAAATTCTAAACAATAATTCCGGTTTATATTTGATTCACCCTCGTATATAAGAACAAAACTTACATGGTATTAAAGAGAAACTTATTGAGTTTTCATAATATATTTGATAAGAGTTCGATGTAAGCACCTTTCGTTTCACGGCACACATCTAGCCGATAGTTGAATTCCTCCCAAACCTTGGTCAACATATTTGGAGTAATGGATTCAACAGCAGCAACAATCCTTCTTCTCAAGTCTGGAAGGTCGACAGGAAGTGATGGTATATACATATGGTCTTTCACATACCCCCACAGGAAGAAATCACAAGATGTGAGACTAGCAAGCTGCACAGAATTTTGTGGACTACATATGAAAGCCGCTCTGACATCAATTCTTTCATTTGGTATTTGTGGATGTCCTGGATTTTTCCTTTTACAGATACATCCAGTTGTTTCTAACTGTCTATACCATCGATGGATACTCTTATCTCTTGGAGGATCAATTCCAAATTGCCATCGGAAAGCTCGCTATACTGCAAAATAGAACCAAACATCACAAATTACAACACACAGAATGACTTCTGTACAGGAGTCGCCATTTTAACAAATTTAACACTGTGATGTAATAATGACAAGAAGCAAATTACTGCATACAAGATATAAAACTTGCACAGTTTTTCTTTCAATATAGCAAATAATTATGCATCCAATTTCTTTAGTTAAGCTATACCAACTACTTAAAACCCTGTCCATCATTTTTCACGGTGTATTTTGATATGTATTTGACTAACCGTTTTTGGTAATTTACATGATATTCTAGCATATTAGACTTCGTATTTCAGCCAATTAGATTGAAACTGAGAATTTATTATTAGATATTTAAATCTTCCCTTATTGTACCTTGGTTATTTAAAAAAGAGAGAGAGAGACTTGTTCATGTATGTTATCTTCTATGATGAAATGTATATGGTAATCGTAGCTTTAACTATTTGATTAAATTTTTTATTCCTCTCTTTAATGATAAATGGTATCCTTTTGATTCAATTTGGTCATCATAGTTTTTATAAACTTCTTTTTGCACTAATAAAGAATTTCCTTACTTTGTTCTTCTTGTCATGCAAATTACTAACTTGATCGAGTCAATTTGCCAATTATGAATGTCTACCCATGTTACTTTATGGTCATTAAAATAAGTTAAAGATTCATTTGTTCTGAAAATATTTTAAATTAATTACTCATCCGATAATCTCTTACTTCAAATATACCATACAGCCATTTTTAAAAAATAAAATAAGGGGTAAATAGATATTTAATGCATATGTACATTAATGACAGGTGTATTGTCAGTACCATATTTCACATTGATAAAACACAAGAATTTAAGAAAAAACTAGTGGTCAGGAATGTGCAAATTTTATTAAGAGTTGCTCAAAATCACTGAAAGTTCAGTAATTAGATCTGTATCTTCATAAGTGTCTTAATTGTATTATAAAAATATTAAATAACTATTTATTGGTTCTTCTTGGTGGAGATTTTGACTCTGATTTTGTTAATATAGTGTGATTCACAATAAGTATTACAGACTTCTAGGGATTGTAGAGGGGACCTAGTAGATAAAGTTTTGATAAGGAACCCATGTCCAGAAATGTACCATTTTGATGTAAACTAAGTTTGAAGATCAAAACACAGTGGGCTGATATTGTGTGTTTTGTGTTTCAGAATAAGTATTTGACAATTGATGTTTTTGAAAGTCTGGAAATGTTTAAAAATAAAGATAGTTAAGCATGACAAAGGATGTATTCCTATCAGCACCGTCTTTTCTTTAACCCATTGGAGACTTTTAACGAGTCTCCCTCGTGAGCAGGTAGAAAGTCCAAACAGCTCAAGCACGACCTACACTCGTGTTAAAACCCGACACTATAAGAAGTTGGTTGTATCTTTAGTGATTAAAAATTTATGTTCGCCATCTGTAAAATTTGTTGCTGGTTTATATAAAGCGTATATATAGTCCTAGTATATTGTATAGTTTATTATAGATATAATTTATAGAATAATATATTTTAGGTATTTATTACAGTAAAATATATATGTAGTTTCAATGTATTTTTTCGAATATCATGGTTGTAAATTTAACTTTTTTAGAAACACGTTCAGTTCAAACTCTCTAAACGGAATAAAACGGCAGGATTTGGATTAACATATTAGAAATTGTACTCTTCAGGATATGATTAAAATAAACACTGCAGATGAGAGTGTATTCTAGAATTAAGCAGAGGAAGGTTACACATTATAATTGTGTTCTCCTAATTTATTTTTAGAGCTGAGTAGATGAGAGATATATTAGGGACAGTAAAATCTAACAGAAGAAATATGCCTATGGATTTAGTGAACATCAAATTGGGGAGAAAAAAAAAAAGGAACACTAACAACATCATCTAGTTGGAGACTTCTAGCATAGAAGTGGAAAGGTAGGAAAGACATTTATTTATTATCATCCAAACACGAAAATGCCGACATGACTGACACCAGTAAGAAGCTATGGAAGAATAAGGATGGAAAACAAGAAGAAAAATCATAAAGGCTAAATGTATTCTAGAATACAATAAAGGTATGGGAGGAGAAGATCGACATGACAAGGTTTGTGGCTTTGTTTTCCAGTAATGATGAGATTTGTAAAGTGCTATAGAAAAATTGCTTTTTACATTATCAATAATAATTTGAGAAGATATACAGCAAGAACTTTCTATGATTTGATAACGTATAGGCCTATACTTTTATATGTTTAATTTAATTTATTTTTATAATATGCAGTATTATATATTTTATTATTTTTTACCGCTCCTGTTAGAACATTTGATTTGTGTTTACTTCAAATATAATGACCGAGAAATGTTAGTAAAAGATGGTTTTTGAAATATTAGTCAACTTTCACAGCCTTCAAACTAACAATAGATAACGGTTAAATTGCAGGAAAGAGGGTTGTAGGCAGGCCACATTCCTTTCCTATTCATAAAAGTACAAATTACTAAAAGAAAAAACGGGGTAAACAAACTATCTGTAATCCATTTGTGATAGAACGCAGTATGCATGGTCTGGGTATTCAGAATTAAAATCCAATGCAGCCGGAGTAGCGCTGGGGAGATTTAAATGGGTTTCCAGTGAACTTACCTGGCGCTCTAAATGTGTCTTCAATGGGTTAATTAGGGGAAAGACTGTTGTAGTGGTGGTAGTAACAGGCAACCTATCAACTCCTGTGTCATGCTCATTACCTAAGATTTGGGATGACGTATTCTTCTCTGAGTTAGATTAAATTTTTTAGTTTTCTCATGGTCTTCATAATGGCAGCATTGCTGCAAAAACTCAGATGGTTTTAAGTTTAATGTTTGGTCGTTGGGTGTATTATGAAATCAGTCATAAAAATATTAGAATTCTGTCAGAAGCATGCAAAAACAGTCTGGACTTTGATCATAATTTTATGATTAATAATGCTTTCGAGGAAACTATAAACAAAGAAAGTAGCGTAGTGGTTAAGAAGGTGGAAGGTCGAGGGTTCGAGTCCTGGTGAAGTCAGGATTTTTAAACTGACTCAAACCTTCTGGCAACACTATGACCGTGGGGTCGACTCAACCTCTAACTGAAATGAGTACCTGAAGGTTGTTCTGGGTGTAAAAGCGGTCGTCACTCAGGGCTGACAACCTGGCCGACATCAAGTGCTGATTATCTAGAAAAAGTTGGAGCCTTAACCTCCTACTACCCCAAGGGCCTCCTAAGGCCTGTAGTGGGACCACTTTAACTTTTTTCTTCTTCTTCTTCCTTTCCAGGATTAGGTCAATGCGACCTGTTCCAGTCTCAAGTCCATTGTTTCCTTTGCCTGTCCCAAAGATCTTTTTCCATGTGGTTTGTAGGCGTTGATCTTTTTGGGTAATCTTGTATTGTCCATTCTGTCTAAATGTTCTTTCCATTGGTATTTGTGCTCGTCTAGTTTATCGAGTATTGAAAATATCTCCAGTTCATTTCTTATTGATTCATTGTGTAATCTATCGATGCATATACATCCTTTTATGGATCTTAAAAATTTCATTTCAGTGGCTTGAATGTGTGAGATATCTTTTTTGTATGTATCCAAGATTCAGATTCATATAAAAGAACAGGAACAGCCATCATTTTATGAAACCTGAGCTGAGTTTCTCTTCGAATGTTTCGGAGGGTTCTTCTTATAATAATAATAATAATAATAATAATAATAATAGCTTTATTTTACCTGGCAGAGTTAAGGCCTTAAGGCCTTGTCTACCACTCAACCAGGTTTAAAAAAAATACAAACAAAAAATAGTCTTAAATCTAAATTACAATATATATATAAACGATTACAAGTTATGAATACAATACAATTAATATTTATAATGTATTTTGATTTACTCTAAATTTAACGAATTAAATATATAATATGTACAATATATATAAAAAACAGGAAAAGATTAATGACATAGTATAAAATTAAATAAATAGAGAAAAATTAATTATTAGACAACAGGTAACTGTATAAGCGTGACTTAAAGGTACCAAGTGTGCGGCAACCCCTGATATCTTGAGGAAGGAGATTCCAGGAGCGGGCAGAGGCTACTGTGAAGGAAGTAGAATAGGAGGAAGTGCTATGAAGAGGAATTGTTAGCAGACTGCTATCTTGTGATCTAGTGTCAATATTGTGGTAAGAGGATAACTTCTCAAATCTAGACGCCAGGTAAGTAGGGATGTAGGAATTCAGAAGCTTGAAAAGTAGTGAAAGAGAGTGCAATTTACGTCTGTCAGTAAGACGGAGCCAAGAGAGGTTATTAAAGTGTTCGGAAATATGGTCATAACGGCGGATATTGAAAATGAATCGAACGCAAGCATTATGAACACGCTGCAGTCTCTGCGACAAGTCATAGTTTAGATCATTATATATAATGTCACAATAATCGAAGTGTGGTAACACAAGATTCTGCACAAGGATTTGTTTTAACGAAACTGGGAGAAAATTCTTTAAACGTCTAAGATAATGTAAGATGGAGAAAGTCTTTTTACATATGTGTTTCACTTGTGTTTGCCAGGTTAAATTTGCGTCTAGATGTAGTCCAACATCTATTACTGAAGAAGAATAAGGGATGATTTTATTATTTATAGTAATGTTTGGTAGTGTAGATATGTCAAAGGTTGTAAGCAGTCTTTGTTGTCCCATTAGAATTACTTGTGACTTGTTAGGATTTAGATTTAGACCGATACTTGAAGACCAGTTAAAGATGGATATGAGATCGTCATTCATTTTTGTCAAGCTGTTATAGAGAGAATGAGGAGGTGAATGTAGGTAAATTTGGAGATCATCAGCGTAGAGGTGATAACGGCAGTGCTTTAGTACAGTTGGCAAGTCATTTATGTAGATTGAGAAAAGAAGAGGTCCGAGAACACTGCCCTGGGGGACTCCAGCCGGCACGTTGCGCCAAGACGAAGATCTAGAGTTTAATGAAACGTATTGTTGACGACCGTGCAGGTATGAGTCGAACCAGGATACAGCGCTGTCAGACAAGTGTAGGTGCTTGAGCTTTATCATAAGTAAGTCGTGGTCTACTGTGTCAAAAGCTTTGCTGAAGTCAAGTAAGGTTAAAGGAGTCAATTGACGTCTGTCCACGGCTTCACGAATATCTTCAGTAATTTTTAGCAAAGCTGTGGTTGTGCTATGACCATATCTAAAGCCGGATTGATAAGGATCAAGGAGGTGATTTTCTTGGAGATATTCAGTCATTTGCTTATGTACAATATGTTCCAGGGCTTTAGATAATGTCGGAAGGATGCTAATCGGTCGGTAGTCATTACAGTTAGCAGGTGTACTTATTTTTGGTATAGGCCGAACTCTAGACTGTTTCCATACAGTAGGGAAGATAGAAGTTATAAGGGAAGCATTAAAAATATGAGTCACTGTGGGTAGTATAATGTCAATGATTTTATTTAGCATTAAAATGCTGATGTTATCTGTTCCTTGTGCATTGGATTTAATCCGCTTGAGTGCTTTTTTAACGTCTATAGGCGAAATGTCGTTAAAGTGAAATTTATCTCTTCCTATATGGGGGGATGGGGATAAGTCTTTAAGAATGTCTGTTTTTAGTCTTGTTGTCTGGAGGTGTCATGGGTATTGAGGTAAAATGTTCATTTAAGTCATCTACAGAAATGTCTATAGAGTCAGTTGAGGGATTCAACTGTCTAAGTCCCATTGCACGGAGATTTCGCCAAGTGTCCCGTGCACTTATTTCAGGTCCGATTATACTGTGGGCGTGTCGTAGTTTGGCATTGCGTATAGTTTGTGTAGTTGTGTTTCTAAGTTGTTTATACAGTTGCCAGTTCTCGTCATTTTTATGTCGTCCCACACATCATTTGATATCGGTTTAATGTATTGTGTATATCCCAATCGTAGCTGTATGTTATATCTGAACCAAGATAGTTAAAGTGTGCTATCTGTTCTATTATTTCATTATTGATTACTATTTTTGCTCTGACTGGCACTTTGCCCTGAAAAGCCATAATTTTAGTTTTTGAAGTTGAGACTTTGAGATTATAATAGAGTCCTAATTGATTCAACATGTAAATGGCTCTCTGTAAATCATCCTCTGACTTTTGTATAATTACCAGATTGTTAACATTTTAAAACAAAAATCCAGGGAATGGTAATACATTAATAATCATGATTCAGACTTTGACTTTACAATCAATGTCAATGACTTTTCATTTTATTACAGTTGTCATGAAAACAATAACAAATATATAACCTTTGTTATGGTTCACACTTTGATTTTTAATTAGTTAAGTTCAAAGATGTAAATAGTCGTATATCTGAAAAGATAATTTGTATTAAAACTAATTGTGGTTTTGTCTTAGGTGGTTTGTCTCTCGCTGTAGAAGGTCCAAGCAAAGCAGAGATAAGTTGCCATGACAACAAAGATGGCACAGTATCTGTGTCATACTTGCCCACAGCACCTGGAGAATACAAGATCTCTGTGAAATTTGGTGATAAGCACATCAAGGGTAGTCCATACAATGCAAAGATAACAGGTAAGACAAAAATGTGGCTTCGTGGAATTTTTCACTAAGTTGTAAGTTTTAACTTTTATTACAAGAATTTGTGGACCATTTTGGGAGTAATGAAAATTTAGTTAAATTTATTCATGTGTTATTATAAAAAATGAAAAATATGTAGTATTTTGTTATGAGTAATTGTGTTTTTAAGCATAAAATTTCTCTCAGATTTTTCATGCAAATTCATGCTTGAAAAGTAAAAGGCCATATGTCCATTTTTATAATATTTTAGTTATTCATACTTTTGTGACCAGCATGAATGAATGCACAACATAGAGAAAAAGGCAGTTTTCCTTTGCACACTCCTTCTTGTGATTTCAACATAATACGATGGTGGTTGTCCACAAACATTTAGAAGGAAACAGGCATATGTTTTAGACATCCACCTAATGCTTCTAATTTGCACTTATTTCCTATGAGATACAGGGCATATGTGGGACATCTTTTTCCTCTCAATTCTGAAATAAGTTCATATTATTCATTTTTAAACATCTTAATGATGGACAAATTATATTTGAAAAGAAAAATATATGCCTAGACTGGGGTTTGAACCCAGGACCTTTGACTCTCTATGTCAATGTTCTTCCAAGTGAGCTTCCTAGGCCTCCAATCTAAATGTGTAGAAGAGAAAAATACGCATTTAGATTGGAGGCCTAGGTAGCTCACTTGGAAGAGCATTGACATAGAGAGTCAAAGGTCCTGGGTTCAAACCCCAGTCTAGGCATATATTTTTCTTTTCAAATATAATTTGCCCATCATTAAGATGTTTAAACATGAATAATATGAACATTAAAATAAGCACTACTGGCTTTATAAGTAATGTTTAATTTCCCAATAAAAAGTCTTAACAAAGGAGCCGCGATTTGCAAAAATCATAGCAATGGTTCGTAGCATTTGGGGTTAGGGACTTAACGATATAGAAGAGAAAAATATGCATTTAGATTGGAGCCTAGGTAGCTCACTTGGAAGAGCATTGACATAGAGAGTCAAAGGTCCTGGGTTCAAACCCCAGTCTAGGCGTATATTTTTCTTTTCAAATATAATCTGAAATAAGTTGTTGCACTTTGATAAGCACATGTGAGGCCTCCGTCTTTTTTCCTCTAAAAAAATTGAATGCAACAGAATTGATGCAAGTCTTATAACAATTCTACATAAAATTGTAAAGTTATGAACAGGGCCTGGATTCTTAGGTTTTAACCTATTTTGTTCCTTAATTGGTAAAGTCAATTTTGTAACATATATTTTTGTTTTAGTAATTTCAGAGTCAAATATATTAATCTTATAGATCCTAAAAATGGCTAAAATGATTTGAAATTCTAAAAGAGGCTAAATATAGCAGTTGCCTTATTTTGTACTATTTCAGTTAAAGCAGATATGTTATTTATTTTCCGATATAATCTGATGAATTTCAAATTGATTTAAAGAATTTGCAGATCCTAAAAATTGCTAAAAGCGATGAGAACATAAAAGAGGCTGAATGTAGCAATTATCCTTATTTTGTATGATTTCCTTTATTTACTTTCCAATATAGTATGGTGTGATGAATTCCAAATTATTTTATTGTACGTGAAAATTATTAATACAAATTATGTAATTAAATATTATTTGGTGCAATGAGGTTGACAGTCTTATCAACAACAGTTTTACATCTTACATTGTAAAATTATTCCACTTCAGTAAAGAAAGTGCCGACCATAAATGTACATGGTACATTAAATTAAGGCAGCTAAGTTCAATGAAAATAGAACATGTTTCTGCATTCATTAATGAAACCGGACTTCAATATTCTTAAGAGTGAAGTTAAGTATTTGAACCCCGCATACCAGAAAGTTTTTATAAAATAGAAACTCTATTTTTTGTGGCGTGGTAACAATGTCTTAATTTGAATTCAGTCTTCTGTCGAAGTTTGAATTTAAGTTCTGATTGAGAAATCCAACAGTCAACTTTGTGAAGTGTATTGTTGTGGTATTTTCTCCCAAAACATGCATTAAGTGAAAGCCATAAAATCTATTTTGGTAATAGACTGCTAATGACTCCAATTTTCCAACAGATGCTAATGTCATCTTGTATCAAATTTGCCACAAACAACTGAATTGTGAAAAGAAATCACAATTTGGGCAACATGAGGAATCTACCACTCATAAGAACAATGTTGAAAAATTTAAAAAGTCAATCAACAATTCATTTTATCTAGGATGAGTTCTATGGTGGATGCTTTCAATGTGAGGTTGTGTGAGGCATTTGTATCAGCTAATGTATCATGGAATGTACTAAGGAATGGGAATTTCTAGAGATTCTTGAATATATTAGTGGTCACATAATTCCAGATGAATCTACTCTATGTGTAGGAACTATTTGAAGCCTCTCTATGAAAAGACACATGATAGAATAAGAATCAACATAGGTAACTGTTATATATGGCTTGCTGTAGATGAGACTACAGATTGTTGCGGTCATTGAATTGCTAATTTCATCATTGGGAATCTGGATCCATCAGAACCAGGGAAACTGCATCTAGTTCTCTGTAAGAAAAAACAAACCATAGCATTATAGCTTGCGTTGTTAAGGAAGCCCTATGTATCATGTGACCTGGAGAGAACAGAGATGAAAAGTTTCTTCTCCTGCTTGGTGAAATTGCTTCCTATATGATGAGAGCAGGGGAGATTCTAACAAGTTTCTACATAAATATGATCCATGTAGCATGCCTAGCTGGTTTACATCAGTGGTGGAAGAAGTAAGAAATAATTTCCCAACAGAAAATGATATACAGTTATACCCATATGGAAAACTATGAACATTTCTTTGAAGACAAAACTAGACTGTTCAACACCAACGTAAAATCAGTCCTCCTCTATGGTTGCGAAATGTGGAAAGTTACGGAAGCAACAAATAAAAAGTTGCAGACCTTTATAAACAGGTGTCTGAGATATATTTTAAATATAAGATGATCGGAAATAATATCAAATGAAGAACTGTGGAGAAAAACCAACCAATCTCCAATGTTTCACCAAATAAAACAAAGTAAGTGGAATTGGATTGGCCACACATTGAGAAAACCAGACGGAGCCATCGAGAAGACTGCACTAGATTGGAATCTGCAAGGAGTAAGGAAGAGGGGACAACCTAGGAAAACTTGGAAGTGATCAGTAGAGGAGGAAGCAAAGGGGGAAAAGCTGGAATCAAGTGAAATGGCTTGCTGGAAGCAGAGTATGCTGGAGGAGCTTCACTGCTCCCTATGTTCCATTTATGAATTACAGGAAATAAATAAATAAATAATAAATGATAGTGGTAGAACAATTGCATAGAGTGCAAAAAGTCCTGGATTCAAACCCTAGTCTGAGCGTATAATTTTTCTCTTCTAATGTAATAAATGATTTTGTTTCTTTTGTCATGGAAGTTTTTCTGAAGTTGCCTATTCAAGTTTGGGGGCACGCCGTAGCGTAGTGGTTAAGGCACTGCGCTACAAGCCGGAGGGTCTAGGCTTCAAGTCCCATTGGGGTCAGGATTTTTAAACTGACCCAAACCCTCTGGCGGCACTATGGCCCTGGGGTCGACTCAGCCTCTAATGGAAATGAGTACCAGATGCTTGTTCTGGGGGTAAAGGCGGCCGTCACGCAGGGCTGACAACCCGGCTGACATAAAGTGCCGATTGTCTAGAAAAAGTGGGGGCCTTAATCTCCTACTACCCCAAGGGCCTCCGGGCTTGTTGTGGGATCACTTTACTTCTTACCTATTCAAGTTTAAACATTGAGATATGTTACCAGAAATTTCTCTTCCTCCAGAATCAATCATCACTTGATGGGGAACTTGGTTTTCAGCCGCATTCTAATATGCTGACCACTTTGAGAGTATTAATAGTGTCCTAGACAAAGTTGACATCAGCAAAGCTGCTTGTATTTCGTAGGCACAGAATTCTCTCAAGGGCAGCAAGAACATCGCTGATCTACCATTCATCAGAACCAACTTAGCTGACTTTCCTGCTACTTTTCAATGCATGGAGGGTGCATCTTTTTTCATTAAATTAAGGAATGGAATAATGAAAACAGTTTCAAAGAAATAGACACCAGGGGTACTTGGCAGTATCTTCTCTTCTAAGCTCTCTCGTGTCCTTGAACAAAATCCTGGATATGTGAAGATAAAAGGAAGTAAATGCAGCTCTCCAAGGAGAAGAAATACATGAGGAATTGTCATGGGCTTATAAAATATGCACTACTGATTTCGTGATGTGTGGCGTGAACATTTTCTTCCTACAAAAATGTATTATCGGACAATAGGAAGTCTTTCACAAAAGACAATCTGTGCATATATATGGTTGTACAATGTAACAAATCAGTTTAAAAATCAACATTTCATTCTGTATTCATATTTTTAACTGAATATTTTAAAATAATACAACTTTGGATTGTTTTCTTACTCTCAATTTCTAAAAAAAAAAATAAAAGTTAACATTAATTTCAGTGAACAGTTGACTGTTCTGTTCATTTTTTTTTGTGATGTAGTGTAAGTATTTACTAAAATTTTAACACAATTTTCTTGCTACCAAAATGTGTTAAGGGACTATAGGAAGATTTATAATAGATAATCTATGCATATGTATGGTATGCAGTATAATAAATCAGTTTAAATATATATATATATAGTAAAAGGGGGCACGCCGTTGCGTAGTGGTTAAGGCACTGAGCTACAAGCCAGAGGGTCGAGGGTTCAAGTCCCGTTGGGGTCAGGATTTTTAAACTGACCCAAACCCTCTGGTGGCATTATGGCCCTGGGGTCGACTCAGTCTCTAACGTAAATGAGTACCAGACGCTTGTTCTGGGGGTAAAGGCGGCCGTCACGCAGGGCTGACAACCCGGCTGACATAAAGTGCCGATTGTCTAGAAAAAGTGGGAGCCCTAACCTCCTACTACCCCAACGGCCTCCGGGTCTGTTGTGGGATCACTTTACTTTTATATATAGTAAAAAGTGTAAAATAAATCAGTTTAAAAATGAACATTTTATTCTGTATTCAAATTCTTAACTGAATGTAAAAAAAATACAAATTTTGGATTATGGTGTGTTATGCCATATTTTCAAAAAATGAGTAAAAAATAGCATTAATTTCAGTGAACACTCGATTGTTGTGTTGATGTTTTCTCTTTTCTGTGACTTTTGTATGTCTGTATTATAATTTTTACAGAAGTATGGCTAAAAAAGAAAATCCTGAAAAAAGGCTAAACCATTAGTTTAAAGAGGCTAAAATGATGCTTACAAAAACCTGAAAGTGCAGGCCCTAGTTTTGAATATTGTAATGAAAGTAAGTTAATGGGAATAGATGAGATCGTAAGTTTATTATCATGCTCATATTTTCTTTTTTTTTTTTAACAAGTACGTTCACACCATAGACAACACAGGCCTGCAAATTTAATTTTTTTCTGTGGCACAGGGTTTAACAAGTCTTTAAACCTAATTTTGGTTTGTTGAATTCAAATATGTTAACAGTTTTCTTCGTATCATATAAGGTTTTTTTGCCATGTTGAAATTAAATATTTGTTATTTTTTGCATTAAATGTAATAGCCATAATCATTTAAATTGCTGTAAAAACTACAGAAGTTTGATTATATATCAAATGTGTATTTAAAACAGTTTAAAATAAATAGAAAAACTGCTAATATACCTTAAGATTTCTTATTTCCTCCGCTTAGCAAGAAATGAGAGGTGAGTTGTGATCCTGCCGACTATTTTCTCTTACCAAACACCAATGATAGTAGGTATTCTTGGAGATAACCCATCGGCCCTGGTTCCTTGTTTCCATCTCTTTTATATCTTGTAGGAGTCTCTCACCGTGTTTTTCACTTAGTTCTCCTAAATTTGCTGGGAAATGTTGAAGAAGAGAGTGGAGCAAGTGTAACTTCAAGGTCATGTTACATCCCAGTGCTCGGAACTTTTCGACCATGGTGTTTAAAATGTTCTCATATTGGTCATCTTTAACATATCCAAAAACTTCTCGATGACATTCATTGTATGATTCTCAAGTTTGTAGTTCCATGTCAGACATGCAGTTTTGAAATTAACATCCCTAATAAGTTTGCGAATCTGTGGTCATCAGAAAGTCTTCCTTCACTCTTTTGCCTTTGACAGTAACAAACATTTTTTAGCAATGTATTGGTAACAAATGACATTTTTGTATAAAACTTTAACAAATTGCTTCATTAATCCTAGTTTTATATGCAAAGGAGGTAGCAATTTTTTTTTCAGAAATAAATAATGAGCAATTTATTACATGTTTCATCCCTGGCTCTAGAGTCCCATTCACATGAAAAACATGGAAATTTTATGTACCATCCTTGTTGTCACAAATAAAATCCACACACCTTAAGGTCACTACACACGTGCCACTTGTGTTCATTATATTGTATTTCTTCTAGAATAGAACATATGTTTGTTTGTGTTTCTTTCGTGTACACTGACCGAACTACTGGATCTGAAGCATAATTTCTTTCCATTATGCAGAAGAATGCCCTTTAGACTTAGTTTTTTTATGGGGTTGGATTGTCAATCCCAAGCCCAACCCCTACCCTGGAGGTCCAGGGACTCTTGTGTTAGGGTTATCATGCCTTAGCTGAGAGGACACAGTTTTTATGCGCCTGGTACTAGCCCTCACCCTTCCCCATAAGGGATAGGATTTGCTGGTAGCACTGCCAGATAAACTGACAGCTAAAACATTCTTGGGTTTTAACAGTCGTATGTACTGGACATTGATACAACTCCCAAAGGCTATCAACCAGCCATTTACCCTCATCATTTATCTGGGCTTGGGACCAGCACTGAATGGCACTAATACCATCTAGAGGTGAAGTTATTTATAATAGTACTTCCTCATTAAAAATCAATATTTTAATATAATATCTTCAACACATGTCCAACTCTGGGTCAGGTCAAGGAATGAGATGAGGTCCATGAATGACAAGGGTGCTGGCCGACGAAGCTTGATGCACGGACAGGTGAATGAAATGAAACAAAATGGATGAATCGAGTTTAGGGAAATGAGTTTAGTGAAAGAGGAAATGAAATTTGTGGTAGGGGAAAATGGGAGAAACCCTGAGAAAACCACCCTAAGCTCCATTTCATCCACCATGAAAGTTAGATGGAGTGACCTAGACTTGATCTCGAGACCCAATTCATGAGAGGCGAGCATCTAACCGTAACATTGAATTCCCCTTTTTTTAATATGTGAGCCCTCAAATGTCTCGAATAGAACATTACAGAACTAATATTTTTGTTTCATTCCATTTTAGTGCTGTTTATCTTCATCATAATAATATTTCCTTTCTTTAATGTATACTATTTAATAATTAAATTATATTCAGTCCTGTAATTATTGACATTGTTGAATTTCCTTCTGTGTTACTTACTATGAAAATATTTATTTTCTAATGTTCTGTGTTAAAATTTTCCAGGAGAAGGCCGTAAGAGGAACCAAATCTCTGTTGGGTCATGCAGTGAAGTTTCATTCCCAGGAAAAGTATCAGATGCTGATATCAGATCATTGAATGCTTCAATTCAGGCACCAAGTGGACTTGAGGAGCCGTGTTTCTTGAAAAGGTTACCAAATGGAAATATTGGTGAGTATATTTTGATTTATATAATAATATTCCCTTAACTATATACAGTTAAATAGATAAAACAGATCCCACTACAGATCTTAGAAAACCTTCGGGGTAGTAGGAAGTTACAGGCTTCCACCTATCTGGACAAATGGCTCGAGATGTCAGCTGGGTAGTCAGCTCTGCTTGATGAATGCATTAACCCCAAGAACAAGCATTTCATACTCATTTCTGTTAGAGGCTAAGTCATCCCCAGAGCCATGGTGCTACAAGTTAGTTTAAGTCAGTATAAAAAAAATCCTGACCCCATCTGGAGTTAAACTCGTGTGACCTTTTAGCTTCGAGCATATTTCCTTAACCAACTATGCTATGACATGACAGAATAATTATCAATAATAGAGAGTATAACTGCTTAAACTAAATATGAGTATGATAAATCCATCTGTCTCAATATGGGTATATTGCTTTAGTGAAATTAATATGAGGACAGAGTATACAATAGAATGTATCTGCTGTTCCCTTGCAATATCTGTAGTATTCTGGAATTTAAAATGTTATAAGCAACATGTTTCCTACTTTATAATAAACTTTCTTTTAAAACTATTTAAAATTAATGTTGGGAAATACACATTTTGAGGTACTTTTAAAATTTTTATCAAAGTTACGTTGGGAAGTAACGCTAAGAGGTAATTTACAATTTATAAATTGAGTCAGTTATTTGATTTTTCATCTCACCTCATAAAACTCCATGTTTTCACAGGACTGGTTTCAAAGGTCATCACCTTCATCCTTAGCCAAAACACTGAATGTTGAAATTCTGCCATTACTATCATCTTCCAAACTGCCATATAGTGGTAATTTTATGAATTTTGAGATTACTTGGATCTGTATTTGTTCACCTGAATGTATATATTTTCCCAAAGGCTTGTCAAAATGTTTCAGAAATTTAGTTTCTCTTCCAATTATGTGATTCCCGAGTATTTCAATTTCACCATTTTTAGTATTTCTAAAGTGTTCTTTTGTACAAGTCTCTAAATGCCTATATTTACTTTACTGCAGTTATTGCAACTAATATGATCCTTCTTCATTACGTGTACCCAGCCATAGCTGATGACATGAGTCCATTGCATACTTATGCTACAAGTTGCAATGGGGCTGTATTTGAACATGTGGGCATTCAAGGTGAGTGTCCATGAGGTTAAAAGGAAGAGATATGGGAAAAACAGAAATGAACCCTTCTGCATCGAAAACTCTAATACCATCAGGGTCGAAGAAAACAAGAGGTCAGGCAAGGGAGACTGGATATGAAAGTATAAAAGAGGGATCTGGTACTAGAAAAGGAAGAAATACCAGATCAGTTACAGATAAAAGTAAGGAACAAAACACAACTAAGTGAAAGTAATGTTTTGCTCAGCTTGGGCACCTTGTGGTTGCCATCCAGATACCCCCTAGATGGGGCCCCTGAGGAGGCAATTAATTTGATAAATTCCACATATCTTACTACATGGGACATTAAATTTTTTATTAGTTATTAGTCTGAGTAGCCTTCTAATAACTAATAAATAGATTAATGTCCCAGATTGTGAGGAATGAGGAATTTATCTAATTAGTTGCAATGACTGCAGTGAAGTATATATAGGGAAGATTAAAAGGAATTTAGAGACTCATACAAAAGAACATTTTTGTGGAACTGAAAAATTGGCAATTGCAGCTCATAGTTGGCTAGAAAATCACATAATTGGAAGAGAAGCTAAAACATTTAGAGAAGCCTTTGTAATTAACAGTTCAGGTAAAGATATACATTCATAATACACACCTTCTTGTCCCCCCTACTTCAAGGGATGCTTTAGAAACAGCTTTATCCCCATACCCTACTTCCTTGCAAGTAAGTCCATTTCAATGCTCAAAGTATAACTGCACATATAGATGAAATCGGAACAATTTTCTTCTCTTTAAATATTCATGTTCTTCTCATATCTGAAACGTGGCTAAATCCCACCATTACCTCTTCTTTAATTAACATGGATGGTTATACTTTTCTTAGACATGATCATGTTTACAGTCGCGGGGGTGGTATTGGAGCCTTTGTTAGAATGGACCTTACTCCTAAAATCTATCTAATAATGAACCATCTGCCAAAATTATGTTCATAGAAATATTTATCAGTTTCAAAAAAGTCTCCTCTGTGTAGTATACCAACCTCCTAAAATAAAAGCTATAGCTGAAATAGAATCCATTTTACAAAATGCGCAAATGCAAAATGAACACGTTATCGTTATGGGCGACTTTAATATAAATATACTAGACACTGATAACAGACATACACAACAACTGATGGCTACGTTCCAGGCTTGTGATATGACTATCCTACCCCTACAGCCTACACATCACACTCATCACTCTGAGACGTTACTTGACTTAATTGCAACTAATAATCCAGACAGAGTACTTACTCACGGGCAACTGCCAGCTCTGGGAATATTAGCACATGATATTATATTCTTAGCATATTCGCTGCAGACTTAAAACATATAGATAATGCAGCCCTAATTGAAGAAGCTATGCAGATGCCATGGCATTCAATATGGACACTGCATTCTGTAGATGAAAAAGTTGAGGCACTAAATGACTTTATACTACAATTATACAACAGACACGCCCCACTAAAAACTAAACTCATGAAACGATGCCCTGCACCCTCGATGACTCTTTCAATTCGTAACTTGATGACTGATAGAGATGCAGCACATAAGAAATATAGACTCGACAAAACAGACACAAATCTCAATCAATATAAACGGTTACGTAACAAGACAAATCAAGCTATAAGAAATGCCAAACTTAGACATTTATACAGCCTAACAGATACCAATACTTCAGAAATCTGGAAAAACTTGAATAGAATGGTAATTGGGAGAAAAGACACATAGGTAGACAAATTACATGTTTCCCTGGACACACTCAATAATCACTTCACAGGTATAACTACTACTCCAAAGGATAAAGAACAAACAATAAATGAATTATCACTGTCAAATCAGTCCGACAGACAACATTTCCACTTCTCATATGTTATAGATTACGACGTAAAGAAAGCCATCATGCGAATAAAAACCAAAGCAGAAGGAACTGACCATATAAATATTACATTACCGAATAAAATAATCGACGCTACGCTACCTACTATAACTCATATTTTTAACTCTCACTACAAATTTCTACATATCCCTCATTGTGGAAACAAGCCCTCATAGACCCACTGCCTAAAGTTAAAACGCCTTCAACCCCGAACAACTTTCGACCCATTAGCATTTTACCTACCCTTTCAAAAGCTCTGGAACGATTAGTCCACAAACAACTGACTGACTACCTAAATGAATACAACCTTCTAGATAAATTTCAGTCAGGCTTCAGGACAGGACACAATACAAATACTGCTCTACTAAATATTTGTGAAGACATACGCAAAGCTGCTGATAATCGAAAACTTACCATTCTTATATTACTGGACTTTAGTAAAGCATTTGACACGGTAGACTTGGACTTATTGTTGCATAAACTTAAAAACCTCTTACTCTCTGATAGTGCCATGCAATGGTTCAATTCCTACCTTCATGTGCGCCAGCAATCTGTTGTAGGAAATCATGCATTATGTTCTTCTTGGTCCTTCTGTAAAGCTGGGGTTCTACAGGGTTCGGTGCTTGGACCTTTGCTTTTTTCAATCCACATAAATGACATATCTAACTCCCTAAAGCATTGCAAACATAATTTATTTGCAAATGACATGCAAATCTACATCCACACAGACAAATATTCTCTAAATTACGCTGTTGCCAAAATTAACGAGGATCTTGACTCACTAATGACAGTTAAATATGGACTACAATTAAATCCTAGAAAGTCACAATGAATCATGATGGGTCACCGGAGACTATTATCTACAATTAACCTAAACACAGTCTCGCATGTGTCACTAAATGGAGTTCAAATCCCTTATAGTGAGACAGTAAAAATTCTAGGAGTATTTATTGACAACAACTTAAATTGGAATACACAAATAAACCATACATGCAAAACAGTCTTCTCAATAATACATTCATTAAATCGCGTAAGAAATTGTCTGCCATTCGCTCTTAGGAAAATGTTAGTAGAAACACTTGCAATGCCCGATTTTGATTATTGTGACACTCTTTTTACAGACTTAAATATTATTTTCACTGAAAGACTTCAATGTGTTCATAATTCTTGCACGTGTTTTACTTGTGGTATTCGCAAATTTGACCATGTTACACCATCCCTGGAACAATTATAATGGCTTCGTCTAAGAGATCATAGAACTGTCCATTCCCTATCCCTTCTCTATAAAATACTTCACACATCATCGCCTAATTATTTATCATGCCACTTCATCAGACTATCTGACACACATAATCTTGACACTCGATTCCATCAGCACATTGTCCTTTATATCCCTCCTCATCACACTGTATATTATTTATTATCTTTTACGGTCTCACTTACCAACACATGGAATTCCCTTCTGCCCTATGCCAGAGACTGTCAAACTATAACATCCTTCAAAAACAAACTAAAGAATTATTTAATAACAAACTAACTTATACACCTCACTGATAGTATTCTTTTAACAATTAACAAATTAAATTATTTATGAAAATAATATTAAGAATAACAAATATTTTCATTTGTTTTGTTTTAAATATTGTAAAATCGTAAAATTAGTTTTCTTTATCTCATTATTTTTTTTTATTTTTTATATACATTAGACAGGGACAATTTAACACATTGGTGACCGACTGCTGTGCATTCCACACACCGCTGCTAGACCGGACATTTCTGTCAGTAGTGTGGACTTTTAAATTTTAAACTGCGCTAGCACAGTGTGATTTTTATATCAATATATTTACAGTCAATAACAATAATGCATAAGTAAATCTTTATTAGTGTTCTCACCAGACCTTCTAGTAGAAATTTTGGGTTTGATAGCGTAGGAAACATTTCCCTTTATGTAAAGGCACAGGGCAAAAGGGCATATGTAGCGAGTTTCTTTTCTTGTGTTCACTGAAAACGCGGCAAGGTTTAATTTATATTTCTTCATGTCTCAGCCTTCTTGGTGGGTCTTGACGTGGTGTCCTTTTCACTCTGTATTCCCTCCTCTTCCCTGTCATCTGTTCCTAATTTCACGACTGCCAAACAAGAGGCTGTTTCAAGCAAAAAACTTCTGTTTGACATATTGTTGTTAGGATTTTGAAATTTATAGACCTAAAAAGCATTAAAGAGTGCACAATTCAGAAGCCAAAATACAACTTTCTTGCTTCATTTCACTGTTTTTCTAAGGATGGAGTAATATGATAGGTACTGGTCAGCCCTGTCTACACCCTTCACATACTTGTTATATTGAAGTATTCAATAGGGCATTTTTACAACTTTACCCCTCCCACTCTCGTGTTGCCTGATGCAATGTGCTAACCATTCTTACATCTCTTTTATCTTTTGATGTTTGTAGCAAAAGGTCCCCCTTACTACAAAATACACATTCTCCTGGTTTGAGTTTATTTCCTGCTTCCACAAATGATTTTGGAAGCCCTCTGTTAATCCTTATTGTTCCACAAACTATCGTCTTTCTTTCCAGCAAATTTTCAGCTATAGCCACACTGTTATAATAATTATCCTGGTAGACATGATGCTACAGATATAAATTCGGCTCCAGAACGCAAAATAGTGTTTCTTCTAATTTTTCCCCTCTGCAACATATATTTACAGGTTACATACATATCCCGTAATCGCCTAACTATCGGCACTAAAATTCCATATTTCACCAGCCGTCTGTCTTAAAATTGTAAACAACTCTTTCTGTAAAGTTGGCATTTTCATAAAAGAGAAGAGAGGGTACAAAAACAACTAAAGTTTATTTCACAATGAGAAAAAACAAAATTGCACGCTCCTTCAAAAGCGAAGAGGCTGGAAAACCATAGAAAACGTAAACACGGAAATCTCCGTGACCCGTCGTCTAGCGCTGGCCATTTAAACACGGAGATCTCTGTGGCCCATCACCAATGTGTTAATATGTCTTGCTTGTATACATTTTATTATTAGTTTTATTCTTAATTTTAACTAACATTAACTGGTTGCATTATAGATCGTAATATAATAGATATTATCTTTTTGATCAAATTTGTATTTAGAATTTTATTAGAGTTAATTGAGATTGTTATATTCTGATATAATATATGTTTGTCCTGGTGAGTGGAAGAGAAGGCCACATGGCCTTAACTCCACCAGGCTAAATAAATCTAATCTAATCTATATAGACCCATGAATTTTGAAATTCCTGGCAAGTTAAATTTAATCTCAAAGTTCTTAAAAATGGGCACCAGATGGCAGTTCAGAAGATGATGGTAATAGCAGAATTTACACAGTCAGAGTTTTGGCTGATGATGGAAGTGATGGCCTTTGAAAATGATCCTGTGAAACATGAAGTTTTATGAGGTGAAATGAAAAAAAAATACTTTTTTCTGACTCAATTTGTAAATTACCGTTAAAAGATATCCAACATATTGTAATTTCAGTAGGAATTAATCAAATATTCAAAGGAGATATGATACAAAAGGAGTAAAGTTATAGTTACTTGGAACTTGATTGTAACCCTCATTGTTTCTGATTTTTCATTGAAAAAATCCCATGTGATATTTAACATTTTTCCATGTTCTTAGGGGAAAAAAATAGGGTTACATCTTCTTCAGGGTGGCTATTCAATTGTTTTGTCACTTCTATTTGAATGCATGTGCTAGTAAAACAAAAATCATAATATTGATAATCACACACACATTCAGATATAGTCATTGATCTTTGTATTCATACCACTTGTCTTTCATGTTTTCTAATGGAATCCTGTACTTTATATTTATGTAACATTGCTTTTTTTCTGTCTTTAAAAACATGGTATGTATGAAGTCTGCTTTTCTTTTGGTTTCAGCCACCAGAAATGTCACAAATTGATAACACATAATATTAATTCTTTTGTTTTTGGGGTAATATGAGAGTAATAAATTTTCATGAAAAAATTCTGTTGTGGTATTAGTTACAATATAAAAAGTTATAATATAAAATTATGAAGTGATATACCTTGTTTGCAGTCTCCTCAACCATTAATATAATTAAAACATTTTAGGCCTTTTGGGACTAGTCCCATCCTCAGCAGAAGGTTGTTTGCTCTTGTCCAGCTACTGACTGATTTGTGTGTATTGGTGTGTTCTAATTTAAAACTAAGCAAGTATACAACAGCTTCATTTTAATTGAGAACACACTCAGTATGCACAACCCTATAAATTACAAATCAGTGAGCATCTGGGCAGTAGTGGACAACCTTCTGCTGAGGATGAGACTTGCCCCGAAAGGACTGCAGTATTTTAATTATTTAGTAATTGAGAAGACTGCTTACAAGGTACATAATTTTATATAATAATTGTGGAAAAATATAAACTGTTAATGTTTGAAAAAGCCTATAATTTTTTTTTTTAATCTAGGAATCTCATTTACTCCTCGTGAAGTTGGAGAGCACACCGTTTCAGTGAAACGTCTTGGAAAACACATAGCCAATTCACCTTTCAAGATAAACGTGGGTGAGAGGGAGGTCGGTGATGCAAAAAAAGTGAAAGTAACAGGACAAACCCTTAAAGAGGGTAGCACACATGTTGACAACACTTTCACTGTTGACACACGAAATGCAGGTAAGTTAATATTTATATAAACATTAGTGCCAAATTAGCAAATAGTTACTTTCATATCACGTTTCTATGAAAGAGTATACTGTGCTTAAGGAATATTCACAAATTATTTTGATTACTAGAGAATAAAATTAATTAAAACTCTGCTCATAAGATCCACACTACAAGGTACCATGTGTACACAGGGTGTTTCTAAATTAGACCAATAAACTTTGGGATCAGATATTTAGCCTTCATTGAAGCATATTTTGTTAAGGAACCTATAGGCTGTGATGTTTCCTTTCAGTGCAAGAGGGGTCTCAAGAGGAAGGGATGGAAGGAAGTAGGTACATGCAAATATCAAGTCATTCTGTGTCATATAACTCTGTGTGTTAATCAAAATACTTTACAGATAAGCAGAAACAAAACATACTTAATTAAAAAAAATAAATAAATAAATAAATCAAATAAAAAAAACACTGTCTCCAGTGTTGCATTGTCAGGATGGATCCAGTTATTGTCCCATCACAAGTCCTGGAACGCACATCCATTGACGTCCAGACAACAGTGTATCAATGTACCATACTTTGTCGTATCCTTCCAAAGATGTCAAGGGTTTCCCTTATTTTAGCTGCTGTGCTGACAATGTGTGCTACAAGATCATCTTCAGAGTCAATATCAGTTTCATAAACAATTGCCTTGATTGAGCCCCACAAAAAGAAATCTAGGCGGATCAAATCAGGCATGCGTGCCAGCCAGGCAGTGGGCCCAACCCTACCTACCCAACAGATCGTACCAATGGATGTAAACAAATTTGCTGTAATAGGTTCCGAATTCTACTGAGCTCTGGAAGTAAAGAAACCAAGCGATAGTAGTAATGACAAACCCCTCTAGGAATGAAAGGAGTGTTTATCTGTTTCCTTCAATCCTTTCCTGTAAGATCCCTCTAGCCCTGAAATGAAGCATTTCAGTTCATAGGTTCCTTAACAAAATATGTTTCAATGAAAGTAATCTATATGATCCCAAAGTTTCTCGGTCTAATTTAGAAACACTCTGTATATGTGTGTAGGCCACTTAACACATTCATGATGGGCCACGGAGATCTCCATGTTTAAATGGCCAGCGCTAGATGACCGTTCCCGGAGATTTACGTTTTTATGTTTTATATGGCTTCCCTGCCTCTTCGCTTTTGAATGAGGCATGGAATTTTGTTTCTTCTCATTTTGAAATAAATTTTAGTTGTCTTTGTACCCCTCTCTTCTCTTTTATGAAATTTCCAAATTTACAGAAAGAGTTGTTTGCAATTTTAAGACAGACGGCTGGTGAAATATGGAATTTTAGTGCCGGTAGTTAGGCGATTACGGGATATGTATGTAACCTGTAAATATATGTTGCAGAGTGGAAAAATTAGAAGAAACTCTATTTTGCGTTCTCGAACCGAATTTATATCTGTGGCATCATTTCGACCAGGATAATTATTATATAATAATTATATAATAGTGTGGCTATAGCTGAAGATTTGCTCGAAAGAAAGACAAGAGTTTGTGAAACAATAAGGATTAACAGAGGGCTTCGAAAATCATTTGTGGAAGCAAGAATTAAACCCAAACCAGGATAAAGTGTATTTTGTAGTAAGGGGGACCTTTTGCTACAAACATCAAAAGATACAAGAGACGTAAGAATGGTTAGCACATTGCATCAGGCAACACGAGAGTGGGAGGAGTAAAGTTGTAAAAATGCCCTATTGAATACTTAAATATAACAAGTATGTGAAGGGTGTAGACAGGGCTGACCAGCACCTATCATATTACTTCATCCTTAGAAAAACAGTGAAATGGAGCAAGAAAGTTGTATTGTGGCTTCTGAATTGTGCACTCTTGAATGCTTTCAGGGTCTATAAATTTCAAAATCCTAACAGCAAAATGTCAAACAGAAGTTTTTTTTTTGCTTGAAACAGCCTCTTGTTTGGCAGTCGTGAAATTAGGAACAGATGACAGGGAAGAGGAAGAAAGACAGAGAGAAAAGGAAACCACTTCTAGGAGACCACGTCAAGACCCACCAGGGAGGCTGAAACATGAAGAAACATAAATTAAGACCAATTGTGATTGGAAAGAAAAAAATACCCCTCTAAACCTTGCCGTGTTTGCAGAGAACACAAGAAAAGAAACTTGCTACATATGCTCTTTTGCACTGTGCCTTTACATAAAGGGAAATGTTTCCAATGCTATCAAACCCTCAATTTCTACTAGAACGTCTGGTGAGAACACTAATAAAGATTTACTTATGCATTATTGTTATTGACTGTAAATATATGATGTAAAAGTCACACTGTGCTAGCGCGGTTTTAAAAGTCCACCCTACTGACAGAAATGTCTGGTCCAGCAGTGGTGGGTGGAACGCACAGCCGTTGGTCACCAATGTGTTAAATGTGTAACCTGCAGTAAGTAATTTTTTGGAAAAAAAAAATCATAAGATTTAATGCAAATTGAAGTATTTATTTATCTTCACCTTCTAAATCTTGTTCTTCTGCCTCTCCTTCTTCTTTTGCTTCTTGTTCTTCTAACTCTCCTTCTTCTTACTGCTTTTCTACTTCTTGTACATATTCTTTGTCTACTTCTTATTTTTTTATATTCCTTATTTTTATACATTTTCTTCCTTTTCTATTTGTTTCTTTTTCTATTTTTTCTTCCTTTTTCTACTATTTCTTCTATTTATGCTTATGCTTCTTCTCTTTTTACTCCTACTTCTTCTCTTTCTACTTCTGCCTCTTCTCTTTCTCCTCCTTTTACTTAATTTTCTACTTCTTTTATTTCCTCTACTTATCCTTCTTTTATTCCTTTTTCTTCTTCCTCTATTTTTTCTTCTTCTATTTATTTTTCTTCTACTATTTCTTTCTCTTCTTCTTCTTCTTCTTCTTCTTCTAAATCTTGTTCAACTTCTTCAAATTATTATTTTTCTACTTCTTATTCTTTCTCTACTTCTTATTATTTTTCCATTTATTTATTTTTTCTCTACTTATTCTTCCTTTTCTATTTCATCTTATTTTTCTACTTCTAATCATTCTATTTCACCTCTTTCTGCATTTTTTCTGTTTTTTAAGGTACTTCTTTTCTACTTATTTTATTTCCTCTACTTTTCTTTCTTCTATTTCTTTTTCATCTTCTATTTACTTTTCTTTTTCTATTTACTTTTCTTTTGCTACTATTTTCTTTTCTTCTTTCTCTGTTTCTTCTTCTTCTGTTTTCTATTCTTTTTCTATTTCTTCTTCTTCTATTTCATCTTCTTCTACTATTTCTTCATATTCTTCTACTGTTTCTTCATTTCTTCTTTTTCTTCTTTTACTTTTTCTTCATCTTTTTCTTCTTTTACTTTTTCTTCATCTTTTTCTTCTTTCTCTTTAGCTTTCCTCATGTCATCTTTTGGGGATTGAGTCTTGCACAGAATTATCTACCTATCTCAATCATTCTGCATCTCCCTCTCCTCTACTTCACTCAAATTTGTTATTCTTCTTTTAGTACCCTTCATAAGTTATTCCTCTTACCTATATTTCATCTGACCTTTTGGTCTCTTCCCTTGCTCTTTTTATTCAAGAGCCTGTCTTGGCAACCACCCAGTATCCATCATTTTATATGGCCATACCATCTTATTCTACAATATTCTGTTTCACCATATATTCCCTCCAGACAAAAATACAGTATATGTTATGAAAATGAAACAATAGGCTGAAAATTCAGTAGTAAAACAGGCCATGGGCTCTAACACTTGATAGGTCAAAGTGCATTTTAGTATGTTAGATTTCTGTTATATACCTGAATTATAATTTAATTTGTTGGCACAAAACTATTTTTTTCTAAACTCCACTGTAGCATAAACTAGATAACACAAGATCATTATTTAATATTTTAGGTTATGGTGGCTTATCTCTGTCAATTGAGGGTCCAAGCAAAGCTGAAATTCAGTGTAAAGACAATGAAGATGGAACACTGAATATCTCATACAAACCTACTGAACCAGGATATTACATTGTGAATCTCAAGTTTGCTGATCATCACGTCGATGGATCACCTTTTACTGTAAAGGTTAGTAGTTAAATTAAATATGTACATGCCACAGTTCAGGTCAAAAGTCTTCAGATTTGACTGACATTCACAGTAGTTCAGAATGGTAATTAGAATTACAAAGTGTAGGAGATTCAAATAGATATGTCATGAAATTCGATTGGGTGAGAAATTTTAAACATTTTTATTGTGAAATCCTTGAGGACAAGACCATTAGGAAAGCCTTGGCCATAATATTCGATTGGATCTTAGGAAACTACAGTCTATCTCAACTATCTGTGAAGTAAATATATGAAAAATAAATTCTGCACAATTGTTGTTGATCCAAAGAATGCATGGCAGGGAGGAGCTTAATGGATGGACTGCTAAGGAGATCATTTGTGATCAAATTGTTATATTGTTAACACATTAAACCACAATTTTTGGATGTGGAAGCAAGTAGAACTGTATCGTGTATTGGTACATTTCAAACAGCCTATATTACATACCATCCATAGCTCCGACCATCACTTCCTCCCTACTTATACACAGATACCTTATTTCACAGATAGCTGAGACTGACTGTAAATAAATTGCTTTCAGTTGGCTGAAGATAGTACCAGTCAGAGAGTCTTAGTTGAATGTTGCATTGAACCTCCATAAGCCATTTAGTGTGTAGGTTTGTTAATTAAGTTAGTTGGTTTAGTTACAGTAATCATCATCATAGTCCATTCTTGAATTTAGGCCATTTGTTGACCTGTTTTGGACTCAATAGGAACATCATCCAAAAGTCTTTTGAGTGAACGTCCTGGTCTTCTTCTTTCTGCAGTTGACAGCTTAACAATTGTTTGGGTATTCTGTGATCTTCAATTCGATGAACATGTTGCATCCATCTTGGCTTATAATCAGAAATTTTGTTTTCTAAAGGTTCCATGTGTAATTCTTCTAAGATGTCTTCATTTTTTTATTATCTAGTAGTGTGTATCCTAGGAACAATAATCACAAATAGGAATGAGATGCACAAAGAAATTAAACATAGGCTCAATTCTGGAAATGCATGCTATTATGCATTGCAGAGACTTTTGATGTCCCAACTCCTTTCAAAAAGTGTTAAGCTGAAAATATATAAAGCTATTATTCTACCAGTTATATTATATGGGTGTGAAACATAGACTCTTACTTTAAGGGAGGAAAGGAGATTACGAGTATTTGAGAATAAAGTTCTTAGGAAGGTTTTTGGACCAAAGAGAGATGAACAGACAGGTGAATGGAGAAGACTACATAACAATGAACTACATGGTCTTTATAGGAAGCCAGATATAATAAGAACAGTTAAGTCTCGTAGACTGCGATGGGCAGGACATGTTGCACGTATGGGGAATGAAAGACTTGCAAGGAAGCTTCTTGTAGGGAAGCCAGAGGGAAAATGCCCAGTTGGTAGACCAAGAATGAGGTGGGAGAATAACATTAACTATGATTTAAGGGAAGTAGATTATACAGGGAATGATTGGAAAGCATTAGCTCAGGATAGGGATGTATGGAGAGCTTATGTCCGCACGACCATGAACCTACTGGTTCGATAGTGCCAGTGAGTAAGTAAGTAAGTGTGTATCCTGCAGTCCTCCGAAGGTATCTCATTTCAGCAGATCTAAGTCTCTGCATATCCTTCTGTTTCAATGTCCATGCTTCGCTACCATATAAAAGAGTTGGAAGAGCCGTGTTTTTTTACAATTTTTAGTTTTGAATGTTTTGGACTAACTGTGGCTTGAAGATAGAATTTATTAACCCTAAAATCCTTTAAAAAATTTTATATTTTTGCATTTACATATTCATGACATGATTTTATTTTTCCATGTCCATCTTCTAAAACCAATTACTTTTTGTTTAAAATATTCATCATGAATGTCCCGACAGCCCTCTGCATGCCTTGACCTTCTATAGAAGTTTTTGCCATTCTTTTCTGTTCAATGCCACAATTCTCCTGTACTTAATTCCATATATCTTTGTTTCCTGTTATCTCGCACAATCTTCTCATCTAATTTCATATAACTTATTATGGGAAATAACATTATGAGGCTTTCAAGTTGATAAATAAGAAGAGTCATAATTATCTCACTTCATACGCTCAAACACATGTATATTTCACAGCACAGAACCGCGGTTTCAAGAACAGTTGTTTTTAACTTAACCATATACCCAGACTGTTGAGATTTTGCCTATACCATAATCTTCTACACAGTCAACTAGTGCTGATTTGACGAACTTTGAAATTAAATTTAATTAAAATTTAAATCTATTTACTTTTCTTTTTCTATTTACTTTTCTTTTGCTACTATTTTCTTTTCTTCTTTCTCTGTTTCTTCTTCTTCTGTTTTCTATTCTTTTTCTATTTCTTCTTCTTCTATTTCATCTTCTTCTACTATGTCTTATTCTTCTTCTATTTCTTCATCTTCTTCTACTATTTCTTCATATTCTTCTACTGTTTCTTCATTTCTTCTTTTTCTTCTTTTACTTTTTCTTCATCTTTTTCTTCTTTCTCTTTAGCTTTCCTCATGTCATCTTTTGGGGGATTGAGTCTTGCACAGAATTATCTACCTACCTCAATAATTCTGCATCTCCCTCTCCTCTACTTCACTCAAATTTGTTATTCTTCTTCTTTTAGTACCCTTCATAAGTCTTGAATGTTTTGGACTAACTGTGGCTTGAAGATAGAATTTATTAACCCTAAAATCCTTAAAAAGATTTTATATTTTTGCATTTACATCCTTTTCTTCTTCATATGAGATATTGTATCCTAGATATGCAAAATTATTCACCTACTCCAAAATTGTATTGTCATGTACAATTTTACTTCTGAGAGAATCTACACCTTGAAATGCCATAATTTTTGTTTTCTCTGTAGATATCTTCAATCCATATTCTTCTGTAAATTTGTTAGGTCTATACAGACCTTTCTGCAGATTATCTTCTGAATTTGCAATTAATATTTGGTCATCTGCAAACAATAAGTTGTTTATTGTTTATTTTTTATAAAAAATAAACAATATTAAAGAACCTCATAGTGTTATTTCCTATCTACATAACTTAATAAGTTGTTTAATTTAGTATTTTCTGATATTCATTCCAAAATTTATATTTCTTGTTCCAACAAGATATGTTCTCCACTCACTATTAAGATATTACTCATTGATATAGATTGCAAAGAGTGTTGGGGAGAGGGGGAAACCATGTTTCATATTACAGTTTATAATTCCTTCTTCAGAAAATCTGTTATTTAATTTTATCTTTTTGGTGTTGTCTTTGTAAACATATTCTATGTTCTGCAGAAGTAAATTTGGTATATTTCTGTCTTTTAATATATTGAAAAGTTTTGACCTCTTGATTGTGTCGAATGCTATTTCAAAATCTAAGAAAGCAAAATGTGATTCTAGGTTGAATTCTCTTCTTTTTTTAAGCAATAGTTTAACAGAAAATGCTGAATCAATACAAGATCATCCTCTTTTAAATCCATTTTGACATTCCATTAGGAAATTATCACTGAAGCTTTTCAATTTTTCATTTAAGATTTTTGCATAAATTTTGTAGCATATGTTTACAGTATGTATGATTGGCATATACCAGCATCATACTCTTATTCAGGGTCATGCTCTTATTTAGGCGGTGAAATTACTTTAAAAAAAAATCTAAATTTTATAAAAACCTACTGAAAATGATTTATGATTATATTATTTTTAGTCTGATCATCTTATCTCAATATTAATGTTGATTTGTTCTAATAATATAATTAAAATAACCTCAAAATATCACTTCCTAATATTAAATATGATTTATGATGTTTCATATATAAGCTAAATATATCTTTGGTGAATATTATGGCTTTCTGGAAAAATTATCTTGTTCATATACATGTTTGAAAAAATTAGAAAGAGTCTGTTTTAATGTATTTTGATTACAAACAAACATTGAATAAGCAGAATTTCTAATTATTTGTAGAACTATGATAACAATCAAGACTAATGAAACTTGTATAAAAATTAAAGAATATGCCTTTATAAATTTGTACTTATTTTATGATAGTAAGGTATAGACGTTAAGATGATTGATGAAGGCAGATTAACACTTCAGTCTGTAAGAGCTAACAAGAAGTATCATGAGTAATTATTAAAAATATGTTGCTTTGTTAGAATTATTATTTCTATAATCACTTCTGCAGGTTGGTGGAGAAGGCTCAAATAGACAGCGAGAGAAAATACAACGTCAGAGAGAAGCTGTTCCAATAACTGAAGTAGGCAGTGAATGCAAGTTAACTTTCAAAATGCCAGGTAATTTTTCTTATACTGATTTTTTATCTAAAACATGGGGGATTGTTGGGAAATGATGTACTACCATAACTTTAAAAATGTGAAAGAAAAAAACCAGACAAATTACTGCTGTACTATATAATTAATGACCTAAGATGTACATGTGTGTTTGTATGTATAGTTATTGGTCAGAAGAATGTATGAAAAATGGTTTTTAAAAATTAGAATTGGACATAAACATATCCTAGAAATTGTGATATAAAAAATATGGATGCTCCAAATTTAGCTATGCTTGATGGTTAAAAACAGAATTGCCACAGTATGTGAATGTTCATGTTACAGACCAGTCATATTGCTTTATCACTGTCCCACCACCAGGTAGATGATTCCGATCTCCTGGAACATCTGAAAGAATGTGTCTTTGTGAAGATGAGAACAGTCAATAATAAAATTCAAATGAGTCATACATCATCTCACCTCATACACTCCATGTTCTTCACAGCATAGGACCGCGGTTTCAGGAACAGTTGTTCCTATCTTCAGCCATTTTTTTTTTTACTGTTGAAATTTTGCCTTCACCTTTATCTTCTAAGCTGCCATTTAGTGTTGATTTGATGAACTTTAAGATTAAATATTGCTTGCTGAGAATTTCAAAATTCATGATCTAAATTTGTTCTTCTGAATGTATACTTTTTCTCAAATTGTTAATTCCAAGAGCTTCACCAAATATTTCAAATGTTTATTTTCTTTTTCAATTTTATAATTCTCTAGCAAACTATGAACTGCAATTGCTGTTGTCTCAATTTTACATTTTTAATATTTCTAAAGTGTTCTTTTCTTTGAGTGTCCAAATTCCTTTTTGTTTTTCCTATATATACTTTATTGCAGTCTTTGCCACTTATTTGATAGATTAATTGTTTAATAAAAAACTAGTTTGTACACCTCACTAAGAGTATTCCTTTAGGAATTAATCATTTATTTTCCTTCATTTTTATGCAATAGTATGAATGTTTTTAATGTTTTAAGCAAAACAATTATATATAACTGATAGATTAGTACATTATGTTTCTCTATTTTTTCTTGTGTTTTTTCATGTTTATTAGATAGGGTCTGTCTAGTGAATAATTTATCTAGCTTTGTTTATTATTTGTAGGATTAATTTTAATTATCATTAGCATTATTATAATTACTATTCCAATTGTCAGATTGACCAAATTTTTAATTGGTGTCTGATGATACACTGCTCAAAACAATTAGAGGAACACTTGTAATAAATTGAATAAGTAATTGTTTTTTAAAGCTGTGATGCTGAAAGTTGGACAATATGTAAATTGAATTATTAATTTTATCATTGGATACAAATTTTAAAGATCCATGGCCTAAATACAGAGAAAGAAATTACCTCAAATAACAAATATAGAGAATTTTTTTTATTTTGGAAGGCACTGGCCACTTCTAATTGGTAAGCTTCCCGATGTTGCTATAGTGACGAATGTTGATTATTGCCTTGTTTATTGAAGTCTCTGACAAAATGAGGCATTTAAATGAGTTTGAAGTGTATCATGCTCTACATCTTTTACGACAAAGTCAATCTCTGCGACAAGTGGCTAGAGAGCTTGGGGTTTCTCCTTCCGTGGTGTCCAGGTTACGCAACAGGCACACAGAGACAGGTCAGTATTGTAGAAGATGTGGCCAGGGCTGTAAATTTAAAACAAGCCCCCAGGATGACAGATACGTTGTTCTTTCTGTTCTTCGACAGCGTACAAAAACTGCAAAAGACCTGCAGAATGACCTTCATATGGCTTCCGGAATCTGGGTTTCAGACCAAACCATACGGAACAGATTAAGGAAAGAGAATATTCGTCCAAAAAGGCCCGTTAAAAAACCACGCTTGACAAATGGGCATAAGGCAGCAAGACGTACGTATGCTGAAAACCATGGTGATTGGAACCTGAACCAGTGGGAGTCTGTGCTCTTCTTGGACGAATCCAGGTATCGTCTTACACTTTGTGATGGTCGATTGAGGGTGTGGGGATGGCCAGGAGAAAGATTTTCTGCAGAGGCTGTACAGGAAATTGATAGATTTGGAGGAGGTTCCATAATGGTGTGGGCCAGAGATATGTACAACAATCGTACGGACCTTGTATTTGTTCCCCAGAGACTGAATGCTGTCCGGTATATCGAGCACGTTCTGGAAGAGCATGTAGTACCTGCTGCCATTGGAGTAGGCCCTGGATTTCTGTTTATGCAGGATAATGCCAGGGCACATTCTGCAGCTGTCACCAGGGATTTCCTGAGGAGGAATGAAATTGAGGTAATGGAGTGGCCAGCGGTCAGCCCAGACCTTAACCCTATTGAACACTTGTGGGATTTTCTAGACAGGAAGGTCAGGAACCGACATCTAGCTCCACAAACTCTGCAGCAACTTGGAGATGCTCTGGAGGAGGAATGGGAGAATATCCCGCAAGAGGAAATCCAGAATCTTATTGGGAGCATGCCACGAAGGTGCCAAAGTGTCATCAAATGTCGTGGAGGACATACACGATACTAACTCTATATAACGAGTGTTTAACTTTGAAAAATAAGCACAAGATTCAATTGCTTACATAGCGGAATTATTTGAAAAGTTAATTGACAGCGTTATTCATTTGTTTTTACTGACATGAGTAATAAATAAATAAATAAATAACCACAAATAATGTACTTTATTAATTTCATGTTTGTACCTTTATCCAATGAAAAAATATTTGCATAATTCATAGTGTTCCTCTAATTGTTTTGAGCAGTGTATGATTATTGTGATTGTTGTATTTTAATCTAATGTATGTTTGCCCTAGATGAGTGGAAGGGAAATTGTGGATTAAATCCCAAAACAAAATTAATCTTTTTAGAATAGCAAAATTAATACCATATCCTACAAGAGGCCACCAATATCCAGACAGATATAAGAGAAGATGGGTAGTTACCATAACATACTGCTACGGCCTAATACTTAAGTGGTGGTGGTGGTAATACTACTACTTCATGGTACCAGTCAGCTGCTAGCATCATTTCCACAAGAGCTATTTGCAGAGGTGGAAAATCAACAGCTAGTATAGAGGTGCCATGTGTTTTTAGCATATGAGTTCCCTAGCCATTATAACTGGTTTCCTCAATCTGGTACTGGCTCTTATTTTACCTACCCAAATTTCTTAAGATGCTGGGTGGGCACTGGATGAATTCTGATGAGAAAAATCTTTCCCCATAGGGAATCAAATCAGTGCTTGTACCTCAGATCTGCACCAAGTCATGATACAATAGACCACTCAGTAACGGAATAGGGCAGTGGGGGTAATAATAAAAAAATGATCATTATTATTATTATTATTATTTTATTATTATTATTTATATTATTATTATTATTATTACTGCTATTATTACAACTATTATTATTGTTATTATTATTATTATTATTATTATTACATATTATTACTATTATTAATATTAATTTTATTTTTGCTCTCAGGAATTACATCTTTTGACCTGATGGCAACAGTAACATCACCAGGTGGAGTGACTGAGGATGCAGAAATCAATGAAGTCGAAGATGGCTTGTATGCTGTACACTTTGTTCCAAAAGAACTTGGTGTCCACACAGTGTCAGTTAAATACAAGGAAATGCACATCCCAGGTAAATGATAACATATTAATATTGGTAAAGAGAAATAAATTTGCAATTTTTTAATTTACCTCAAGCATAAAGAAGAAATTTTGCAGTTATTATTTAATGGATTTAATGCTACCTGTTTCTGCTAAGAAGTTAACAAAAGGATAATGTCCCACACCTCATAATTTCTTCATATATTCTTTGTACATTTGTATTAAAGGTCTCTTTGTAATGGGATCAATTATATTTTTAATAGAATCATATTATGATTTAACTTTTTCACAACATCTCCTCTTCAAATCTACATTACAGTATGGTGAACAATTCATTATAACACCGTGTTTTTCATAATTGCTATTACCCACCTCTATAGGCTGCAGAGAGGATTTAGTAGCTAAGTTTTGTTGAGAAATCCTTATCACCAAAAATACTGAAGCACATATAGCAGTGGTTAGGTAGAGGCCAAGTTTCTTGAAATTAACTTTACAGAAGTTCACACAAAATTTCCAATGAACCTCCAATCAAGATCACGTTCAGCTGGAATTTCGAAGTTCGTAACTCTGTTTTTGTTCTTCTGAATGTAAATGTTCTCCCAAATGGTGAGTTTATTTGTATTTTCTAACTGTTTTAATAATTTAGTGTTCGAATTTACATTATATTTTTCGGCCCAAACATGAGCGGCAATTGCAGATTTTTCTATTTCCCCATTTTTAATATTTCTTACGTGTTCCTTGGTTCTAATTTTTCAGGTTTCTTTTTGTTTTCCCTATATATATATATTTTTTTTTCACAACCAGTACATTCAATTTGATATATTCGTGATTTTTTAAAAATTGGATTTAAAAATAATTTGTCCTGCAACAACTTCAGTTATCCATTTTTTAAATAATTACCAGAATTAGGAGACAGAATCAGAAATGTGCACCTCACCTAGTGTATTATTTTCTCTCCAAAACATGTTCACGTGAGAGAACAAAATATGAGTTGAGGTGTACATTTCCAATTCAGTCTCATAATTGAATTACTTCATAGTGTTATTTCCTATCAATTTTGATGAATTACCAGTATAACTGGAAAACTCGTAATACATTAAAACAAAAATATGGAGAACTCCAGTGGTAAGTGTATAAGACTTTTCCATTTTTCTTGAGATACACAACATACAATCTAGGACAGATTTCCAGAAGCCATGTTTTATTACCGTCCACATGGAAAGAGATCAATCTGCCATCAAAAGAAGAGATGGGTTGAAAATCCAGCCTTGAAATTATAACAGGCTTTCAGGTCCTACACTTACATGAAATATGATGATAATGACTACTATTTATGAAATCCATATGAAATGCTTCAGTATTACCAGACATTAGCAGACAGATTGTTGATATCTTAAAGAAAGTAAATAAAAATATGACATAAGACAGGTGCCTACTGTAAGCCAGTTTATTCTGTGTGAATGTATCAAGACATTGAAATCAATACACCTAGAACTCTGAGAACTCAAATATGTACAAGTGAATTTCATCCTGATCAGTCAGTCTCATGGTTTAGTAGTTAGTATGTTTACCTCTGAATCCGAGATTTGCAGGTTCAATCCTGGCTGGAAAATCCAACTACGACTTTCTTCAGAAGAAAAATAAAGCCATTGGTCCTATGTCAGAGATCTACAGCTTGTAAAAGAACCTTAAACCTGAAATAAGATTTCTTTGGTTTAAATTTTCAGCTCTTTTACAAGATTTGAATCATGCCATTTATGACTTGAGATAAAGCATGACAAGTATAAAAAAAATACTTTTGCTAAGTTAGGTATTAAAAATAGTGGACAAAACAGTTGATTAGTCCTTGTATAACTTCATAGAAATGTGATTAAATATTAATGCAGTTGAAATGAATGTTATAAATTGACATTGTAACCAAGAGACACGTACAAGTATGTTTCATCATCTTCAACATTGTCACTAGAGCCTAAATTGAGTCTTGGCCTTCTTAATTCTAGACTTCCGAACTTATGATGTTTTTATTATTCATTTCATACATCTCAATGATAGATAAATTATATTTGAAGAGAAAAATTTTATGCTCAGACTGGGCCCAACTTATCTCTGCTCTGCCAAAACCATTCAAATTCTACAGTCAGACAATTGGTAGTTGATGTCTATAATGTTGTCCAGCCATCTCATTCTTGGTTTTCTTATAGGTCTTTTGCCAAAGAGCTGACCTGTCATTGCCTTTTCTGGTAAAGTTGTCCATTTCGCTTTGTGTACATGTCCAACCAATTGGAGTCATCATAATTAAATCACAGTAGATAGTTCAGGTTCTTTGTGTGTGTGTGTATATATCTCCATCCATAATAATTCTGCCCGAAGGCAGATCGTTGACTGCAATCATAGCATTTTCATGCTATGCTTGCAGCTATACTAGGGAATTGTAGGTGTCAGGCACATAGCCAGGATTTTCATTTGGGGGGGGGCTGAGTCGGAGTGAGAGAGAATCCACCCTAATAAAACCCAATGAGTATTAAAAAAGATGAGTATAATGGAATGAATAACAATAACAGTTAAAATAAACATTTCAGTTTATTTACTTTCATTAAAATTTTTTCTTGGCAGACTACTTATACATTGAAAATCAAAGCAGTAAACATTGTTAATTAGATAGTTTTGTTCTTTTTGTAAGTTTTGTGACACCATTTTAATTTACAACAACAGTCTTCTTTTCTTCTCCCCAGCCATTTTATCGATCACTTTATCTGGTTTGATAGTGATGTCCCGATGAATGGAAATCATCGCTAGTGCACTCAGTCTTTGATCTGTCATCAAACTTCTAGACACACTTTTCACTCTTTCCATGGTTGAAAAAGATCTTTCCACACTGCATGTTGTTACTGGTAGGGTAGCTAACACTGTCAGAAGGAAATTGATTGACCGAAAATATGTTTTGTCAAACATTTCCAAGACTTTTAAGTACTTCACTACCTTTCTTAATAGATGGTGTTATATTACACCATTATGTGTATTCAGCTTTAATAGCAGCAAGTGATATATTATCATCAAAGTACTCTGACAGTTTTTCGAAATGGTTTACTTTGTCGGGATCTGTGAATCCAGGAAGGAGAACTTGGAAACTGGTTAAAATATCTTCATTAGATATGAATCTGTCTGTTATGTTCTATAGAAGTGATTCAACACATGGTATGTATACTGTTACTCTAAAATAATCTTCTACCGAGTTAGTCTTTGGATTTGCTCGACTCATCTGTCTTGAACTTAACCGAGGAACTGTCAAGTCACATTGAAATATTTCTTCAGACAGTGATTTGATGAGGCAAATAATTCTGCAATTTATTTTTTGCATCTTTTCTCAAAATTTCTAGAGATTTCAACAATGTTTTGGCATGGTTCATAGCTGATGCCATGTCCAAACTTTTTTCCTGAAGAAAGATTGACAGGGGCAAAGTAAGGCTAAAGAGTTTTTCACAAACACACAGACTGACAATAAAATCACTTTTTTCAATTGCAGCCAAAAAGTTTGAAGCTGAAGAACAGATTTTCAGTGGTTTCGCCGCAATTTCTTCTAAGCTAACAACAATTGGCTGAAATAGCTCAACAAATGTCAATACACTGTCATGTCTTTCAATGAAACGAGTCTCACATAATCGTGTCAGCCTTTTTTTCTTAGTTTCTGACACATGAATGCTGATGTTTACCTGCAAAACATTGTTAGCATTTGTATTTTTTCGGAAAAAATTTGTTATTTCTTTTATTGTTCTGAGGCAATTTCTGACAGAAGAGTTTGAGAATGTGTCACTCAAACAAGGTTCAGTCGATGGCTAGCACAATGGAAGTACCTTGCTTTGGGATATTTTTCTTGAATCCTAGTTTGAACTCCAGTTAGATGGCCAGCCATAGTGGCAACTCCATCGTAGCCTTGCCCTACACACTTGTTCATATCCAATTTCAACTTGTTACATTTTTCCAAGATAACTTTTGTAACATTTTCTGCTGATTGGTTGTATATTGGTACAAATCGTACAAAATCTTCTTGGACTATAGGTAAGTCGTCTTTTAAGTCTACATAGCAAAGACATAATGAAAGCTGCTCCATTGCCGAAACATCTATAGTTTCATCAGACAGTATTGCAAAGCAATCAGACTTGTTGACTCTAGAAACAATCTCTTCTGTAACTAAAGTTGAGCAGATTTGAATGATCTCATTCTGTATCTCGGGGCTTATGTATGTAGCATTCTTACTACAATTGATGACATGCCTTCTCAGATTTTCGTCTCCAGAACATGCTCTGAACTGTAGCAAAGCACGAAATTTTCCATCTTTTTTGTCTGGTTTTTCTAAGGAGAGGGGCCCACTGTCTACATCTCCTCTAAGAGGCAGTTCTTGCTCAGCACAAAAGAGTATTGTTTCAATTATCGGTATTAGTGCAGATCTATTTTCCTCCTTTTCCCTTGCATGTTGTGTGTCAGTCTGAGAAACAACATCCATTTGTTTTCCTGACATGAACTTATTGAACTGTTCTGCATAAACAACACAAGCCTTGTGATACTCTGTAGTGGAGTGCTTCATGAATGTTTGTTTAGCTTTCTTCCAATCTCTAAAACCACAACTTACTAATTTTCCAGGAGCCTCATGAGCTCCTTTTCCAACACCTTCATGAAAAAACAAAAAACACGGTTTGCAATAAACTGCATTTTCTTTTTTGGAATAGGCAAGAAAAGCAAATCCTGATGTAGGGTCTGTAATCCAATTTTCCTGGAATCGTCTTTTTTGATTTTTACCTTTGGATGAAGGAAATACGTAGGGCTGTTTTAGAAGAAGCTCTGACTGAAGAATGTTTTTCTTTGTGTTGTCATCTAGACAGTCCCTTTGAATGTCTCCTATGTCAAAAGACTCTGTGTGCCATGTAGACACACAAGTTTAGAAATATCTGAGATTTTATCACTGTTTAAGGATTTCACTACTTTTTCTTGAATTGAGCAGTGTGCATCTGATGCAGTTATTGTACTACTTTTGGAAGGAGTAGAGTAATCCGCACCTGAAATCCGAACAAATTAATTAGTTTTGTTTATTTTTTCTTTCACTCACCTCATACTTCATAACTCCTCTCAGACCCGGGTTTCGTCACTTCATTTGTGACATTCTCAATGCAGTGTCACGTTCACAACTGACGTCCAATGGCCTTCTATCCTGTAGACTGACCTCCGTGCCATCTGATGGCTGACCGACAAACTTCCAAATCAATCCCCTCTCCTTATAACCGGGTATTTCAAAATTCATAGTTGTGTTTTCATTCTTGCATATGTAAATTTTTTCCCAAATTCCTTCGGTTTTTCCAATTGTTTAATTAATTTTGTTTTGGTTTCTATTCTATGCTTTTCTGGCCAGACATGTGCAGCTATTGCAGATTTTTCCGTTTCTCCATTTAACACCTCAGAAATGTTAAAAATGGAGAAATGGAAAAATCTGCAATAGCTGCACATGCCTGGTCAGAAAAACATGGAATAGAAACCAAAACAAAATTACTTAAACAATTGGAAAAACCGAAGGAACTCACAATTTGGGAAAAAACTTACATATGCAAGAATGAAAACACAACTATGAATTTTGAAATACCCAGTTATAAGGAGAGGGGATTGATTTGGAAGTTTGTCGGTCAGCCATCAGATGGCACGGAGGTCAGTCTACAGGATAGAAGGCCATTGGACGTCAGTTGTGAACGTGACACAGCATTGAGAATGTTGCAAATGATGTGACGAAACCTGAGTCTGAGAGGAGTTATGAAGTATGAGGTGAGTGAAAGAAAAATTAAACAATATTAAAAAACCTCATAGTGTTATTTCCTATCAACATAACTTAATAAATGAATTAATTGTGTAATGGAGAATAAACAAACGGGGAAAAAGTGAGGGATGGTAAATTGTATTTGTCACGGCCAACACAATATTTTTTTAATTTAGCTAATACATAATCAGTTACAAAAAAACTTACTTGTTTTGTTCTTTTTAATAAGCCAGGCTACAAAGTTCTATTATTCAAGATTGTATTTGACTTATAGTTTGATCCTTCTGGGAAATTCTCGTATAAGACTTGAAAGCATAATAATAGTCCCTTCGATTGGTTGCTGGCCAAAGGAAGGCAAGACCAGTTAAATTGGAAACACCATCTTGAAAGAATAAGTTCAAATCAGATCCCGAAAGCTGTTTATAATTATATACCAAGAGGACGAAGATCACTGGGCCGTCCTATGAAACGCTGGAGGGAAAATTTTCTATAGGATCGTAACAGGCCTTGGCCTAATACTTGGAAGGTAGAAGAAGAAGAAGTATTTGACTTAAAATTTTACAAAGTGCAATAAAAATGAGCTATAAGTTTGACTAAGTGCAATATAAATGAGCTATCAAGTTTTTAAAATAAACATACAGTATATAATCTTTTTCATTGAGTTTTTTTTATGTTCATGTGTTTTTACATGAACATGAAACTATTTATTTAAAAATGTATAGTTAAAAGAAAGGTAATTACCAAGAAACGTTGTATGAACGATATAAGAATCTGTTCATTTGAACTAGTGAATGATGCTTAATATTCATGAAACGAACTATCGTTGGTTACATTCATTTTCAATATGGCAGCGAACTAATTTATTATATTTTACTTAATGTTTACATGCATTTTTATGGTTTGATAAGAGGTTTGGAGGGTTGAGGCCCCCCTTAATGCGGGTTTTCAGAATGCGAACATATTCTAATTTTGAACTATATATTAGAATCCTAGATAATAGTTAATACACATCACTCCATTTTTGGTATCCAAAGAATAATATTTGAGTTTTATAACACTCTTAAACATGTCTGCCTTCAATTTAAAAGCTAACAAAAATTAATTCACACAAATCAAAATAAATTTACACTAATCTTAGTTGCTTTTTGTTAAGCGTTCATTATTAGTGAGATCACATTTTGGTTAAGTTTTAACATCGCACATATCGTTAATTTATTATTTAATCGTTCATACAAATACAACATTTCTTGGCAATTACCGGAAACTTTTAGTATAAGTTTTCAAAACTTACTGTACAGTTTTTCATCATAAACTTACAACCTATTTAAAAAAACAATAGGCCTACATTATTATTGTTCTGAGTAAAACTTACCTTCAGATAAAATATCTTCCTCTCTACGTTTTTTGAAGAATGAGGTTATGCTCGTTTGACTTCGTTTCATCTTGATAGGAAAACTAAGGATTCAAAAGCGTGACTAATATTGTAAAATGTTTCAATAATGAAAAGTATAGAGCAAGATTTCAGTCAAAATTATCTCTTTTACAATCTAAACATCAAACGATTTAGACAAATAGAATCACAGTCATTGCCGTCACCAGTTCCCGTGAATTCCTCGTTGTCTTGTGGTTGTGTAATGAAACGTTGCGCGCGAGGCTGGAATTAACACAGCTGTTCAGTTGTGACGCTCGGGTTGCTGAATCATGCAGAACTGCTCTGTTATTGGTAGATGCAGCTTCGTAAAGAGCAAAGGCAACAACCATAGCTACCAATCTCACGTCTATGACAAAACAAACTGCCATTTGCAGGGCAGCTCTCCTTATTTCGTTCTTGGCTTAGTGATATGGATCCATTTAAGTGAATAAATAAAAATTATATACGGCTACCTTTATTCAGATATATATTAAAATAGAACAAATAAAAAATAACTTTTATGTGGATTACGTTGTACACAGTGATGTTTTTATTAATCTGAAAACAAATTTACATTCTCATATTTGAAGAGAAAAATTATACGCTCAGACCAGGACTTGAACCCGGGACCCTTGGTTTTCTAGTCCAAGTGCTCTACCATTTGAGCTACCTGATCTGAGCGTATAATTTTTCTCTTCAAATATGATTTATCCGTCATTGAGATGTATGAAATTAATAATAAAAACATCGAAATTTACATTCTGCCTGAAAATTTTGGGGGGGCTGAAGCCCCCTAAGCCCCCCCCCCGGCTACATTCCTGGTAGGTGTGGTAGCTTCCCGTTGCTTTCCACACCAGTGAAGGATAGTGATGATGATAATGATAAGGATGATAATGACGATGATGGCCATATGATTTTGGGGACCATTTGGGCCTTTAAGTTTTCCTGACATTTGTCTTACAGGTGAGGAAAAACCCCGATAAAAACCTTACCCAGAAAAACTGCCCCAACCGGGGATCGAACCCGGGCCCACTGTGTGAAAAGGCAGCATGCTACCTCGAGACCACAGTGGTGGACTATGTATATATATATATATTTTTAGTACACAACAAGTCGAAAGGTCTGGGGTTCAAATCCCGATAGGTTCAGGACTTTTAATCTATCCTAAAACCTTAAGAGCAGCACCATGGCCCTGGCGATGAGTCATTCTCTAATTTAAGTTTGTACCAGATGCTTGTTCTGGGGATAGAGGTGGCTACCACCCGGGACTGAGAAGCCAATTGATCTCTGTTACCATGTGTTTTGATTGGTTGCAGCTTTAACTTCCTCCTACCCGAGGATATCATAAGGCTTCTAGTGGGATCACTACCTTTTTTCATCAACCTCTATATTCCATTATGTTTAATGGTCTGAATATTTTTGTTAAAAATTTCTCACAAAACTCTTTATTAATTCTGTGTTTTCTTGGTCAACACCCAAACTTCAATTCCATATATTACCACAGGACAAATAGAAGTATTGCACTTTTTATTTTAGTATGTAAAAGCATATTTATATATCCTTAATGTATTGTTTGATTGATTGTTCCAGGATCACCATTCCAGTTCACTGTGGGTCCTCTAAAGGATGGTGGAGCACATCGTGTTCATGCTGGTGGTCCAGGTCTAGAACGAGGAGAGCAGGGACAGCCCTGTGAGTTCAATGTCTGGACTCGTGAGGCTGGAGCTGGATCTCTTGCCATTTCTGTAGAGGGCCCAAGCAAAGCAGGAATTGACTTCAAGGACCGAAAAGATGGTTCCTGCTATGTGAGTTATGTGGTCTCAGAGCCTGGTAAGTTTTATATCACCTAAATATTTTTATTCTGTTAACATGTTTTGTTAATGGTGAGTTGTGCAGGGTTTTTGAAAATGTATGTTGGGATTTTATAAGGTTAATGTGAAATATGTGTAATGGATTGAAAGTACTTTTCATTAATTCATTAACTCAAAAAAAATCGAAATAACATTAATAAATTTCAATGTGGGAAACATTATTGCAGGACACATGTCTAAATTGAATTCAATTTCAGTTCCACATTCTGACAAGAAGATCTGGTATAAAGTTTCCAATTGCTTCTCTGATTCTTTGCTTTAGGTGATTAAAATCCCAATTTTTTTATTGTAGACATCATACTTGACATGATCCTAAAGGAAGAAGTCCAATCATGTTGACATGAGAATACCTAACTGTAGATTATAACATGGAATGGACTTTCTAGGACTCTGAACACAAGACTTAGTTTGAAAATACAGTAGGAAGTATCATTTTGAGTTTTTACTTAATAAAAAATTGTTGTCTGGATTATTCTTACCTCATAATCGTTGTTTCTTGTTTCTGTTAGACATATGTTTGAATTTTTACTTTATTTAGGTATAATTTAATCACGTGCCTTATATTGTTTCTTCTTATTTTAATTTAAACTAGTTTCGGAATTGTAAAGTTCCAAAACTAATTTAAATTAAAATAAGAAGAAAAATATGAGGTGAATGATTAAATTTTACCTAAATGAATAGACCTCATAGTTAGAGATCCGTGAAATTCGCGAGTCACAATAATGCAAAATGCTTTAATTTTGTCATTTTCTTGTACCATTTCTTAACTCCACTTCCCATAACCTCAAAAAAAGCATTTTTGAATCGCAAAATAACGCAAAATCCTATGATAATGTGAAATAACACCAAAATTTAAAATTTTCAACCAATTCCGGATATTTTTTTGTTCTATTCGCAAAATTTTCATAGTGCATTTTTTAAACGCTTCAGACTCCATCTTCTTTTTAACTGCCCTATCTGCTTCCTCCGTGCAGTCTTGCAAAGAGAAATGGTTGCAACACAGTTCACAACATAGAGGTCATATTTTCTGTCTTCTCATGCTCAAATATGGTCACTCCATAGATTTTAAGTTCTATGGCCAATATGAATTCCAAGAAATACAAATTATATTAACATGTAAGGGGGGCACGCCGTAGCGTAGTGGTTAAGGCAATGAGCTACAAGCCGGAAGGTCGAGGGTTCAAGTCCTGGTGGGGTCAGGATTTTTAAACTGACCCAAACCTTCTGGCGGCACTATGGCCCTGGGGTCGACTCAGCCTCTAACGGAAATGAGTACCAGACACTTGTTCTGGGGTAAAGGCGGCCGTCACGCAGGGCTGACAACCCGGCTGACATCAAGTGCCGATTGTCTAGAAATAGTGGGAGCCTTAACCTCCCACTACCCCAAGGGCCTCCTGAGGCCTGTAGTGGGAATACTTTACTTTACTTTATTAACATGTAAGGTAAGTTTTTTCCCCCTAAATTTTTGCTGACATAATTATCAATTTTATATCAATCATTATTAAGTAATGGTGTGTTCAAATATGAAGAAAACTTCTTTAAGTATAAGCAGTAACCTGACAATAATGGAAGCACTGCCAAATTTGAATAAGCCAACAATGGACCATGAGTAATTATAACATATTGATAAATATTATTATTCACAATTTAATTAAAACAGAATTTAATTACATAAACACATTTTTTCTGTTGGATTACATATCTATAACATGGCTTTTTAACAAAATGTAACAAAACAAATACTGACAGATTAAACAACAATGGTCACGCACAATTTTAATTCCCCCTCTTTCCCCCTTCAAACTTTGTTTCGAACAACAGATACATTCAGAATGTGAAATGTATACCTTGGTCAGTTTGTGTTTTACTTAAGTCTCAAGTAATTTTCATTATCATTTGTTTTTTGTTTTTTAATTTTCTACCTATTGTCATGCCAAAACCAAGTATGTCAGCCACTCTTAAGAATGAGAATGCAGAGATAATCACCATGGTTGCATTTTCTTAAAAGGTAAATTTTGCTTACAAATTAGTGACTATGATTAAAATTTTATGCATTTTAGTGTATTAAAATCAATATCAATTGTACAACCTAAAAGTTGACCTTAAACTACTGGATATATCATTCTTATTGTATTTAATATACTAAACTGGGATTAAAAAACCTCAAATTTGCATTTTTTTTAGAATAACACCACCAAATTCCCAATAACATTGAAATCTTGAAATTTTAAAAAGCATTTTCCCTAAAAATAAAACCACTTTCACGGATCTCTACTCATAGTGTGAATTCCTAAAATAAGTAATATGTTTCAAAGCTTGTTAGCCTCATCTTCAGTAGTTGCAGACTGGTTTTTCTTAAGTTGTCAGCCCTGGATCTCAACATCTGCTCCCTCTTTCTGTGGTCCAAAGAACTTGCTAATCAGGCTCCTTTCCACGGGAATTTCAAAATTCATAATTCTCTCCTTGTCCTTCTGTATGTAGATTGTTTCCCATATAGTGAATTCATTTGTGTTTTCTAACTGTTTTAATAATTTTGTGTTTAAATCTATTATGTAGATAAATAAATATTTGCCATTAGAATGAAAGAACACAAAAGAAATGTAAAAAAGGGGGAAATAGAAAAATGTGCAGTAGCTGCTCATGTTTGGTCAGAAAAACACAAAATAGATTTAAACACAAAATTATTAAAACAGTTAGAAAACATAAATGAACTCACAATATGGGAAAAAATCTACATGCAGAAGAACAAGGAGAGAATTATGAATTTTGAAATTCCCGGGGAAAGGAGCCTGATTAGAAAGTTCCTTGGATCACAGAAAGAGGGAGCAGAAGTTGAGATCCAGGCTGACAACTTAAAAAAAAACAGTCTGTAAGTACTGAAGATGAGGCTAATAAGCTTTGGAACATATGTCAAATAGAAACAACGATATGAGGTAAGAATAATACAGACAACACTTTTTTGAGAAGACTGTTGATTTCTTTCATAATTTTCTTCAGATATTCTGTAGCATCCTGTTATTTATTTTTTCTGCACACTGCCAGAATCCTAAACTCTGTACCATTGCCTGACATTCTCATGTGGATTATGTACACACGTCTGAATTACTATTATACTACATTTACGGATTAATGTTCCACCAACTATAAAACACAAGCAGCTTTTCTTTACAGTAAACATCCCACACACCACAAAGAAAACAGTTTGAAGAAAACCAGAAAAAACCAAACTCATCTATACAATTGTAATCAATGGTAAAGAGAGAAATTCTCAGCTGAACCGGGAATTGAACCCCGAACCTTCAGCTTTCCGTGCTGATGCTCTGACCACTGAGTTAATTCAGGCTACATTCCCATCCAAGCACAAATCCTCCAGTTACCTTACTCTCTTTGTCCCACATTCAATTCAATGAACCATCATTCACAAATACACATTAAGAAGACGTGAAGGGACTCCACATAGCTATAGCATTATTTATTAAATTGATATTAAGAAGCTAAAGCTATTACTATGATTGAAATAAGTAAATTAATATTCACAACAAAACTATTATAATCAATGGTAAAGAGACAAATATTTTACCAGTATGTTCAGATTGTGATTGATACATTTTCAACATGCTAATTTTGGTAATGGTATGAACATGGAAAACTTAGCAGCAATGACTTCATTGTGACTGAAAACAAAATAAAATAATATGCAATCTCTTTGAGTTAGTTAATTACGTATAATCTGTTACATATAACACAAACTTCACTGTCAACTCATAATACCCCCATTAATTCTTGGAAACCCTGTGTATCTGATTATCAGGATTTAATAATTAAATTATCTTATAACATATGGAAGTAAGGCCTACTAAATTCTCAAGAGATTATTTATTTATTTATTTTGATTAACAATATACAGATGTTCCTTCGTACCAGCTATTTCTGAGAGTTATTCTCAGAACTGCCACAGTCTATGGATCCACTACTTAGCATTTGTATCTTCACATATAGATACAATTGAATACAATCGAAGATTTGGCCTTCTGGCCTGACCTGGCCTGTTCTATCTCTGGTGACCTGGTCTCTCCATTGCTTCTTCGACCTTCCAAGATCTTTTCTCATGTTATGCATTTAGGCAAATAGTTTCTGAAGTAGCTTCTCACTGGGCATATGTGACATGTACCTGTACCAGTTATCTTGGTAAACATTCATGGTTTCAGTGATAACTGTGTTGTTAAATTCTTCTCAATTGTCAACATTCTGTTTATGATAAAAAAGAATGTTACTTCCTATTAATTTTGATGAATTACCAGTATAACTGGAAAATAAGATTCATACTAATCAAGGAGTTAAACAAGGATGCAGTATCTCTCCAGTTTTATTTAACCTATACATCAATGATATAATAAAAAAATGGAACGAAGAAACAAATAAAGGAATAAAATTAGATAAAACACACTACTTGAAAACATTATACGCTGATGACCAGGTAATAATAGCAAATACGGAAGACGAACTTCAAAGGAATATTTTTAAACTACATAATATATGTGAACAATATAATCTCAAAACATCCATAGAAAAAACTAAGGTAATGGCATTCCAAGGGAAAAATCAATTCAGATCGAAAATAGTAATAGGAAACAAAATCATAGAACAGGTGAACCATCTCAATTATCTAGGATGTGACATTTCATTTAATTATGATAATGATATAAAATAATAAAATAGCAAAATTCCAGGGAATATGTGGTACGATAAAACGATCACTAAATAACAAAACAACAAGAGAGACCCAATTGAAATTTTATAAAATGTTGGCAGTACCGTTACTGTTCTATGGTTCAGAAGCCTGGATACATAAAAAACAAGATCTAAGTAGGATAACGGTGGCAGAAATGAAATTTTTGAGATCTGTTAAAGGGTGCACTAAGGAAGACAGAATCAAGAACACAGAAATAAGACAGGAACTTGAAATATTTGCAATAACTGATAAAATAGATACATATAGACAAAAATGGAAGCAACACATAGACAGAATGAATGAAGATAGATATCCAAAACAAATAACAAAATACAAACCTAAAGGCACCCGAGATGTGGGCAGACCTAGAAAGAGATGGGCTGAAGTCGGAATGGGTCAACAGACCTAATCCATGAATGCAGATGATGATGACTGGAAAACTCATGTCTCATCCCTGCTGTTTCTATTCTTATGAGTTGATTTGATGTCAAATGGCATGTTTCTAATCCATCCATCAATCAACTGGTGAGCATTTTCATTCCTCATTAAGGAATGGGGTAAGAGAGCACTTCGAAGAGGACTTGAGGGAAGAGTTGATGTCATGTATATCTTTCCCTCCTTAACAACACATGGTGCTTCATACTCAATATAATGATTGAGATGCCATGGAGGACAGTACATCAATCTCCATGGGAGGAAACATATATTATTATCCATCCATAGTAATTCTGCCCGAAGGCAGGTCCTTCAGTGCAATCATAGCATTTTCGTGCTATGCTTGCAGCTTTACTAGGGAATTGCGTAGGTGTGGTAGCTTCCCGTTGCTTTCCACACCTGTGAAGGATGATGAGGGATGATGATGATGATAATGATAAGGATGTTGTTGATGATGATGATGGCCATATGATTTCGGGGACCGTTTGGGCCTTAAAGTTTTCCTGACATTTGTTTTACAGGTGAGGAAAAAACCCCGATAAAAACCTCACCCAGAAAAACTGCCCCAACCGGGGATCGAACCCGGGCCCACTACATGACAAGGCAGCACGCTACCTCAAGACCACAGCGGTGGACATATATTATTATAGAACAAGATAATGCTGCAAAGTGTTCAACTTATAATAAGATACATAACTTTTTAATTTATTTTGTATTAATATTAAAGATAAATATTTATACTTTGTTGTTACATTTTTACTATAAAAATGTTAAGCCCCCAATAAAAATTTCATAAGTAATATGTTCATTAAAGATACTTATGTCATTCTTAGTTTGTAAAACTAATGTAATGAAAATATGTTTAAGGAAATATTCAATAGAACTAATGAAGTATTTTTCTTTCTCTTATGAAAATTGTCCTCTTTACACTTGCTCAGTTTTTGGATCCAAGCATATTAATAAATAATAATAATAATAATAATAATGATGATGATGATGATGATAATAATAATAATAACAATAATAATAATAATAATAAGCATAATAAGCATAATAATAATAAGCATAATATTATTTTTGTTATTATTATTATTATTATTATTATTATTATTATATTATTATTTTATGAAACTGTTGTATGACAAATCCAAATCCTACAATAGATCTGATTTTTAATATAAGACAGGTTTTAGAAAAGAAATGGAAATGTAAAGGAACATTGTACTTCAGTTATATATAGACTTCAAAAAGGCATCTGATTCATTTAAGAGGGAATTTTTTAGTCTCTTACTGGAGTTCTGAATTCCAAAAATGTTAGACTTATTCAAATGTGTCTAAATGACACAGAGAGTAGGGTGCATGTTGGCAAACAGTTTTCAGTTACTTTTGAAATTCACAACAGGTTAAAGTAAGGTGATGCACTATCTCCTCTACTATTCAATTTTGCAGTGGAGCATGCCATCAAATTTACAGGATAAAGAAGGCCTACAACTCAGTGGTATTAATACGCTGTTAGTTAATGCTGATGTTGTAGTATTATTAGGTGATACCGAGAAGATACTAAGGGCCAATACATACACTCTATTGAGCAATACTAAGAAATTGGGGCTAGAATTAAATATCAATAAAGCTGCATATATATTCACACATAGAAATACATTATATAATGGAATTGGACAGTTAATGACATATGAGGTAAATATTGAAGTGACTGAATTCAGGTACCTTGGAATAATAATTATAAACTGGAATGAGGTGTACAAAGAAATTACCTTGGAATAATAATTACAAACAGGAATGAGATGTACACAGAAATTAAATATAAGCTCAATTCTGAAAATGCTATTATGCATTACAAATTCTTGTCATTCCAACTTCTTTAAAAAAATGTTAAACTGAAATTCTAAAATTGCCATCGCTGCCATTAGAGGATCAATTTCAATTTTAAGAAACCATATCTACAAAATTTCTACTTTATTGAATTTATTTAATGTATTTACAAAATGTATTTCATCAATTTAAAAAATTAATTGTCTGTATCACTTTGTCCTTGAGGCAATCCTCTAACGAGGAAAGTTGTATATAGTAAATAAATATATGTAAAAACTATTATTCTTCAAGTTATATGGATATGAAACATGGGTTCTTACTTTAATGGAGGAGAAAATATTATGATTATTTGAGAAGACTACATAACAGTGAGTACATGATCTTTATGAGGAACCACGCCAGATGTAATAACAATTTAGTCTCATAGACTGCAATGGGCAGGACATTTTGCATGAATGGGGAATGAAAGAGGGCATGGAAACTCATTGTATGAAAACTAGAGGGAAAGCACCCAATAGGAGGCCAAGGATGAGGGGGATATAACATTATCATCATTTGTGGGAAGTAAATTATACAGATTGGAAAACATTAGGTCAGTATAGGGATGTATGGAGAGCTTATCTATGCAAGTCCATGAACCTATTGGTTTGATAGAGCCAGTTGGTTGGTTGGATATTATACAACAAATCCAGTTATATTACATGTATGCAAAATATGGTCTCTTACTTTAAGGGAGGAGAAAAGAATATGAGTATTTGAGAATAAAGTTCTTATGGAATTTTTTGGACCAAAGATTGATGGACAGGTGAATGGAGGAAATTACATGATAGTATAAGCTACATGATTTTTATTGGAAATAAGATGTAATAAGAACTCTCGTAGACTGAAATGGACAGGACATGTGGCACGAATGGGGAATGAGAGAGGAACATGGAAACTTGTTGTAGGAAAGACAGAGGGAAAGCATCCAGCAGCTAGGGTAGAGTGATGTGATAGATTAACCGTGGTTTGAGGGAGGTGAATTATACAGGGAATGATTGGTAAAAAAATAGCTTGGGATGTATGGAGATATAAGTTTGCATGATCATTAATCTTTGGTTTTTAGTGCCTGTGAGTTAGTTATTATGACAAAAATGTGTAATTTTCAATATAATTAATACTGCAAGATTATATAATTACAGGCATAAAGAGAGTACTGATAATGATGATAACAATCTAATATACAAAATTGTTTGTTTTTTGGTTTGTTTGTTTGTTCGTACTTTATGTGCAGCCATACTGTTAATCCGATTGTGATGGGGCTTTTAACGAAATGTTCAGGAGATTCCCGGGAAGAACATAGGCTATAAGAGAGTTGTGGTACTCAATTCCTACACCCTTAAAAATTGCCCTTTGTAGTGGAAAAGTGAAAAAAGTAGCTCTTTGGACATTTAAATGGCTTATGCTGCCTAAACAATAACAAATACACAACATTAATGTACACAGAATTGAATATCTCAAAATATTCTACAAAAAAGTCCAGGGCAGTATATGTTTATCTCTTACGGATACTCGCAATAACCATTTTTGTCTTTCATTAATGCCAAGAAGATCAAGACAAATACGTAGATTCCTGTGCAAGCATAGCAGCACTTGGCGAGTATTCTTTTACGGATAACTCACAATAACGAATTTTGTCTTTTAGCTCATTTATGCCAAGAATATCGACATAAGTAGATTCCTGGGCAATACTGGGTAATCAGTGTGGGGAATCTTAAAATAATTACAATATACATTTATAATTATTTTTCATTTAATTTATTCAACTAATCATAAGAAGTACATTAATTTTTGTCTTTCAGCTCATTTATGCCAAGAAGATTGGGATGAGTAGATTCCTGGACAATGCCAGGTAAACTAGCACAGGGTATCTAAAAATAATTATGATATAAATGTTTCCCTCTACCTATTTAACTAAACATAAAACACATTAATTTTCGTATTTTAGCTCATTTATGTCAAGAATATTGGGATAAGTAGATTCCCAGGCAACGCCGGGTAATCAGCATGGGGTATCTAAAAAATATAAATTTCTAAATATTTTTCTTTTACTTATTCAACTAAACATAAAAGCACATTAATTTTCATTTATTTAGGTGTAGCAGCACATGCCGAGTATTAGCTAATAATAATAATAATAATAATAATAATAATAATAATAATAATAATAATACATTCAAACCAATTCATATGGCAGCATTACTTCTTTGGAATTCTAGGAACAGCTACTGTCTTCATGTCCTCTATTGTTGCTCCAGTACCTCATACCTCTTGTCTACGAGAGCAGAGTAACTTGAGCTTGCTCCCTAGATCAATGGGATATTAAAGTCTGTTTTAATCCATATAACAAAGTTGGGATTGCCTTTGATTAATAGAATTTCGAAATTGACTCTAGTCTGACTTTTCTTAGTAGTGTTAATTTTACTGTACCTAACTGGAAAGTACTTAGGAAAATTTTTGGACCAAAGAGAGATGAAGAGACAGGTGAATGGAGAAGACTACATAACAATGAACTACATGGTCTTTATGGGAAGCCGGATATAATAAGAACAGTTAAGTCTCGTAGACTGCGATGGGCAGGACATGTTGCACATATGGGGAGTGAAAGACTTGCATGGAAGCTTCTTGTAGGAAAGCCAGAGGGAAGACGCCCAGTTGGTAGACCAAGAATGAGGTGGGAAAATAACATCAACTACATATTTGAAGAGAAAAATTATAACGCTCAGACCGGGACTTGAACCCGGGACCCTTGGTTCTCTAGAACAAGTGCTCTACCAACTGAGCTACCTGAGCAAGTACCGATCTAAACGCAAATCTTTCTCTATATACATTGTAATTCCCGTCCACCAAATGCTATGAAGCCATGCAAGATAGAAGCCATGCAAGATAGAAGCCATGCAAGATAGAAGCATGGCTTCATAGCATTTGGTGGACGGGAATTACAATGTATATAGAGAAAGATTTGCGTTTAGATCGGTACTTGCCCAGGTAGCTCAGTTGGTAGAGCACTTGTTCTAGAGAACCAAGGGTCCCGGGTTCAAGTCCCGGTCTGAGCGTATAATTTTTCTCTTCAAATATGATTTATCCATCATTGAGATGTACGAAATCAATAATAAAAACATTAACTACGATTTGAGGGAAGTAGATTATACAGGGAATGATTGGAAAGCCTTAGCTCAGGATAGGGATGTATGGAGAGCATATGTCCGTGCGACCATGAACCTACGGGTTCGATAGTGCCAGTGAGTAAGTAAGTAACTGCCGTGGTAATCTAGTGGTTGTGTTCCTTGCCTCTAGTCCCGAGGTTTGCGGGTTGAAATTTGGCTGAAATCAATGCAATTTTATGACAGAAAAATCCAAGAGATATGTCCTCTGTTAAGGACTTTAAACCATGGTTCCTGAGTCTGAATATTTTTGGGCTTGTAAAGGAACCTCAAGCCTGAAAAAAAGTCTCTGAGCAAAATTTTACCAACTTTCCTCCATCCTAATAATAACTTAGTTCAATGAATGAATGAGTCATTTTCTTATTTTACCTCATATTTCATGTTTTTACACGCTTTATATTAGCTTGACGTGTATCTATCTATCTATCTATGTAACGGAATCTTTCAATGCGATTTTCACCCACTTAAAATCATCGGATCGACTTGAAACTTTGTATACTTTTAGAGGACCCGTGACAATACAATAATTTCATATTTATTTTCTAAAATCCTTTCCATAATCAGAAAATCAAAAAAAGTGTTTTTGTATCAATGTAACGGAATCTTTCAACGCGATTTTCACCCACTTAGAAACATTGGATCGACTTGAAACTTTGTATATGTGTAGAGGACCCGTGACAATACAATAATTTAATATTTTATTTCTAAAATCCTGGCCAGAATTATCCGAAAATAAAAAAAATGAAAACTGGTATAATAGTTTGGGGACTTGTCGAGTCTTTAGTCAATCGTTGTATGAGCTCAGTTAGTAGAGCAGTGAACTCTTAGTGGTATATAGTTTCAGTAATCCATAGGTCGCTGGTTCAAATCCGGCTGGGAGGGTTTTGTTATAGAAGAGTATTACTTTTAGCTCATACTACAATAGTATCGAATTTAAAGATATTTACATTTTTATCTTTACTGTAAAATATTAAAACTAAAAAATAAATAATAGTTTTAAAAAACTAAAAGAACACGCTTTATTAGAAAACTAAAAACATGAAAAATAATCTTAATTTCCAGTACGCTTGGGATAAAATAAAGTGGTGAACAAAAAAATCATCTCCAACATATATAGAATAAAATTAGAGTTATCAACAAAAAGAAAATAAATTTACCATCAAAAGCGTGGGGTGAGTTTTACAGTTTGTTCTTCAGGGTTGAAATGTTTGAACGCATAGAAACCCCAGTGTAAAAGGCGTTCTATTGCTGATAAAGTTTTATTCAAAACACATATTTCTTACTCAGAAATATATTCACACGTAGGTAATAATTGTAAAGCTACCTGACAAGCTACCGTTAAGATCGTAGCTCAAGATAAAACCTTATGTGAAAATTCCCGAAGGGAACCGATGGTAACCGATTGTAGTTTGAAACTTATCCAAGATTGCGGACCTTGAAGACTTCAATCATGTTTTCGGGTCTACGCGGAGAAGAGGAATTTGCTAGAGGTCTACCAAAGAATTCAACTGGACAGAACAGAAGAATCGGCGTACGTAATATTGCGCGTCGCAGGACGTGTTTGTATATGGTATTATTTGCGGGATGCAAGCGTAAATGAATTTCCTCTATAGCAGTACGAAAATAATGGAAGTGGTTTTATCGCTGAGAATTCTGGGTAATTCGTTGCCAATATTACGAAAATAAAAACTTCAACATTCATGCTTGCATCTCCCCGGCTTCAAGGCGGACGTTTAATTCGATCTCATAATGAATTTGCATATGACCCTTAGAGGAGCTTATTTTTACTAAGTATCTGCTTATAATCAAACATATTAATTGTATATAGAGCACCCCCACACTTGTGATGGGTTAAAATTATTTCGCTTTTGGTGATAACTCTAATTTTATTATATATATGTTTGGAGATGATTTTTTGTTCACCACCTTAGTTTATCCCAAGCGTACTGGAAATTAAAATTATTTTTCATTTTTTAAGTTTTGTAATATAAAGGCGTGTTCTTTTAGTTTTTAAAACCTATTATGTATTTTAAACACAGGAACTGCAGTTTTCAAGAGGACATCCCTCTCATCTTCATCTGATAATATGACTACCGGATTTTCGTTTTGGTTATCTCATTTATTAAAATGTTGCAATCTGGTGTTTGTGTTGATTTGATGAACTTTGAGATCAGGTCCTGTTATCTATTAAAAGCACCACAAGTTTCAATTTTTTTTTTAAAAATGTTCTACGTAAAATTTGCACTGAAAAATTATTTAGCCTTAATATTGTAATTAAAACAAAAAAAAAAGAGATAATGGAAGTAGAAAAATATCATGGATTTATCAGATAAAATCTGGATATTGTGATAAAATTTACATAGGGAAAACAAAGAGAAATTTGAAAACAGGAGTGAAGGAACTTCTTAGGAATGACAAAAATGGGAAGTGGAAAATCTACTGTAGCTGCTCATGATTGATCAGTAAAGCAACAAATTGGAACAAAGGCTAAATTAATAAAACAAATAGAAAAACCTAAAGAGCTCACATTTTATGAAAAACAATTCCACATTTTTAGGAAAAGAAACAAGGAGGAGAAATGAATAAATTTTGAAATTCCTGGGAAGTTGATTTAATTTGGAGGTTCATCGGTCTACCAACAGATGGAGGAAGAAGCAATACTTCATTATGACAGAACAACGGTTGTGTAAATACTGAAGACGGAACAAATTGTATTCCAAAACTGGTCTAAATAGAAGATTGAATGTGAGGTGATAAATTATTTATTTTAAATTTAAAATATACCTCACAGTGTCACTTCGTACAAAGTTCAATTAGATGTTCTGGAATTCCTCTTTTGTTAGAACTTTCCTAATCTTTACTCTTTCCACATTATCAAAAGCTTTATGGTAGTCAAAAAATGCTCTGTGGGTTGGTGTATTAAATTGTTACATTTCTCAATAATTTGTGCTAATGTAAAGATACTATTGATGTAGGATCTGTTTCGTCTGAAAAGAGAGTTATGAACAATAGTAAAATATGTGGGTAACCCAGGATTAAATTGGTAATTTCAAAAATAAATAATTAAGATATTTGGTCTGTGTATTCTTACCTCTTATGGTTGTTTTTGTTGAACATATGTTTCAAGGCATCTGAGGTAAGAATATACTGACCAAATATCTTAATTATTAAATAAACCTCTTAATGTTACTTCCTATTGTATTTTAAAATAAATTCAAAAATAAAATTACTTAATAAAAAATGTATTACTTTTATATTCGCTTTTTGTTATAAAATTCATTAAAAACAATTTAGTTCTGCATTAATGTCAAATATAAAAAACTGTTTAAACTGAATAGTGCCTTAAATTTTAAAAAGAGTTGTAATCAGAATCATTGTTATTCATAAAATAATCTCTAAATGATCCATTCATTCTTATGTTTTCACAAAATACAAATTTGTCTTTAAGAGTTCAGGGGCACCACTTACAGTTTAAAGACACTTGTATTCACCCAGATTTTTGGCTGCTTTTGGTTGCCTTCTCAGAGCTATCTGCTTCCGTGGATCGTGGGAGATTTAAAAAAGAAGAACAAACTAACTCATTTAACTATCTCGGATACCAAGTTACATACGAAGAGGAAAAAGATTTTAATCAAAATATTATAAAATTTAACAGAGTAACAGGAATTATAAATAATATTTTCAAGACAAACACAGTTCAGCAACACACACGAACTAGAATTTATAAAATACTGGCCAGACCCATATTATATTACGGCAGTGAGGCCTGGACAATTTGCAGTGTAGATGAACAAAGACTAACTGCGGCAGAAATAAAATTTATGATACATACTGCAGGTTACTCAAGAACAGACCATAATAGGAATTCTGAGATTCTCAAAGAATTTAAAACATAATCAGTCATGGAATATGTACAAAAATACAGGAACAACTGGAAATCTCACGTAAGAAGAATGAGCAGAACAAAAATACCACGTCAAATCTTAAATTACCAGGCAAGAGATCTTTGGGCAGACCCTTCAAACGTTGGATTGAGACTGTAACAGACTACTAGGTCTATCACATGAAAGGAAGAAGAAGAAGAAGAGTTTAGTAATTCTTTAAGGGAAGGTTTCTTTAAAAAATAGTCACAAGGTCATGATGATAAATTTGAATTTTTTTACAATCTTGTGAACATTTAATGGTTACCTTCCGTAAAAATGTATTTTTATAACTCTTTTGAATCAAGTATGAAAAAATTATTTTGGGTGATTGATCATGTCAAAAATTTTCTTATTCAAGACTTCACTATAACAGTGTTTGAAAAAATTTTGAACTTATCTTTAATTCTGTACTATCCCTTAATGATGTTTATTAATTTCTTCTCCCCTCTACTCTCATCATCTTCTTTTGTTACAGCTATTACCTTCATTAAAGTTAATTTTTGAAATTAATTGAAATAAAAGGTATAAGATCAAAATTTGTTGGCCCTTTTGTTCCCAAATTTAATTTGCGATGTTAAAGATCTGAGATATTGAAGAATGTCATTAAATAAAATGCTAAGACTGACTAATAATTTTCAGAAATTAAGTAGCTCTATTTTTCCTTCGAGTAACTCATGAAACATATCTCTAAGCATTTGACTCTTAATTATCATTTGTGTTAGTGGGTGGTGGGTGGTATGACAGTTATTAGCACCACCTAGAGAGACTTCTGAACATTTTATGTAGAGTGCTGTAAAATTATACTAATTAATTCTTTATTATGGAACTGCAGTGTCATTGTTCTATATTAAAATGTGGTGTTTACCCATTAATTTTACTGCCTACCCATGTAAAAAAAATGGAAAGTATCTGCATTTACTTTCATCCTGACCCTTAAATTACCTATTCCTGTTTATATACATGTCTCCTATATTCTGAATATTTTCCTGGAAACCCCCAATCACCTCTGGAAATAAAAAAGTACAAATTTCTATAGTGTTGTTATCCCTGATTTCACCTATTATATTATGATTTTTTATACATTTGGCCCACTTTTTAATTTGGGTTCTCCATCCATCCATAGTAATTCTGCCCAAAGGCAGGCCCTTCACTGCAATCATAGCATTTTCATGCTATGCTTGCAGCTTTACTAGGGAATTGTAGGTGTGGTAGCTTCCTGTTGCTTTCCACACCAGTGAAGATGATGATGATGGCCATATGATTTCGGGGACAGTTTGGGCCTTAAAGTTTTCCTGACATTTGTCTTACAGGTGAGGAAAAACCCTGATAAAAACCTCACCTAGAAAAACTGTCCCGACTGGGGATCGAACCCGGGCCCGCTGCATGACAAGGCAGCATGCTACCTTGAGACCACATTTGGGTTTTAAGTACAGATATATTTTTAATAGTGATTATCCAAAATACTCTGATTTCTTGTATCATACTACACCACATTAACAAACTTATGCACGGGTTCAAACTCTGCTGACAAACTTTCACAAGTTGTTCATGAATGTTTCTGAATGTTTTTATATAAGGTCTCTGATGGCTCATTACCGAATAATTTCATTGTTTTCATTTTGTGCAGAACCCTCCTTGCTGCTGATTATTTGCAGGTTGTATGTGGTTTCAATATGATGGGGCACCAGAACATTTTGCACTGAATGTTAGGGAATATCTTGATGAACAGTTTAGGCAAAGATGGATTTGTCACTGTGGTCTTGTTCCATGGCAAGTATGGTCCCCAGATCTGACACACATGAACTTTTTCTTCGGGAGTCACACATGACTCCTGTCGAAACATGTATAGGTATAGTTGCTAGGATTGTAACAGCCACTGATGATATGCACCAGTTTCCGGGGATTGCAAGAGCTAAAATAACCATAATAAAAACAAATAAAACATACCTTTATGTAAAAATTACATGGCATGACAGGCCTGGAAGGCCATTGACCCATCATTCAGCTGCTGGTCTCACATCCACATGTGTTAATCACAGAGGGAGTTGATCTTCAGCCAGTGTATTGGTGACATGTAGTCAGCATGTCAGGCCCCACAGCCATTATAAATGGTTTTCTTAACATAGAGATTCTACTTAATGTACTTACTTACTCACCTGCTTGATCACTGGCACTATCGAACCCATAGGTTCATGGCTGCACGGACATGAGCTCTCTCTACATCCATATCCTGTGCTATGCTTTCCAATCATTCCCTGTATAATCTACTTCCCTCAAATCATAGGTAATGTTATTCTCCAACCTCATTCTTAGTCTATCAACTGGGCATTTTCCCTCTAGTTTACCTATAAGAAGTTTCCATGCACATCTTTCAATCCCCATTATTGTCACATGACCTGCACATCACAGTCATTGAGACTTAACTGTTCTTATTATAAATGGCTTCCTATACAGATCATGTAGTTCACTGTTATATAGTCTCATGATGCTGGATGGGCACTGGTTCCATAACTAACTAACTCACTGGCACTATCAAATCCATCGGTTCATGGCCGCACGAACATAAGCTCTCCATATATCCCTATCCTGAGCCAATGTTTTCCAATTATCCCCTGTATAATCTACTCCCCTCAAATCATAGTTAATGTTATTCTCCCACCTCATTCTTGGTCTACCAACTGGGCATTTCCCCTCTGGTTTTCCTACAAGAAGCTTCCATGCATGTCTTTCATTCCCAATTTTTGCCACATGCCCTGCCCATCGCAGTCTATGAGACTTAACTGCTCTCATTATACCTGGCTTCCTATAAAGACCATGTAATTCACTGTTATGCAGTCTTCTCCATTCATCTGTCTGTTCATCTCTCTTTGGTCCAAAAATGTTCCTAAGAACTTTATTCTCAAATACTCGTAATCTCCTTTCCTCCCTTAAAGTAAGAGTCCATGTTTCGCATCCATATAATATAACTGGTAGAATAATGGTTTTATATATTTTCAGTTTAACGTTTTTTGAAAGGAGTTGGGAAGTCAAGAGTCTCTGTAATGCATAATAGCATGCATTTCCAGAATTGAGCCTATGTTTAATTTCCTTGTGCATCTCATTCCTGTTTGTGATTATTGTTCCTAGGTATTTGAATTCAGCCACTTCCTCAAAATTTCCCTCATTTGTCATTAGCTGTCCATTTCCATTATATAATGTATTTCTATGTGTGACCATATATTTAGTTTTATTGATATTTACTTCCAGTCCCAATTTCTTAGTGTTACTCAGTAGTGTGTGTGTGTTGGCCTTTAGTATCTCCTCGCTATCGGCCAATAGTACTACATCATCAGCATAAACTAACAGCTTATTAATACCATTGAGTTGTAGGCCTTCTTCATCCTCTAAAGATTTGATGGCATGCTCTAGAACAAAATTAAATAGTAGAGGAGATAGTGCATCTCCTTGCTTCAACCCATTGTGGATTTCAAAAGTATCCGAAAACTGTTTGCCTACACGCACCCTACTCTTTGTGCCATTTAGACACATTCTAATAAGTCTAACTAATTTTTTAGGAATTCCGAACTGCAGCAGGATACTATATAATTTTCTCCTTCTTAATTGAATCGTATGCCTTTTTGAAGGCTATGTATAGTTGATGTACAGTACCATTATATTCCCATTTCTTTTCTAAAATCTGTCTTAAGCTAAAAATCTGATCTGTTGTAGAGCTGTTTCTTCTAAATCCACATTGATGATCTCGTAGAGTCTCATCAATATAAGGAGGGGCACTGGTCCCATACTGGCTGAAATTCCATGTGAAAATGTCTTTCCTAATGGGACCCGAACCAGCACAAGTCTCAGTTTAAAACACACATAGCACAAAAATTTGATTGTGTAAATGACAAATTCTATATTTTAAGTAAGTCATTGTTTCTACAGCTATATAACTGTTTGGTAATTTTGAAACGTCAGAACTTGTATAAAACATGAGCAGAATATTGTTAATATGAAAAAAAATCTCTAAGTGATCTTTTAAACATTAAACTTTTTAATTCTAGTCAGCTCATTGGGGTGGGAGGGAGGAGAGAAAGAGAGGGAAGGAATTAAAAGTAGTTACACATCAGCTGGAGGGTATAATTATGTTTTGTTTAGGTAGAAGGCATTTTCTAATTCAAAGGGGCAGAGTTCCATTCAAATTTTTATTTGTACATGGCACATTGCCAAAAATTTAGCATACGCAATATTGTCAAAAAGGAGTGGTTGCCAAGAATAATTTTCTCCAGTTTCTATATTTACTTGCACAAGGATGGAGGTAAGTTGGCTTTGAGAAGGCAGTTGCCACACAAGTGTGTGATGGGTGAGTGCAACAAAGCTCAGCCTTTTCGAACATATAAAGTATGTCAAGAAATAAAGCTGGATAATCCCCAGCCTGAAGGTAAGGAGCTAAATACAAAATGAAAGCTCTTAAGTTCTGTGTTCTGCTTATTAATAGCATTATCCAGTCAACCATTTTTTATAGTTGTTGTGTAATTGGAAACGCCATGTTTGTACAAAGAGCAATGTCATACACATGATTGTGATGATGTCAAAATACAAACTTTAACTATTTTTTTTATTTAATGAGATGTAATGCTTTATATACATGTTTCGTTCAATTTTTAAAAATGAAGTTAGCCTACAGTATTGTTTTTACCAAGACATTTTTCCAGAATTAAAAGTTACCAATATAACTTAAATAATAGTTTACTCTTTTAATTAATATTACAGTGGGAGGAAACACTTTGAGGTATGTACATTAATAAATGAGTTGGAGAAAATGTTTTAACATCTCACCTTACAAAGTTGCGTGTCTTCACAATACCGGTTTCAAAAGTACAGTATTACTTCCATCTTCAGTCAAATTCCAACTTTCAAAATTTCGTCTTTAACATCATCTTCTGAACTGCCATCTGGTGTAGATTTTATGAACTTGGAGATTAAATTATTCTCGTTGGGGATATTGAAATTTTGACAGTTGGAAATTTACTGAAGATGGAAGTAATACTATACTTTTGAAACCGGTATCGTGAAGACACAACTTTGTGAGGTGAAATTTTAAAACATTTTCTCCAACTCATTTATTAATAAAATAGTTTATTCATTGCTGTTCTATTCTTTTAGATCTTGTAGTGCGAGATGAACAATGCAGTGACCAATTAGTGTTATCTATTTATTGTTTACCATATTCAGAAAATTTTCACTATTAAGTAACATAAGAACAACAATACAACAGTGTAATAACATAGTGAATGGGGGATAAAATCCAAATTGTTATTTACATTAGTTCCTGTAGTTGCTTTGTCTGACGTTAAGCTTCTGTAGAGTCTTCTCAGCAGTGCCTACTAATAAGTTAAATTTGATACTTCATAAAAATCTGCAATCAGAAAATTGGGAGCACTTAATGTATTTCAGTATAACTTCAAAACAGATTGTCTTTATGACTTTTCTTAGTATTCTCTCCTGGCATGGCGGAATTGTAACTTATTTCTTAGGTTGTGGTGCATGGAAGGTGGAATTATGTTATCCCAATGTTGTGATAGGTGATAGATGTTAATGAAGGACAAGGAGAGTCCTTAAACATAACTTACTTAAATTCCAGACCATGGGCAACCACAGGAATAATTATCTTTAAGGAAAAATATTTATGATCTGACTGGGAATTGAACCCAGGGCCCCATAATTTGTTGTCAGAAGCTCTGAACGCAAGACCATAAGAATGGTCATAAAACAATAAATAAAGAACAATAAAATTATGTTTTGGTATCTAAACTATAAGCCCAGGATAATTATTGATACTGTTTTCATTATGTAGAATTTTAATTGTGATTTGTATTTTCCAATTTTCAAGCTCAAAATTAGTCAATAATTTGATATTCCATTGAAAACAATTTTACCTTAGGATGAAGTAAAAGTGAGTAATACTTTGAGAACATTTTTGTACATATACTCTAAATCAAAACATTAGAGTGAAAAATAATAGCTATTCTTCATAGCTAGAGTAAAAAATGCAGTTAGTAATATTTTGAAGTTAACTCATCCATCCATCCATCCATCCATAGTAATTCTTCCCAAAGGCAGGTCTTTCACTGCAATCATAGCATTTTCATGCTATGCAGCTTTATTAAGAAATTATAGGGTGTGGTAGCTTCCCATTGCTTTCCACACCGGTGAAGGAAGATGATGATGATGATAATGGCTGGATGATTTTCGGGGACCGTTGGGCCCTAAGCTTTCTGACATTTGTCTTACAGGTGAGGAAAAACCCTGAAAAAAACTCACCCAGGAGTCTGTCCCGACCAGAAATCGAACCCAGGCAGCATGCTACCTCGAGACCACAGCGGTGGACGAAGTTAACCCAATGCTTTGAAACATTTTTTTCTTCTTCTTCCTTCCAAGTATTAGGCCAAGGCCTGTTACGATCCTATAGAAAATTTTCCCTCCAGCATTTCATAGGACGGCCCAGAGATCTTTGTCCTCTTGGTATATAATTATAAACAGCTTTGGGGATCCGATTTGATCTCATTCTTTCAAGATGGTGTTTCCAATTTAGTTGGTACTGTTTAATATATTCCAAAATTGGCGTAGTATTAAAAAAAAAACTATTAGAGGATTTACAACCACTTAACTTGGTTATTTTGAGTTTAATTGAACACATTTTTTGCATATGTAATTCTTGCCATGTGACATCTCTCCAAAAGAGCACTGTATCAGATTTTATTGGGAAAGTTGCCAATGTTGATGCTCATTTTGCACTGTCTGTGAAACGTGCAGTTTGTAAATGTCTAAAGACACAACAGTGGTGTTAGGCTGAAATCATCTCCAAAAATCTTAATGACAATGCAGTGACTCTTTAAGTAGGACTATATTGGGAAGCAGTTCATGTACTTTTGGGTAAAACCATGCCTGATTTGTTAATGAAAAGTCAATTAATTCAAATTAAAATGCTACAACATTTTATCTTTGAAAAACTCCATGGCACAATGGGCCTAGAAGGCACTTGGCCTATCATCTGGCTGGTGGCCTCACATCCACATGTATTATTCACAGAGTGGACGACTATTCAGCAGTGTAGGTGTGGCATGTAGTCAGCATGTCGGGCTCCCCAGTCATAGTAGCTTGTTTTCTCAACCTGGAGCCACTATTTATAATAGCTACCCAAATTTCTCACATTGCTGGTTTGCACCAGTCCCATACTGGCCAAGTTCCACAAGAAAATTTCTTCCCCTATGGGATCTCAAACCAGAGCAAGTCCTGTAGCTCTATACCGAGGCATCATGCCTTAAACTACTCAGCTGCAGTGTAGAACATTTTATGTTTAATTCCTTTTCCAATTATGTAATTTCTGTTTTATTCCATGCCACATGAATTTAATAAAAATAGTTATTAATATATTATTGGATATTTTCTCTTAAATATGTGGGAGAGGAGACTTAAGAAATAAAGTCTAAAACATGTAAAATTTGTAAATTCTAATTGTGAATAAATTTCACATGTAGCCACTTGGTGAAGCAAAGTATATGACTCTTGGTTCTGTTACATGTTATGAGTGGGTGGGATGGCTCTTGGCTCTTCATTGCATGGAATATATTTGCAGCTATTTTTGGAGTGTGCTTCACTCATGTTATTTATATCTGCACTGGAGAGGGAGAAAAGCTTATTGGCAATGCAAAACCCCATGTTGAAATGTAGGGTAAATATTTTAAATGAGAATCTTTTTCAGTTTGTCCTGACCTTGGTTACTGGATTATCCAGAATTTAGGGTAGTTTCAGTTAAGCAGCAGTTTAGTGTCAACTTCAAGTTAAAAATAACATGGAGTGATTCCTGTTTTTGACACTTGACATCTGAATGATGCAACTCATATTTTTAGATATCTGTGAAGTATTACAACTGTAGGTTTGACTTCAAACTGTCAGATTATGTGCTAGGTCTAGACTTCCACAAATATTCACTTAATGCATACCAATAGTATTATTGATAGGTTTTCTACAGACAAACCATAATGACCCAGAGTGAATGGTCAGATTCTCAGCCAATAAAAAGAGGAGCAGATAAGGTAGTTAGTACCATACTCTGGTTGACATTGATCTCAAAGTCCTGACACAATTTCAATAGAAGCTGTGAATGTACGCCAATGTTAGTCGAAACATTGAAGTAGTGAAAACAGATTTGTACATCTCTGCAGACCAGGATCAAGCCTAGGCTATCCACCACATATTTGGATGCCTAGCTCACATGGTTGTTAACATTATAAAATCAAGTTCACATTACTTCTTCAAATATCACATCACTGTTGATGTTTTCAATTATGAAATACTCAGGTCTATAAAGAAGTAATTCTCCCCAAATGGAATAGATCTTTACTACATGAATGATGTGTTTACACATATTACACACACACATATAAGTGATTTTATTTAAGAGCTTCTGTAGAGTAATCTGAAGTAACACTGATATACTATTAAATTTTATTTTATTTGTTTGGAATGCTGATTGAGATAAATTTTTGGCCGAAAACTTTTATAGGTATGTTCTCAAATCAGACAGTCCATTACATTTAGATTATGATGATACAATGATGAAGATTATGATGACTACTTACTTATTTTAGGAATTCTCACTATGAGGTATATTCATTAAGGTAGAATATGTTTATCACTCACCTCATATTGTTCTTCTTATTTGATTATAGACTAGTTTCGGAACATGTTCCGAAACTAGTCTATAATCAAATAAGAAGAACAATATGAGGTGAGTGATAAACATATTCTACCTTAATTATGATGACTATTTAACTCATGCCCCAAATGGAAATCAATGACCAATCACATTTCAATGAATTTTGATTACAATCAATCACAGTCATTTTTTCACCTCGATTTTATCAGTTTAATACTATCATATTAAATTCAAGCTCCTCCTTTTAACATTCTGAATAGGTCAGAGCATTATTTTGCAGTGACTGACTCGCTAAGAAATACGGCTACCAGATTGTATGTATAGTGCACAAATGTAAATAAATACTGCTTGCGGGATACAATAGAAAAACTATTGTAATAATTGATTATACCACAATAAAAAGAAACCAGTATTTGCACTTTCTTAAACATATTATTTCCCAGAAATTTATGTTCCAGAAAAATATAATTTACATCATAGGACATCAGAAATTAATTAATAACCTATAATGTTTGTTATAAACAGTTTGATGTGTTTATTTTTTTTTTCCACTAGGGTGCATTCTTACAATATTGCATTCCTTTGGCAATAAATAATATGATCTGGTTGCAGTGATGAACAAATGAAGCATAAACATTTCTCATTTGTTTTCAAACATTGCCGTTTACATTAAATATATAAATATTTTAAGTGAATTATATTTAAATAATGATTTGTGAGTAAACAGCTTAATTTTATTCGTTAAATAGTCCTAACAAATGCCACTCTTGATTTCCAAATTCTCTAGATAAATTCACTCCTGAGTCATGAATTTATTTCATAGTCTGATAATTTTGCCTCTTCCTGTTGATAAAGTTTCCTCTTCCTGTTCGTAATGAGAGACATCTCCGCAAATTAACTCCTTTGACAAGGATATTGATTCAATAATGTACGATCAATATGGTACAGCAAGAAATGCCAAAAGAAAACAACTTAAAAATTACAAAAAAAAAAAAGGTTCTGTTGCTCCAAAAAATCTATTAAATATTGTATAATGAATCTGCATTATTGTTAATAGTTATTTCTCATACAATCATGTGTTATTGATTTTTCCCAAGCCCTAAGATATTTAATAGTAAATATTTATAACTATACAGCCGGCTTAGAAACGGCCCAGAAGTAAGATTGGAACACATAACCTCACATTTGGTAAATATTAAACATTATAATTAGTTTTAGCTTCTGATGTTATATTTTTTGCTAAATAGTCACTCCAAACCCAACTCAAGGTTGAGTTTATTATTAGACAAAATTTTGTCGCTCATGATTTTTTCAGAAAAACAACCTCTTGTTAGATTACTATTGATAATTCTTCTTCTTTCTTAGGAATGTCTCTACAATACAATAGTTTTTCCACAACCCATTGCAAATTTTACTCCTCCATAAATCCCTATTCTCTGTTAATCCACTTGACACCATGATGATAATAATTTCTTTTTGTCCCATTACTGGGATTAGGAGTCCCTAGAAGTTGAAGACTCCCACCTTTCTAGACAATCAGCATAGATGTCAGTTTTGTGTGATGACTGTCTTTACTCCAGGAACATAACCTTTATCTCTTACACATTTATATTTTATGCTGAATATACCCCAAGACCATGGTGCTGCTGGAATGTTTAGGCCATTTAAATATCCTGATCTCATAGAGACTAAAAATAATAATAATAATAATAATAATAATAATAATAATAATAATAATAATAATAATAATAATAATAATAATAATAATAATATATATAAATATATGTTCACATGTAGAAATAAATATCATGTGTTGGAAATTGACAGTTAATGAAGTGGCTGAATTCAAATATCTAGGAACAATTGTAACAAATAGGAATGAAAAAAAAATTAAACATGAGCTCAACTCTGGAAATACATGCTATTATGCATTACAGGGACTCTTGATGTCCCAACTTCTCTTGAAAAATGTTGACTGAAAATACATAAAACTGTTATTCTCCCAGTTATGTTATATGGATGCAAAACATGGACTCTTACTTCATGGGAGGAGAAGAGATTATAAGTATTTGAGAATAAAGTTCTCAGGAAAATTTTTGGACCAAAGAGAGATGAACAGACAGGCAAATGGAGAAGACTACATGGAGGAGAAGAGATTATAAGTATTTGAGAATAAAGTTCTCAGGAAAATTTTTGGATCAAAGAGAGATGAACAGACAGGCAAATGGAGAAGATTACATAACAGTGAGCTACATGATCTTTATAGGAAACCAGATATTATTAGAAGAGTCAAGTCTTGTAGACTGTGATGGACAGGACATGTGGTACAAATGAGGAATGAAAGGGGGCATGGAAGCATCTTGAAGGAAAACCAGAAGGAAGACTCCCAGTTGGTAGACCAAGGTGAGGTGGGAGAATAACATTAAACCTGATTTGAGGAAAGAAGATTATACAGGGGATGATTAGAAAACATTGGCTCAGAATAGGGATGCGTGGAGAACTTATGTCCACATGGTCACGAATCTCAGGTTTGATAGTGCCAATGAGTAAGTTAATAATAATAATAATAATAATAAAGTCTTATTTATCCTAACATCCATGTTCATAATACCTTCTCTTCCATTTAAGCACAAAAATTCAAAATATTGAGATATATTAGCATCACATGGAACACTACAATATATTTTTGCAATGGGAATTACAAGGCTTTAGATACCACTTCTTGTTTATTTTTTTCTTTCAGTTGTATCTTATATTTTAATATAACTGATTTTGTGGTCTGCATCTGAACTTGAGTTTTGTGTGAAGCATTCTGATCAGGAAGAAATAGAATTTATAAGAAAGAAGATAGTTCAAAGATGCAGCTTCTCTCAAAGTCATTAATTTTATATTGTCCATAATCATGGTACGTAAACTCTATGGTAAGGAATGGCAAAATTTTCATATATAAGATTCACCCTAGCCATCACAATTAGCATCATAGCACAAAAAGGTGACATTAAATCTACTGAAAAATAGCCTAAAACACTAAAATTCCATTTACCTTTGGCTCTTAGAATGGTTAATACCTACTTGCACAGTGGACTTATTTCTTAATGTAAAAAAGAATGTAAATATTGTGTTTTTCTTCCTTCTGTAAAATCTTTTAAATTAAATAAACATTTTTTTCCTTTTTCCCACTCTTAATTTTCCACAGGCGATATTTAATCATCTTAAATCATATTAATGATTTGTACATCATCTCTGGTTATAGATACTATACATCAAATTTGATTAAAATATCCATAGTGTGAGCAATACTATCATCTCTCGATTTAAGTAATAGGATAGTATCAATAAGTTGATATGTGGTTACTTTAATTTTGAGATTTTCATTTTTCCTCCTGACTCATTAAAAAAAAATACATACTCTCCTGATCACAAGTTGGCTGTTCATATTATGAAATGTATTAAATAGAGAATTTATATCCACTAATATTTACTTTTGACTGAGGAATGGGCATTTTTTTGGGGTTCGTCTACTTTATTTCAGTGTGTTTTTATTTCTCAGAAGATGCATGGCGAATGTATGTTTAAGATATTGCAAAGATTATTTTAGATTTTTTTAACATTTTGACTCTTTCAAGCTTATCTGTTTTTTAAATGTTGTGTGTGTGTGTATGTGTGTATGTGTGTGTGTGTATATATATATATATATATATATATATATATATATTGTATAATCATGAAGAATTCATCTTGAACAAAAGTATTGATAATTTTAAAGGCATGACATTTTAATGTCTACTATATTCCTTTTAATAAATTAGTATAAATTCAATAGATGTCTTTGGCTGCATTTACAATATACTGGCTTCATATAATATTATGGAACTGAATAAGGCCTTAGTACTTTAATGGGATTGAAAAGAGTTTAAATTGATAAATGTTATTATTCTGTATGTGAATTTTTGTATAATTGATAATCTGTATTTACACACACACTCCATCTCCATGGCACAACAAACCTAGACTGATTGTAGCTACCCAAATTCCTCACAATGCTGGGTGGGCACCGGTCCCATACTGGCCAAAACTCAATGAGAAAATTTCTTCCCCTTTTGGGGCTCAAAAAGTGCAATTCCTGTAGTTCTGTACCAAGGCTCAATGCCACTCGGCAATAGTGCAGGACAATCTGTATTTACTATTAAGAATATTGTATTGTACATTGACCATTTCCTTTACAGAGTATTGTTGGCACTTGGAAATAAAAAATATCTATCTATCTATATATCTATCTATGATAAATACAGATCTCTGACCTTAGAATGTTTATTTGTTACCAATAAATAAGCATCATCATCAATTACAGTCATGAATTAGGCCATTGGTCTCTTCTGCTTCAGGATGGAAATTAATCCCTCCATCACTTCTTAGGTTTTCCTGGGTCTCTTCATCCTGTGGTTCTGTAGTTGAACAGCTGCAGAGGTAGCCTATTGTTTGGCATTCTAAGGAGGTGTTCATGCAAATTATTTTGGTATATTTGGATGGTTCTCAGTTATTGCTGGTGTGTTGAGAGCTTTGTGGATATTTTCATTACACATGTGGTCATAAAGTGTATAACCTGCTAAAGGTCTTAATAACTTCATTTCTGCAGCTACTATCCTATTTAATTTGCCTGTAGTAAGAGTCCAGGTCTACTTTTTTATGACACCATGAAATTGTTAATATGATGAAATGGATTCTGATAATGAAATTCCAACCTAGCATTTGCCTTGACTGAAGAAAACCATGAATAAAAAATCAGATTGGTAGGCACATATATAAACATTATGTTAAATTGCCTTTAAAATATGCATAGCACATATTAGTGGGAAAATGATGTAATGTTTTCTCTACTGTCTCTTGAACTGAATGCGTAGGAATCTCCATATCTCATATCTCAAAGATACTTATAATTCAAAATGTCTTCTTCAGATTGTCTTTAAGGTTCTATACCCTTACAGCAGCATATGAAAAATACTATGACAAATTTGTGTATTAAGTTATTCCTCTATTTAATGACACTACAAGTTAAATTGTACAAATGTACCTGAATGAAATTATAGTTGATGACTGAGACACTCGGGTACATTTGTACTATTTAACTTGGTTTGTTATCTCAATGGCAATCAAAAATAATTCCTAAGAACTTGGATTAATAATGCTCTTAAACATCTGAGATCATTAGTATCACAATTTATAGGTACCTGTGAAAGGGACAACAAACATTGTTCATAGCATCTTGTTTCATATATAAGGTATTTTATGTACCATATACCTATGAGACATGATCCAGGGCTCTACTTTTCTTTTAAAGAAAGTCACATAGTTGTTTCTTTAACACTAGAAAAAATCATTAACTCGGGCTAGGTTTGAACCTGGAGTCTGCCAAGACCAAGTATTTGTATTGAATTTCAGGATAGCTATTATAAAAATGACAGTAAACATACCGGTATCATGCCTTATTATATCAGAGTAATGGGAAAGTCTTTTACTTCATTTTGCAACACCCTATTATATGGACTTGTGTAACAAATAAAATGAATGCATTATGTTAACACAGTTGTTTTTTAAAAACTATGCTATGGACAATGGTTACATGTACTAATATATTTGGTTATTCATAGTAGAGTGTATGAGTAAATTTGACAGCCTTAAATTTAGAAGACAGATGGTCATAGCTATTTTGAAGGAGTATATTCAGCTTCCAGAAATATTATGCCAGTAGAATGCTGCACTCACTTGTGCTTTGATCTGACAACACGACATATTCTCATGCAGTGGGATTATATAATATGAAAAATAAAAGAAAATACATAATGGTAAATTCATTCATCACCTAACAATTAAATCCTTTACATCTTTTATTGACAAATTGTACATGTACATAGAGGATAGACAAGAAAAAAGCTACTCTTTTTCATGAAAACCCAATACATCATTTTTAAAATACAGGGCCATTCAGAAAGAAGGAACAAACTTCAAACATTTATTTCTTCCAAACTACAAAAAATAGAAACACAATACCAATATTCCTGGAAAGAGAAAAGTTCAAATTTCACTATTTTAGGCATTCAATATGAGCATCATGTGTTACACAACATATATCGAAATGGTGGCTCATTTCTTGCCACACACAAATCAGCTGGTCTCTAGTTATCAAATTCACAGCTTCAACAATTTGATGTCGCAGATTTTCAAGAGTGTCAGGCATAGGGGGATAAAAACACTTTCTTTTATGTAACCCCACAGATAAAAATCACACGGGATTAGGTCTGGTGATCTTTGAGGCCACCAGTGATGAATTTGATCTTCTGCTCCTCCTCTTTCAATCCAACAGCACCAATAAGACCATGATCACAACTTCAAGCAACAGTGCCATGTGGCCGTGATTGGAACTTCAAACTTTTCTCTTTCTAAGGAAGTTGGAATAGTGTTTCTACTTTTTGTAGTTTGGAAGAAATAAATGTTTGAAGTCTGTTCCTTCTTTCTGAATAGCCCTATATTTCCACATTTGATGTTATTGTAATTTATAAGAACCCTGTTTATCTGAAATAAAGATGGTGGAGCTAATTTCAGATAACAGTTGCTTCAGTTATTAGAAATGAATAATTGTGTATAGTATACTACTAATTGGTCGTAAAAGGCAATTTAATATTTATTAATATAACAAGGAAAGCAGACTTGCTGCATTCCCAAAAGGTCTTTCATACTTGTCCAGTGAAAAGGCACACACTCAAGTTCCTGGTCTTGCTAATGATGAAAAACAAAATAGAACTCTCTCGTTTGTATGTTTTGTATGAAGGTACATTTTTAAAATGCAGCAATTCAGTAAGCCAGGTTTTAGAGTATTTTTGTTTAATGACACTTGTATGAATATATTGGATAATACAGATAATATTTTCTCATTACAGGTGAATACAGAGTTGGAATAAAGTTCAATGACCAACATATCCCTGATTCGCCTTATAAGCTTTTCATCTCCCCCAGCAATGGGAGATGCTCACAAGCTGGAGGTGTTCCAATTTCCAAATTCAGGTGTGCAAGCTGACAAACCAGCAGCCTTCCTAGTACGCAAGAATGGAGCTAAAGGAGAACTGGATGCTAAGGTAATATATTATCGTCATTTGAAAAAGATATACATGTGTTAAATAATAACTTACACCTACACCTGGCAAGTTTCAGTTTTTGACTATGTGCTAGTCACTTGACACGAGTTGTGAAATAAATATACCTCTTGTCTTTCAACATGTGTGATAAATGCTAAATTCCTTTTTTGGAATTTTGCATTGTTAAAGTTTAAAAGATATTTGACCTATTCACAGATGTCTCCTGATTAATGCACTGTAATATTATTATTTTTAACAATGATTAATAAATGCTGTTTTTTAAAAAAGCTGTTAATTTTTGGTTTAACAAATGTTCCTTTTGTTGATATTTTAAACTCTCTTAAATGTTTTATTGATTTACCGAGTACCTATTAAAATCTCATAGTTCTACACTACAGCCGCCGGATCTCCGGCTCTGAAGTTTAGGTTATACGAGGGGTAAAGGGAGAAACTTACCCTCTACTGCCAATAAGGAAATAGTTGAGTGTGAGTAGATGTCTGCCACAACCAATCACTGTTCTTGACGCAGTTATAGCATGTGAGTAAGGTTTGAAATTGCTGAGATGTTGTCAGCTGTATGTCTGCTAACCACATACATAAAACCCCCCCCCACTGAATATCCATATTGGCAACACTGTAGTGAAAACGTCAGGGCTGGAGAATCAGTGGCTGGGGTATAAGTACTTTTTATGAAAATTTCCCAAAAAATGTTCAATATGACTATGGTTTTTCCATTTTACTATGCAAATGCTTGATTGAAGTTTACATTCCACCTACCCAAAAAGTTCCTATCCCTTGCATTGAGAGTTTGAACTGTCTTTAAGTGATTTGTGTGTTCTGATTACAAACACTACAGGAGTTCCTCTATGTCCTTGTTTGAATATGTGTTGTCCTGAAATAATTGTCTTCTACATTGCCATTGTCTTAAAGGCTGTCTGCTCTTAAAGTGATCCTCATCAAAACAAAACCAAGTGACCTGCTCGCTTTTCATTGGTTATGGACATCGACGTACGATGTAGAAGCAATAAGTACGTGAAAAAATAGTTCCCTTCATTAAATTAAAATTATGTCCTCTGAATATACTTGTTATTTTTCATGAATGAAATATAATAATGTTCAGAACATAGAAAGTATTCTAAAATATACCTAATCAATAATTACAACTTAAAATAGTTTATTACATATGGATGGAAGTCCACTGCTGTGGTCTCGAGGTAGCGTGCTGCCTTGTCACACAGCAGCCTGGGTTCAATTCCAATTGGGGCAGTTTTTCTGGGTGAGGTTTTTATTGGGGTTTTTCCTCACCTGTGAGACAAATGTCAGGAAAACTCTAAGGCCGAAATGGTCCCCGAAATCATATGGCCATCATCATCATCCTTATCATTATCATCATCATCATCCTCCTCCTTCACCAGTGTGGAAAGCAACAGGAAGCTACCACACCTACAATTCCCCAGTAAAGCTGCAAGCATAGAATGAAAATGCTATGAATGCAGTGAAGGACCTGCCTTTGGGCAGAATTACTATGGATGGATGTATGGATGATGCATTTGAGTCATACCTCAGTTGATTCTGATGCAACAAAATAGCTGAAGGTGTCAAGTCTTATGTTGCTGTGTTGCTATATACAATTTTAAAACACATCTGGCAAACCTTTGACTAGTGGTAAAAAAATTAAGTTATTTAAAATATATTTCACTAGTTCAGTGGAAAATCTCACCAGCTTTTTTGTACTCTACCCCATTCAACAATCACGTGTCTTATATACTTTGCACATGCTCCTGTCAATGTGACAGTAATTGTGGCACGAATGGCACAATGATACAATTGGCATTTGTTTATGTTAGGATCACTCTAAGAGCGGGTAAGTTATAGATAAGAGTCCTCAAAGTGAAGAAATAAAATTAGAAATCTCTTGGTACCCTAATAGTCGTAACTGAAGATATGTTTGGATAGACTGTAATCACTTCTCAATGTAAAATCTGTATGAACTTTCTTGATTTGTCCTGATAATTGTTAAAACAAGACTTGTTCTTTACATGAACCGTCCTTCCTTGCTCCAACAATTTTAAAGAATGTATTTGATTTATTCTGGCATTCATAATTTTAGAATAAAAAGTGAACGATGTATAGTATTGTATTTCAAATGAAAAATTATATGCTCAGACTGGGGCTCGAACCCAGGACCTTTTGCACTCTAGGCAAATGCTCTACTGAGTGAGCTAAATGAGTGATCTTCAATCTAAATGCAAATTTTTATCTTATGTACACTGTTAATTTTAGCGCACCAAATGCTATCAAACCTTTGCTTCTATCTTGCAAATGGTGGCTCCTTTATTAAGAAGACATTTAATTGGGAATTTTGCATTACATTATGAAGCCAGTATGGCTTCTTTCGATGTTTTTATTCATTTCATAATCTCAATGATGGATAAACTATATTTGAAGAGAAAACTTATACATTCAGACTGGGGCCTAAACCCATGATCTTTTGCACTCTATGAATGCTCTACCGAGTGAGCTATCTGAGCGAGCTCCAATCTAAATGCAAATTTTTCTCTTATATACGCTGTTAATTCCCGCGCACCAAATGCTATGAAATCTTTGCTTCTATCTTGGAAATCATGGCTTCTTTATTAAGAAGACATTTAATTGGGAATTTTACATTACGCTATAAAGCCAGTACAAGCGTATAATTTTTCTCTTCAAATATAATTAATCCATAATTGAAATGTATGAAATAAAGAATAAAAGCATTGAATGTATAGCATATTTAATTTTTTTCTTCTAGTAATCTGTTGTTCTCTTGAGTTCTGCACTCCAAGCAGATGAGCACTAATAATTTTTTAACAATTGATTAAAAAATGAAAGCTGTATGTATGTAAATTTGTATTTTTAATAATAATAATAATACTAATAATAATAATAATAATGCTAATAATGATGATAATGATGATAATGATGATAATAATGCTAACAATAATGATAATAATGATTATCATTATTATTACTATTATTATTATTATTATTACTATTATTACTATTACTATTTTATTATTATTATTATTATTATTATTATTATTATTATTATTATTATTATTATTATTAGAATACAGTTAAAATTAAAGTATATTATACAATAATTGTCCACCGCTGTGGTCTTGAGGTAGCGTGCTGCCTTGTCATGCAGCAAGCCCGTGTTCGATCCCAGGTCAGGGCAGTTTTTCTGGGTGAGGTTTTTATCGGGGTTTTCCTCACCTGTAAGACAAATGTCAGGAAAACTTTAAGGCCCAAATGGTCCCCAAAATCATATGGCCATCATCATCATCATCCTTATCATTAACATCATCATTATCCTTCACCGGTATGGAAATCAACGGGAAGCTACCGAACCTACAATTCCCTAGTAAAGCTGCAAGCATAGCATGAAAATGCTATGATTGCAGTGAAGGACCTGCCTTCGTGCAGAATTACTATGGATGGATACAGCAATTTATATTAAATATTTTAATTCTAAAACAATGATTAAATACTTAATGACCTGTTACAAATAACATATCTCATTACTAGTGATCTATTTGTCCTGCTGTAGCATCTTTCAAGCATTGCACAGCATGTCATTGAATACTCTACATATGAGATTATGCAGTTTCTATTTTTTAAATTGAAATAATGCTTAATGAACTACTAAATTCATCTAATAATGAAGCCAGTGTATTCTATTGAAGAGCATTTACAAGTTTTCTAAAAATGCTGTTTTGAATATAATTAATGATAAAGATTTAAAATATTTAACTGAGTCTATGTAACCACGTAATACTTTTCTGGGATGTAAAAATCACTAATAATGTAATTTATATAATAAAATAGAAACATATTTTAAATGGACACTGATGTATTATTTTCCAGTTCCACTTTCTTTTAATTGCCACATTATTTCTTGTAGATTGTCTCTCCCTCTGGTACAGAAGATGATTGCTTCATTCAGTCAATAGATCCAGACACATATTCTGTAAGATTCATGCCAAGAGAAAATGGCATTCACAATATACATGTCAAGTTCAATGGTGTGCACATCCCAGGCTCTCCTTTCCGCATCAAGGTTGGCAAAGAAGATGCTGATCCAGCAGCGGTGCATGCACATGGAAATGGTCTTGGAGAAGTGAAGACAGGTGAGTAGATAAAAACATCAGTTTGTTTAACATAATACACCATAATGCCTGTGCATGTTACATGTGCAACCTCTTTAAATCAGACAATATAAATACAACACTTTGTCCACCTCATCACCCCTATACTCGCTGTCATTCGCTATTCTCCTACCATAACTTAAACACATGATCGAGAGAAAATTTAACCCTAGCTTTTCCTCTACATCGAACATCTCATTATTCCTTATCCTTCCTTGTGTCAGTCACCTGACTCTGGAATCCCCCCCCTCGTATATCAAGGACTGCCCGTCTCAAAAACAGTTTAAAAAGAAACTCACTTCATATTTCCTTAGAAAACATAATGTATAACTGTGTTCCATGTATACTTTTATTATTCCTTTATATTTTAAACCTTCTTTACCAGCCATTTACCTAATCTAATTATAGGTTATTACTTTTGTTATTATTATTATTATTTTTATTACTTAATCTAATTATAGGTTATTACTTTTGTTATTATTATTATTATTGTTACTATTTTTCTTTCTTTCCCTTGTCAACTTTATATTGTGAAGACTATATCTATTATGTATCATTAATCATGTAGATAATTCATAATTGTTATTGTATGTATAATTTAACCCTGGTGAAGTGGAAGAGGAAGACCTTACGGTCTTAATTGCATCACGTAAAATAAATAAATAAAAGTAAATAAATAAAGAAATATCAGTAATGAATGTCATATTTAAAAAAAAATTTAGTTGAAACATTATCGTACCTAAGCTGTCATTTGTTGGCTCATTGTGATGCACTGGATATTAATTTTTTTTTTCCTCATTGACTTTTCTCTTACAGCATGTTGTGCTGTATGCAACAATGACATTTTCTGGCACTAAAAGATTTATATATTTTGAAAATTGTTGTTTTAAGATGATCAGCTGAATGGATAGAATACGAAATAAAGAAATAAGGGAAAAGTGTACAAGAGGAGCTGGACATCATAGACATTATAGGAAAGAAAATATTACAGTGGTATGGCCATGTCAAAAGAATGCCAGAGCAAAGATAGCCTAAAATTGTTATGGAATGGATCCCAATAGAAAGGAGGAAGAGAGGAAGGCTGAAGAAAACTTGGATAGAAGGGGTACAAGCAGCTATGAATATCGGAGGATTGGAGGAAGATCAATGGATGGACAGAGAGGAACGGCGTTTGGTTTCTGGAAGATGGCAGCAGCTGCCATGATACCAGATGATGATGATGATTATGAAAATTGATAGAAATCATTGTGCTATGCAAGAGCAATGTTCATTTTGGACTATATAAAAAGCAGGCTTTCTCCAGGAAGTTGATAGAGAAAAGGCATCACCAGTTTGTCACAACTGGTAGTTTATCTCCATAGAAAAGAAGTGGAGGTACAGTAGTCTCTGTTGAACGAGTTGAGGATGTAAGGGAGATCTTCCACCATTGCCCTCAAAGTCCAGAGTCTCTTGTCAGATGGGAAAGTTGCACACAGACAGAGTAGAATGTGTTGATAAAATGGTTGGACATGAAATCTTATAAATTGGAACTGCATCAGATGCTTAAAGATCTGGATAGAGATGAAAGATTTTGCTTTGCATGTCATTTTCAGGAGTTAGAGTGTGTTGTTTTTATGGAGTGGCTAATTTTCAACAATGAGGGAACATTTCACATTAGTGAAAAAGTGAATTGACACAACTGCCAGATTTGGGGGAACTGAGAATCCACACAGAATCATTGAGTATGAACAAAATTCACCTAAGCTGAATGTTTTTGGCACAATGTCTCATCACAAGCAATGTAGTCTGTTTTTCTTTCACTGACACCACTGATGGCATATCTTATCTTCACATGCTCAAACCTTTAGAAGACTTGTGGGACATATTTGTCCCATGATAACATTATTTCTTCGTAAAATTACAAAAATTCAGAAAATATTGTAAATAAATTATTAGTGGGCTCTAACCTATTGTGTTCTGATCAAGTATTCACAAAAATATTAAAAAAACACATCGGGTGCCTTTTTCACCCCTAATTTTTACATATATTTCCCATGATAACATTATTTCTTTGTAAAATTATAAAAATTCAGAAGATGTTGCAAGGAAGTTATTTGTGGCTCTAATCTATTGTTTTAGATTAAGTATTCATAAAAAGTAAAAAAAACATGTGGTGTCTTTTTCACCCCTAATTTTGTATTTAAATTATAATGAGTTAACATGGTAAATATCTTGTTAGTATTTAATGGTAAATATCTTGTTAGTATTTATTTTTAAAAAATATCTGATATGCTACTCACATTATTTTGATAATCCAGGATGCCATACACATGAAGCCATTTTTTATATGTTAAAAAACAAACCACAGTCTACAGTTACTAATTCAAGACTGAATGTTAGTGTTGTATATTATAAGGTTTTGCTAAGGTTTGAGTGCCACAGAAAAAAAAAAAATGTGCTGATAACTCTGTCGTCAACAAGGCAGGGTACTCATGTTTATGCTTTCAAAGCAGATTTTTCATGGCACTCGTGTTCCAACTACGTCATCAAATCCCCCTTGCAAGAGTACAGTAACCTTGAAATCATAAATTGAACCCGTTATAAAGTCAAACCAAAAAATATAGACCTCGCAAATAAATTTTAACTTTTAATAATAAAATTCTCTATTGTATGTAAAAATTAAACATTTCATTGAATAATTCACTCCTTTATGAATGAAATAAAAGTTATTTTATACTTATATCTCTTATAGTTTATCGTAAAAAAAAATGTTTGTTAGTATGCACGCTCTACCATTCATTTAATATCACGGACTGGGATTTAAATTCCGTCCTGCAGTTCATGCGGTATTTTTAAATACCCCGGAATATAAAGGTTAATGCCACAATTGAATGAGTATTCAGATGTTTATCTGTTCAGCAAGCTGGAGTACCACCTCACTATCACTCTCAGATTCTCAACTATCTTAATTGGGTGCTTCCGGAACATTGGTTAAAGTGAACAGGACCTCTGCAATTCCAGATTTTATCCCAGTTGAATTTTTTTCTTTAGGGTTATATAAAGGAAAGTGTTTACATCACTTCTCTACTATGCGACCTACATGAACTTCAAATGAGGATTGAAAAAGTCGCAGCTACAGTC